>OU611752.1:9941601-10341601 GCA_914767535.2 Dunaliella primolecta
CTTTCTGTGATGTACACATGCAGAAGAAGCACAACGTGGCTAAGGCAGATATGGTTAATTTGATCATTTGGTTGGACAAGCACTTGCCCTTTCATTAAAAAACCAAGGTTGGAAGAAGCAGCTCCATGATCCTGCTGGCTTATGTCAGCAAGACAACTGGTCGGACTGTGGGGCAATTTCGTTCGCGTACATAAAGGTAACCCACTGATCCAAGCAAGGCTTGTGTTACAAGTGCCTTAATGTTGCAAGTGTCTTTCGTGTAGAAACAACAATGCACTTGGGCATTCTTCACTCTAGGGTGTGCAAGAAGTTAGAAAGCTGCGGAGTGCCACAGCAAGCTGCTAAAATTCCTCAATGTGACATTTTCCCTTTGGGAAGTCTCTAATGTAGTATATGAAAAAGTTGGTGTCCTATCAGCTTTCCAGAGCTGGAAGAAATACTGTTTGGTTGCTGAGTTTAAAGTTCATTTGCTTTTAAAGTTCAGGGCTCTGTCTTGGGCATCGAAACTTGTACATTTTATAACATCCCTACAACCCTGAAACTTTCACAATCCTTCATGCAAATCGAATGCAGGGAGGAACAAAACATGGAAGCTCAGCAGCTACCCAAGAGCTAGCTGGCATGTAAACTGAACGTGGGATTTTCAGGTAAATGGCATGGGTCTAATTTTACAACACATGCAGTTGACAATATGGCTGATTTGTTTGTGCTAGAAGGGCTACTTAGGTGGCAACTGTGGGCTTAATACATAAAGGCAAGCCAATCATTGCCCATGCCTCTTGTGCATGTAGACTGGTTGCTGCATGTCCGTGTGTGTGTGTGTGTGTGTGTGTGTGTGTGTGTGTGTTTGTGCGTGTGCGTGCGCGCACGCGCAAGGTTTCCCAACTGGAAGTCGAAAGTGAAACCTGCAGATGATGGCTTAACTGAGCACAATTCCGCCTTTGTGCCCGCAGGTTGGAGGGGTGTCCTGTTAAGCCACCAGTAAACAAGTCTGCTGGCATGGTATAATGATGCATGCCGAATTGTTCGTGAAAAAATTGCTTTTGCTTTTTACACCTGATAGGCAAGAACTATGCTTTTGAATTAAAACTTCTCTCAGTCCCAACTGCAGAGTTCCTACTTAAGAGGGGAATAGTAGTGCATAAGAATGCAGGCTGCTTTTTTTTTAACATGGCTTGTTTTCCAACATGGCACATTCCTATTCTGATTTTGGTTCCTTGCCTCAAGCATGTTACATGAGCACTGACTGCCAAGTCTTTCCTCTGCGTGATTTCCTGCTTAATGGACTAACTTAGTCATGATCATGATTTAGAAGGCAGGCCCTGGTGTGTTGCTACCCCTCTTTTTAAACCCAGCCCTTGTTTTGCATGCCTTCGTTTTTTTGCTGACAAGCCTATCTAAGCCTGCTTTTTCCATTTCATATTAGTTGATTAAATCAGCCTTGTTCGTTTTGAAGCACAGTTCCTTAATTCACGTTATAGTCAATGTAAGGAGAAGTTTTCCTTTCTTTTCAATGCAAGGAGAAATGATTGATCTACATCTTGCCCTCTCTCTAGGAGACTACTTTCAATGCAAATGACTACACCTGTGCCTTCAGCGCAGGTAACAAGAGGTAAGACGAGAACAACATTTCAATCAAGGCTCCATTGAAATCAGTAGGCCCATTGAAAGAAAACCTGATTGATTCCAACCGAGATGTGATTGAAATCAATAGAGGCCTATTGAAAAAACACCTGATTGATTTCACCCCCGGATGTGATTGAAATCAATGGAGGCCTGTTGAAAGAACAACTAATTGATTTCACCCCAGTTGTGATTGAAATCAATAGAGGCCTATTGAAAGAAGACCAATTGAATTCAACCAGGGTGTGATTGAAATCAATCAAATTTTTTGGCTGTGTGAGAACTCAATTGATTTCAATCAGGCTCAGCGATTGAACTCTCTATTGAAATGACCCTGATTGAAATCAATCAGGTTCAATCAGCATCAACCAGCCTGTGATTTTTCTGACAGCCATTTCTCGATGGTGACAGGATGCCATTGTACTTTGTATTGAGTTTGCTGTTTTTCCTGGGAGGATCTCTTGAATTTCCGTAAATGTTGCCAGACCAAGGGTTTACAAGGGGTTTTACAATGGTGGCCTACAGCCCGAGGCTCTGGCTGATGGCAGCTGTTGAAACAAGCTCAACCAGTATCAAAAATTGAGACTAAATCTGACACAAATCTAAGAAGTCTGTATGAGTCTTGATTTAGGAAAGCATTGATCTCAGAATCAGTGATAGTATGATGGCAAGCCAAGAATGGAATAAAGTCAGCGTTTGAAGGCGGAGCAAACACACGCAAAGTCTTAAACATCTCCTCAAAAAGGTCCTTGTATCTCGTGCGTAAACATGTGCTTTTCTTTTGCAAATGTACCGAGGTGCGTAGCTCACGCACCTCGGTACATTTGCAAAAGAAAAGCACATGTTTTTCATCCTGGACTTCCCCACACTCACACTTATCACAGATACTTGAACCCCCAAGCCATTTACAAGACTCCACTCTCAAGTGATGAGCACGCAATCTAAATCTGCTAATGTTTCTCAAAACATGCTTGTCCAAATCCTTGAACAGATACGAGGGGATACAAAAAGGAGCACCTCTGGGGCCACTCTCAGAATTCCCACACCATTAATGATACGTCACTGCCTTCTTGTTAACTGCACGAGGACAAAAAACATCGGCCCCTCTCCACACTTTCTGCTGTCTGTATCGCAAATCACCAATGAACTCTTGCATGGGGATTTTCTCAGCTCTCAGCATGTTCTGTTTGAACGAATCACCATTCCGCATCCCACCAAAAGCATTAGAGACTTCAGCAGACCAGCAAGAGGAATCAAAAGAAGCCAGACTTAAATCAGCCCTCAGCACACGACGCAAAACTTCACTATTGGAGTCAAGCATGCTATTAAAAAACTTGATGGAGGCACGGAACCAGAAGAATTGCAGAGGCTCCTGGCCACACTCTCTCAACACCGGCCAATTTGTAGTACTGTTCTTTACTCCAAGAATGCGCCTCAAGGAACACAGATGTCTTTTCTGCAATTGACTATCAAACTCACTGCCTTCTCTCAAGTAATGAGTTCCCCACACCTGGCACGCATACATCCCAGCAGGAATGCCATACACCTTAGACAACCAGAGCATAGCATGAGGCCTGTTTTTCAGGTCATGACCCTTGGCAAACTCCGAAATCCTTCTCTGTGCAGCCATATAAGGCCGCACCGCATGCTCCTCAGCTACCTTTAAATCCATCTTTTCATCCAAAAGCACTCCCAAATATTTGAACCTGTCCTTCTCTGGAAGGACCACTCCATCACACGTAAAAGGATTCTGCAGAGGAGAGACAGACGTACTGTTGAAGTGCACCACCTCAGACTTAGCTGTGTTTACAGTCAACCCTTTTCTCTGAGCATACACACGGAGTCTGTCCAGCATCTTCTGCAATTCACCAGGGTCATTCGTAGTTAATCCAAGGTCATCAGCGTACATCATGTGGGACACACCATTCACTCTATCACCAGTCACAGCACCCTCAATGCCCTCACTTATCTCTCTGCCCATATCATTGATGTACAGAGAGAAAAGAAGGGGGGACAAAGGACAACCTTGCTTAACACCGTTCGATGGCTGCACGCGCGCCCTTTTCTCACCATCCATTAGAATGCACTCATCATTATCATGCATGTCTCTGATCACACTGAGCAGAGGAGTCGGCATTGCATTGCGCTGCAAGTGAGACCAAAGCTGCTGTCTGGGCACGGTGTCATAAGCTTGAGAAAAGTCAATGAAAGCAACGTGCAATCTGGAAGAATTCCGTGGCTTCAATTTTTTTGCAGCATGCTTGAGGTGCCTCAGAATGAACAGAGGATGCAGAGTGCTCCTTCCTGGAAAGAAGCCAAACTGCGTGTCCGGAATCTTTCCCTTTTTCATACACCAATCTGTCACCAGATTTTTCAGCACATTAGCATAAATCCTATACATTACACCGCTAACCGCAATCATCCTATAATTCCCAGGTTTCAGCACTTCCCCTTTTTTGTGAATGGGGCTCAACTTGGCAACCTTCCAGCACGCAGATAAATGTTGCCAGACCAAGATTTTTAGGATGACATCGTCATAGCAGAAGATGGTGTTGCTAGCTTGCTCTGCGTTTAATTCAGCAGCCTTATTCTGCTTATAATTCTAGAGCCATTGTGCAGCGTCAGTGCCTGGTGTCTTTGGAGGTAAGAGGAATGGGGTTATTATGGGTTGTGTGTGGTATTCTAGGAGTGTTTTTGGGTCTTGGCTACCTCTGGGCCTCCTGCTGTGTGAGGTCTGAGTGGGGTCTGAGTGGGGTCTGAGTGGGGTCCAGGGATAGGGCCTGTATGGGGTGTGTGGAAGGGGCTTGGGTGGGGGTTGTGCCTTGCGCAAGTGTTGGCGATCCGTCGATACAGGATGTATGTCTTTTACGGGTACGTCTCTCTTGGGTATCTTGTGCTTCTGTATGCATTTGATTGTCGGGAGGTGGGTTATCTTGGCTTGAAAGAGAGGATTTTCTAACTCCGTGTCTTGAGTCTCAAATAGGGGTTTACTGTTAGTCCTGGAGTCAGTGTGAGCCGGTTTGCTGAGGGCGTTGGTCCCATTACTAGAAGGGGGATTTGGGGGAGCATGCCCTAGGCGGAGCTTTCAAAGTGATGGGCTCAAAGTGACTTCCTTAAAACACGTTCCCAGAAGGCTGGCAGAGGACCCGTGCTGTCAACTTTGCTGGTGCCCTGTGAGCAAAGAACACTCTTATGAATCACAATGCTACGATGACATGCCCACCTGTGATACCTGTCACCGCACCTACCACTGGGGATGCCTCATAGACATCAAATTATGCTCGCCACAGGATCGGGCACTGAGTAACCCTGATGAGCACTGGGACTGCCCTGCTTGTACACCCCTGTCCCATTCCCAGAGATTGGAAAGACACAATTTCTCTGAAAAACACGAAATGATCCATGTGCAATGGCATCCTCGATGGGAGGCTACTGAGATGCTACAGGTGCACCCAGACTTACAAGCCCATGTGCAGGCCTATGAGCAAGAAATGCCGGAACAAACATCGCAACCCCCAACTGATGAAATGGATCTTGACTACCTTACAAGGATTTGAAGGTGATCCTGAGAGCCTCGCCAACTCCTCATGGCTCTCAACTACTGGATGCGCTATCCGCAAGAACCTGTCACTTTTGACTTCCAACCTACCAACCCCCAGACAGATATCATGCCAACATGGAAATGTGAGATAATTATCAGAGCTGTTGACCTCATGAAAGAAACACAGCAAGGTGCCCATCTGTTGAGGCTACAGTGCCTGCACACATGCCTGAAGTGTTCACCTGTGAAACTGCCTGTACCTATAACACAAATGGCAAATGCGTTGGCATGCTCACCATAGAAAGGCTCCAGACCCTGCTTGAAGCCTATGAAGCAGCCAAAAGGGCAGGGAAACACGGCACCATCCAACCACCCGTCCTGGATTCAGCCACAGAAATCATGGGCCTCCTATCACGCCAGAAGGCTTAAGAAAAGCAACTCTCTGCTCAAAGCAAAAGGCTCGCAAATCCAATGCACTCATCACACCTCCCCACATTCGATCAGCCCTGCGTAAATGGTGCATGGTCTCCACGGAAAGGTTCTCCAATCCTTTTGAATTTGACAGTACATACAACACTTATTTAAGCACAAGTCACCGTGACCAGGATTTTGGGGCATTCATTGATGCCTCCTCTATGTGCTACTGTGGCTACTCCTTCTGCCATCCTCCTCATGATGACAAAATCATGTTCCAACTCCTACGTCACACAGCACACTCCTCCCTCCAAACCATCGATCCAGTTGCCACCTTCATGCTCTTGCCCCACTGGAGAGGCTTCAGCTGCAACGCCTACATGAGTTGGCTGAACCACTACCCAGGTCTTGTGCAAGTGCTAGCCAAATTCCCTGCTGGGAGCATTCAATTCCAGACACCTCAACACTGGTTCAATACCATACCTAACCATGCACAACCTTCTTACCCCATGCAACTCATTGTTGTCTGGAACCCACATGCCAGATAAGCACTAGATACTGCCAACAAAGACTGGCTCCAACTTTTCAAGCAAGACGTACCACAAGAAGCACACTGGCTACCCCTACAACCTCCAAATCCTGCCATACCACTGCATACCCATCAACGCCTAGCATCAAATAACTGGAGGAAGAAATTTCAATCCCTTCCCCACGACACCCATTCCTGCTCACACAGGTGCCCTCAGGCAAGGGCACCCTTCACTCCTGCCATCTACAAAAAGACATTCACATCTAAAATCAAGAACTGGAGAGAGATAACCTACACAGATGGCAGTGTCATTCAACACAAAGATGACTCTCCACCACTAGTCGGCTCAGGTGTTGACAAGCCGGGCAGAGACGCTACTCAATCATCCCAAAAGGTACAGTTGCACATAAATCCCAATGGACATGGACCTTCAAACACTATCAACAGAGCAGAACTAGCAGGCATTCTTGTAGCACTCCAACAAGGACACACTAACATAACCTCTGATACTGCATCCTGCCTCTCCCACATGCAGAAATCTAAACAGACCCTTAAACCAATGCGTATGAGGACCCACCTCCATGCGGAGCTCATCCAAGCCATCTCAGATTTGTTAAAGCACTCTACACACCCTATACATTTCTATAAAGTTAAAGCCCACTCTGGTATCATTGGTAATGAGGGGGCTGACGCCTGTGCCCGCACTGCAGCACTCATGGGCACCACGGACATTGCACTTCCAGATGCCAGGGATCCCTTCTACAATTTCTACTGGCTCTCCTTGAAATCATCGCATGGACACAACGGTGAACCACAAACCTCCCGCACTGCTCCAACTCATTACCTCACCAACCTGACAGACAAGCTTAAAACACACATGCACAAAAGACATAAGCTCGGCTCTGCTAACACCTCAGGCCACTATTACAATAGCTGGCAGAGGCTTAATTGCGCCACACAGCCCACTCCCCCAAACACCTCTGTCAGCTCAGAAGCTCATAACCCACCCTCTCAACTTGCCAACAAAGAAATCAGTAACTCTTTTTGGAATGATCCAAAGATCACCCTTAAACAGCAGATTAATGTTTTGAAATACCGCACAGGAACTGTTTACACCCAAAAACATGCCATCAGATTCAAGGTGTCCAACACCTCTGCACGCTGTCCATTATGCAGCGATACGGACAGCATAAATCACATTGCCCTTAGATGCCCTAACCCAACTGTGAATGGAATGCACACCAACAGGCATCATGTTGGCCTTAGCTTCTGTGCCAAAGCCCTAAATAAAGGCAGATTTGGCTCGTCCCTTATTGGTATGGATGCCTGCCGAAATGAGAGACTCCTAGAGCAGGGAATAGAAGTTCCTGAAAATATCTCCCGAACAATTCCAGACTGGGTTTTCCCTAATAGTACTGGCCTCCTCTGCCCGACACCAAAGTCGCCCTGATGCTGTCTTTGTGCGCTCTATCCCTGGTCGATCTCACCACCTTGAGCCTACCAAAATCCCTCCTCAAGATAGGGACATTCATCTTGTTGAATTTAAATTATGCCCTGATACCAACCCTTTATCCACTCTGGAAGCTGCAACTACCCAGCATGCCAATACTTTAATAATGCTCAAAACCCGCACCTCAAGAAACCCTAGCAGGAACAACAAAGTGACCTTGCACATCATCTTAGTTGGCGTGGCAGGCACTATTTATAACGACTACACCATTCAACCTCTTATTGACTTAGGTTTAACCAGGCAGAAGGCTAAATCATTAGCATCCAAGCTGAGTTGCCATGCTATCCAAGGATTAACAGCTAATATTAACACCAGACATGCACTTCATTTCCAGGGGACTTCTGGGGGAGGGTTTGCTGGGCGCGTGGAGGAGGAGAGCAGGAGAAGAAGAGTCCGGGCGTCCAGGAGCATGGCAGCCAATCTTCCAGATCCTCATTAGCTCTTGTTTTTGGCTTTCTCCTAGGCTAGCTTAGTCTACTAGAAGTTTAGGCTTGAGGGCCCTCTGGTGAGACCCTTTCTAGCTTGCTAGTCAGGGAACCTTTCCTTAATGCACGCGGCCTCTTGGCTGGCGTAGACTTTTCTTTTCTTTTCTTTTCTCATTGTAAATAGTGCCAGCCACACCAATCAGGATGACGTGAAAGGAAAAGAAAAACTACGTAGGCAGAAGAAACTCTCCCTACCTCAATTAAGGAAAAGGGGACACATTGGCTCAGAAGAGCCTTGAATCCCTTCCACCACGGAGTTACAAAAAGAAGATTTTAATGGGGATCTGGAGGGTTATTGGAAGCACCCGGCTCCATAAGCTGGCTGTGAGAAGTATTCTTGTTTTCAACAGCACGCCTAGTGGTAACAAGCTTGTTGACATACATAACAGAATGGCATGAAGTTTGCGAGCAAGTTTATTGGCGCGTTGGTGATCAAGTCCAAGTTGTTTGAACTGATTAATTTGGTGTGTTTAATATAACATGTCCCACTAACACCCAAAAGGATGGTGTGGAGAGTCACAACTTTTGCACTAATGAGTTTGCGGAGAACTGCATGCTGCCGCTGTGCCGCCTCCAAATGTTGTCTGAGCCTCGTGCCTTCACAGTACTTGATTGAAACCAAGTGCACATGCTGCTGCTTTGCATTCAGTTGGTGAGGCTGTCTCACGCGGTCTGTACCACTGGTCCTCTGTGTTGGGTTGTGTCTGCTGCGTAACGCATGATAGTGTGAGCAGGAGGTAGAAGGAGAAAAAGAAACAGTGGGTTTGGCTTTATAGGGACTCCCTATAAAGGGACTCCCTGATTACTCGGCTGGAGGTGAGTCTAGACCTCTTAGAAAAATTACGTGGAAAGAGGTAAGGGGGTATAATGCTGTTTGATGCATGTGCAGGGATTTGGAGGTGGTGCTGCGCCAACCTATCATCACTTCCTATGTCTGTGCTAACCAGACAAGCTCCCCAAGGGCTTTTGCAAAGAGCTCTGATGATCATTTCTCTAGCAACATCGTGGCGTTCAGTTTTCATGCTGGAGATGATATGATTTTGGCAGCCTGAGAGCATGTGGAGCGCGCTGTCTAATTGATGACAGCCTGGGAGAGGGCATAAAGGGTTAGTGGATCTTACGAGGCGAACCACACGTTTTTGGTTGTAGAAGGTTCCTGTGCGATAATGTAAGATGGTGCGCTTCATATTTAAGGATGTACAGGGCATGTTTCTAAAGGCATTGCTGATTTTCTTCTCAACATGAGATAGTAAGCTCTGATAGTAGGAGTAGTAGCCTATTTTTAGTTGGCGTATCCAAGTCTATGTTTTGTATGCATGTGGGACTTGAGAGCATTTTGAAGATTGGGAAGGTGGGTGATTTTAGGACTGGGTGCAGGAGCTGTGGATGTGCCTGCAGTGGGCTCTCTTTTTCCCTCCTTGGCTAACCAAAATAAATGAGAGATGGACTTCCGCCAGGGTCTGCACCAGGGATCCCAGTATCAGCTACTTTATTATTGGCTTGGTTACAAAGGCAAGTTGCCTGATATTTTGCAATAGCATCTGCACATTCGTTACCAGCAATGCCAGCATGGGATTTTACTTTGTAGAAACAAATATTGGTTTGTGAGTTGCCGATGAGGGTAGATGTGGTTTTTAGGACATCCCCTTGAATATGTTGTTTGTGCTTCTCTTGGTAAATAAGTTGTTTACGTATTTGATGAAGAGAGGTGAGACTGTCTAAAGCAATGTGTGAATAAGTGTGCGTGATAGCAGCAGCTATTACTTCTAATTATCAGCTCGACATACGGTGTTGGTAATTCCAGCACCGTTGGGCTTGACAAAACTTCTTCTGTCAGTTTAAGGGCAGTAGATGCCTGCTCCAATTTCTTGTATGCCATTCTGGATTTGACAACTACCATCAGTGTAAGCCCATGTCCTCCAGTCAGGGACTTTGAGCTTGAGGGTTGGACTAGATTGGTTAGGTACAATGAGTTCTTCCTGATTACCTATGTGTGGTGATTATTTTGATTTCTAGGATGTTTATTGTTTGTCAGAGGAGAGCCGTGGGCACGTTTTGAATCCAAGCTTGTCGGCATGTAATGTGTTGAGAGTAGGATGGTTGCTAACGCAGCGCAGCTTCCATTAAACTTCTGATACAGCTGCAGCCAGGCCCCGTAGCCAAGCTGGGTTGTGTTTATTTAGATGAATTCTTGCAGCTGTGTTCCAGACTGCGGCAATTTGTAGGTTTTTGCTTTGTTAGCATGATCCGATGGTCTGGATTTGACATCAACCCTTCTCAACCGTATAAACCCTGGTGTAGACTAAGCAGATGACAGAGTAGTCTTTCCTATGCCCGGGGGGGGGGCATAGGGGAGCAGGCCTGGCAACCAAGAACCAAAGCTGATTATGCCTTATGAGTAAAAATAAGTGCTGTGTTGCATCATGTGGGAGTGCAGCAAACCCAGAACCCCAGCGACCCTTGTCTTTTGTTGCATGGATGTTGACAAGTCTGGATGTGAAGCAACCGTTTCTCAACAATCGTGATATGTGCTCCCAGGTTGGTAATGTGTGTGTGACGCTGATCTAGCATCACAAGCCATGTTGGTTCCGTATGACTTCCCGCCACAAAGTTCAAACTGAAAGGAGCACGGCAGGAAGAAAGAAGACAGGTCCAGCAAAGAGAAAGAGAGATGAAGATGACAACTGGAAGACTTAGGTTCCAGACCTTCAACAGCAAGCAGAGTCAAGTAAAATCAGCCCTACACCCTACACCCTACACCCAACACGTTGGCTCAAAAGAGCAGTGAGTCCCCTCCGCCACAAATCAGAAACAAAAAAGGCTAGTGGGGATCTGAAGGTTTTTTATGTTATTTTGGGCGCCTTGCAAATTCGATAGGTCATGTTGCATCAGATGTGCGCGTGAGTGATGACAATGTGCCTTTGCAGGAAGGATGCGTAAGGTTGTGTTGACCGTTGTGGATTTCTGCAGCTTCTTATTGTGCAACAGTAGCCAAACTCTGGAATGCATGGCACAGCCAGCTGACAAGTGGCACAGTGTGAAGGAAATGCACAGCATCCTTGTTATTGAGACTTTGTGGAAGAGGAAGCTAATGAATTTGCCTTGTGCAGATGCGCTGTTTTTGAATAACTGGAGAGGATGTTTATATGCTGAGTACAGAGACTCCGGGCGGAAGCTTTACAAGTCTAAGTTGTCTGTGGCGTTGCTTTGTTAAAAGCGGCTCAAATTCTCATGATCCGAGTATACTTTGGTATGCTAAAAGCTATGCAGCAGTATAGTGGGAAACATCAAGCCACAACTTACGTTGCATGTGGTGCACATGGACGTGTACATTTAACGCCACTGCGGTGCAGAAGTAGGATGGAAGCACACGTTTATAAATGATGGCAAGTTGGATTACTCCCTATCTAGCCAAAGCCACTGCTTCTTCTCCTTCTACCTCCTGCTCGCACCATCATGCGTTATGCAGCAGACACAACCCCACACTGAGGATCACAACAGCCAACCGCATGAGGCAACCTACCAAATGAATGCAAACCAGCAACATGTGCACTTGATTGAAATAAAGTGCTGTGAAGACAGAGGCCTGGACAACAGTTGGAGGCGGCACAGCGGCAGCATGCAGACCTCTGCAAACTAATTAGTGCAATAGTTATAACTCTACATACCATTCTCCTGGGCGTTGGTGGAACGTGATATACTGAGCACACCCTTCAAGTTGATCAGTTCAAGCAACCGTGAGTTGACCACCAACGTGCTTTTAAACTTTCTTGCAAACTGCATGCCCATTCTGTTATGTACGTCAACAAGCTTGTTGCCCGTTTGACCCGTGCTGCCAACTCTGCTGGAGCCCTGTGAGCAAAGAACACACCCATGAATCTCAATGCTACAACGATATGCCCACCTGTGATACCTGCCACCGCACATACCATTGGGGCTGCCTCATAGATGTCAAAGCATGCTCCCAAAATGACCGGGCACTGAGCAAACCAAATGAGCACTGGGACTGCCCTGCATGCGCCCCTCTGTCAGACTCCCAAAAAGCAGAAAGGATCAACTTCTCTGAAGATTGTGAAATTATCCATGTGGAATGGCATCCCAAATGGGAAGCTGCTGATATGTTACAAATGCATCCAGATTTACACGCCCATGTCCAAGCCTTTGAGGAGGAAAGGCTGGAAAGAAAAGAAAAGAAAAGTCTACGCTAGCCAGGTCCAGCTGCGTGCATTAAGGAAAGGTCCCCTAACTAGCAAGCTAGCTAGGGCCTCACCGAGGAGGTTCACAGGCCCAGCCTAAACCAAGCTATGAACCGATGGGGAATAACTAATGAGGGTCAGGCGGGTTGCTGTCAGCCATGCGCCTGCGGGCGTAGACTCTCCTCCTCCTGCTCTGAACTGCCTCGCCCCCAGTGATGCCCCTGCCAGAAGAACCCTGCAAGTATAATGAGTGCCTGGTGTTTATAATTTTTGTTAATGATTGGAGTGCATGGCAACTTAATTGAGAGGCTAATTTGTCTGCGTGATGTCTGGTAAGACCCAGCTCAACCAGGGGAGTGATGGTGTAGTCAATATAAATAGTACCTGCTACACCAAGTAAAATGGTGTGTAATGTCACCTTATTGTTTCTGTTTGGTTTTCTGAGACTACGGGTGCGAAGTCTGGAAATGGTACCAGCATGCTGGTCAGCAGCTGTTCGTAGGCTGGGTAAGGGGTTAGTGTCAGGGCAAAATTTAAAGTCCACAAGGTGGATATCCCTATCTTGAGCAGGTATCCTTTTAGGGTCGAGATGGGTTGCTCTCCCTGGGATAGGGCGCACAAAGACAGCATCAGGACGGCTTTGGTGTCGTGCAGAGGGGCCAGAACCATTGGGAAAACCCCAGTCAGGAATATCCCTGGAGATGTTTTCAGGGACTTCAATGCCTTGTTCTTGGAGCTTTTCTCTACAGCAAGCGTCCATGGCAACAAGGAATGAGCCATGTGCACCTTTGCTCAGGGCTTTGCAACAGAGACTGAGGGCATTGTTGTGTCTGTTTATGAACATCCCTTGGCATGTTGGGTGTGAACATCCGAGGACAATGTGATTGATGCTATCCATATTGCCGCATAATCGGCAGTTGGCAGAGCCAGAGGTGTGATTAAACCTGACAGCGTGCTTCTGGGTGTAAATTGTGCCAGTGCGGTACTTGAGAAGATTTATTTGTTGCTTAAGGGTAACCCTTAGGGTTGCTCCAAAAGGAATTGCTAATTTTTTGGTTAGCAAGTTTAGGGGATAACTTAGGTAAGCCTGTGTTGGTATTGCTGTTATGAGATGGTGGTTGCATGAGTTGCTGCCAGCCTGTGTAATAGCAACTGGATACATCGGCAGAGCCAAGCTTGTGTTTGTAATGCATATGGGCTTTGAGCTTGTCTTTCAAGTTAGTGAGGTAAAAGGGTGTGGGATTGTAGGAGTGCCCTTGGGGAGGTTTGACGGATAGCCAAAAGGAGTTGTGGAAAGGGTCCTTGGCATCAGGCAATGAGATATCTGTGTTATCCATAATAGCCGCAGGTTGTGCGCAAGCATCAGCTCCCTCATTGCCAATGACGCCTGAGTGGGCTTTGACTTTATAGAAATTCAGCTGATGTGGTGAGTGCTCTATGATGGTTGAAATAGCTTGAATGAGCTCTGCATGTAGGTGGGTCCGCATGCGCATTGGATTGGGAACCTGCCTGTAGATTTGGGACGAACAGGACGCACTGTCAGTGGCTATGTTTGTGTGGCCCTGTTGTAGTGCAACAAGGATGTCAGCCAGTTCTGCTCTGTTGATTGTGTTAGTTGGGCCACAACCATTGGGTTTGATGTACAGTTGTATTTGTGGTGAGGGGTGGTCGCCCTCTTTGTTTGGTTTGTAGACGCCTGAGCCAACTAGTGTGGGGGGAATCATTTTTGGCTTTCATGACACTACCATCTGTGTAAGTGATGTCTCTCCAGCACTGAATTTTGGGTGTGAAGGTGGTATCTTGTGTGTGGTGGTGATCTGCTACGGCCTGTGCACGCTTGTGTGAACATTCTAGGGGTATCTCAAGGGGAAGGGACAGGAAATTTTTTTCTCCATTTGTTTGATGTCAGGCGTTGGTTGGAGCTCAGGTTCCTAGGGGGGGCATGACGAGGAAGAGGCAGCCATTGGGCTTCAGGGATGCTGTGCTGAAGGTGTTCAAACCAGTGCTTGTTGGCATTTTGTAGGGCCTCCCTTGCTTGTTGGTTCCAGACAACAATCAGCTGTGTGGGGTAGGTAGGATGAGTGGGGTTGGGTATGGCGTTGAACCAGTATTGGGGGAGTTCAAACTTAATGCATCTTGCATGGAATTGGGCAAGCACTTTGACGTATCCTGGGTAGTTGTTAATCCAGTTCATGTAGGCGTTGCCGCTGGAGCCCCTCCAGTGGGGTAATAGTATGAAGGTGGCAACCGGTGAATCGGTTTGAATGGAGGAATGGAGCGTGTGGCGCAGGAGTTGAAGCATGATTTCATCGTCATGGGGGGGATGACAGAAGGAGTACCCAGAGTAGCGCACTGAGAGGGCATCAGTGCAGGCTCCGAAGACCTGGTCACGAGGGTTGGCGCTAAAGTAGTTCTTGTAGGAGGGGTCAAAGTCAAGAGGGTTGGAGTACCTTTCTGTGGAAACCATGCAGCACTTTTGTAGGGCTGAACGTATGTGGGAAGGTCACGGTGTGATCAGTATAGAATTGTAAACCTTTTTGCTCTTGGCAAGTAGGTGCTTGTTCTTGGCTTTTAGTTGCTGGAGTAGGCCCATGATTTCAGTCGCCATGTCCTGAACTGGTGGTTGGAGTGTGTTGTGTAGGCCTGCTTGTTTGGCTGCTTCATATGCTTCAGTGAGGGTCGAGAGTCTTTCTGTAGTGAGCATGCCCACACATTTGCCGACAGTGTTGTATATACAGGCAGCTTCATAGGTGGAGAAAGAAGGCATTTCCACGGGTATGTTGGTCTCCCTGCTTGGGTCAGACTTTTGGATTTCTTTCATGAGGTCAACGGGCCTGACAATGCTCACACATTGCCATGTTGGCAGGAAGTCTGTTTGAGGGTTGGTGGGCAAGAAGTCAAATTTAGCATTTTTGCAGATTGCACGGCCATTAGTTGATAGCCATCATGATGAGGTTTGGAGATAGTTCTGGAGATTGCCGTCAAAGCCTTGGTTGGCAAGGTTATCGATGTTAACATAGTTGGCTTGGGGATCTGCTGGTTGTTCTTGTCTTTCCTTCTCAAAGGCTTCTACATGGGTCCAGAGGTCAGGGTGCTTGTTCAGCATTTCAGCCGCTTCCCATCTGGGACACCATGTGACACGGATCATTTCTTTTTCTTCAGAGAAGCAGTTTCTTGCCTGTTTTTCAGTTTGGGACAGTAAAGTACATGCAGGGCAGTCCCAGTGCTCATGGGATTTGCTCAGTATCCGGTCTTGTAGGGAGCATACTTTGACTTTTATGAGGCATCCCCAGTGATATGTACGGTGGCATGTATCACAGGTGGGCATGTCATCGTAGCATTGGGATTTGTATGTGTGTTCTTTGCTCACTGGGCTCCAGCAAAGTTGGCAGCATGGGTCCTCTGCCAGCCTCCTGGGTATGTGAAAAGAAAAGAAAAACTACGTAGGCAGAGGAAACTCTCCCTACATCAATTAAGGAAAAGGAGACACATTGGCTCAGAAGAGCCGTGAGCCTCCTCCACCACAAGGTATGTGAGTAATGTTGGCCACTTTTAGCCCTTCATCGAGGAAGATGGGTAGGGCCCATTTCTCAACTGTGACAGGGTGCCATTGGACTTTGTACTGGTTTTGTTGGATACAGTTTGGAGGTCGCTTGTGCTTTCGCAGGCGCTGCCAATCTTGAATGCTCTGGATCACGTGATCATAGCGGAAGATTGTATTACTTGCACGCATTGCGCCCATCTCATTGGTTTTATTTTGCTTGTAATTCCATAGCCAAGTGGCAGTATCGGTGTTCAATGTGGTGGGTGGTAAGAGAGATGGGGTTAGTATGGGTGCTGAATGGTGGTTTAGGATTTGTGTTGGATTTTGCCTATGCCTGTTCCTCTTGTTCTGGCTTAGTATGGATTGGGTGGAGTTTTTTGAGAGGCCCTGGTTGGAGGCTGGAACACATAGTAGAAGGCTGGAACACATAGTGGAAGGCTGGAACACATAGTAGAAGGCTGGAACACAAAGTAGAAGGCTGGAACATAGTAGAAGGTAGGAATACATAGTAGAAGGCTGGAACACATAGTAGACCCCCGGAATGATGAGGTAGACCTGGACAATCTTGTCAACCAAGGCTTTGAAGGCATCCCCCAGAGCCTTTCTGACTCTCCATGGCTCTCAACTATCGGCTGCACCATTCGCAAAAATGTCACTTTTGACTTCCAACCTACCAACCCCCAGACAGATATCATGCCAACATGGCAATGTGATATTATCATTAGAAGCGTTGACCTCATGAAGGAAAGCCTCCAACCTGACACATCTGATGGGGTCACCATGCCAGCACAAATGCCGGAAGTTATCACCTCTGAATGTGCCTGTATCTACAATGCCCATGGCAAGTGCGTTGGTATGCTGACTATAGACAGACTCCAGACCCTGCTTGAGGCTTATGAAGCAGCCAAAAAGGCAGGCATTCACACCACCATCCAGCCACCTGTTCAGGATCCAGCAACTGAAATTATGGGACTGCTCTCTCGTCAGAAGGCTCAACAAACAGATCTCTCAGCCAAGAGCAAAAAGCTCCACGATTCTAACACGCTGATCACACCTCCCCACATCCGATCAGCCCTGCATAAATGGTGCATGGTCTCAACAGAGAGGTTTTCCAACCCTCTTGAATTTGATGACACCTACAATACTTATTTCAGCACAAACTGCCGGGACCAGGTCTTTGGAGTACACACAGACGCCCTCTCTGTACGCTACAATGGCTTCTCCTTCTGCCATCCCCCACGATGATGACGAACTAATGTTTAGGCTCCTGCGCCACGCAGTGCACTCCTCCCTCCAAACAATAGAACCAATTGCTACCTTCATGCTCCTGCCCCACTGGAGAGGCTTCAGCTGTAACGCTTATATGATCTGGCTTAATCATTACCCAGATCTTGCAAAAGTGCTTGCCAAATTTCCTACCAAAAACATCCAATTCCAGGCACCACAACACTGATTTGATACCATTTTTAACCCTTCCCCACCTTCTTATCCTATGCAACTCATTGTCGTGTGGAATCTTAATGCCAGAGTAATGCTTGATAGCGCAAACAAAGACTGGTTTCACCTCCTCAATCAAGATGTTCCAGAAGGTCACTGGCTACCCCTGGATCGTCCAAATCCTGCCACGCCACTGCGTACCCACCAACACCTAGCACCAAACACCTGGAAAAAGAAATTCCAATCACTTCCCCCTGACACACAGCTGTTCACACAAGTGCCCTCAGGCTAGGGCAGCTTTCATTCCTGCCAACTACAAGAAGATGTTTACACCTAAAATCAAGGACCGGAGAGAAATCACCTACACTGATGGCAATTAAGCTATTAAGCACAAAAATGATGACTCCCCGCCACTTTCTGGTTCAGGTGTTTACAAACCGGGAAGGGACACTAGTCCACTTTCCCAACACTTGCAGCTGCACATAAATCCCAATGGACATGGACCTTCAAACACTATCAACAGAGCTGAACTAGCAGGCATTCTAGCAGCACTCCAACAAGGACACACCAACATAGCCTCTGATAGTGCATCCTGCCTCTCCCAAATTTCTAAACAAACCCTTAATCCGATGCGCATGAGGAACCACCTCCATGCAGAACTCATTCAGGACATCTCAATTTTGCTAGAGGACTCTCCACACCCTGTTCATTTTTACAAAGTCAAAGCCCACTCTGGCATCATTGGCAACGAGGGGGCTGACGCCTGCGCACGCACCGCAGCCCTCTCAAATACCATAGACATTGCACTTCCAGATGCTAGGGACCCCTTCCACAATTTCTATTGGCTCTCTTTGAAGACCTCTCGCGCACAGAATGATGGTGTGCACCGATCCCACACTTTCTCAATCCACTACCTCACCAACCCGAACGGAAAACTTAAAGCACATACTAAGCATAGTATGCACAAGAAGCACAAGCTTGGCTCTGCTGATATCTCTGGCTACCACTACCAGAGATGGCAGAAACTTAATGATACCATACCACCCACCACCGCTGCAAGCACTGAAGCACACAACCCAATCTCTCAACTTGCTAACAAGGAGATCAGCAACTCCTTCTGGCAAAATCCAGAGATTACTCTGAAACAGCAAATAAATATAATGAAGTGCCGAACAGATACACTGTACACACAGAGATATGCCTTCACTTTCAACTTTTCTTCCAGCTCAGGAAGATGCCCTCTTTGCGATGATATGGACCACATTAACCACAGACTCCTCAGGTGTACAAACTCAACAATGAGCGGGATGCACACCAACAGACACCATGAAGCCCTTAGTCTCTGTGTGAAAGCCCTCAGTAAAGGCCGGTATGGCTCATCCCTTATTGGCATGGATGGCTGCAGTAATGAGAGACTCCTGGATCAGGGCATGCAAGTCCCTGGAAACATCTCAAGAGCTATTCCAAACTGGGTTTTCCCTAATGGTACTGGCTCCCCTGCCCGGCACCAAGGCTGCCCTGGTGCTCTCTTTGTGCGCCCTATTCCAGGCAGACAAGCTCACCTTGATCCCTACAAGATCCCTCCTCAGGACAGGGACATCCACCTTGTTGAACTGAAATTCTGCCCTGACAAGAATCCTTTCATCCCTCTCAAACGTGCAGCAACTCAACATTCTCACACCATAACTAGACTCAAAACCCGCAGCTCAAGGAATCCAAACAGGAATAACAAAGTGACTCTGCACATCATCTTAATTGGGGTGGCTGGCACCATTTACAATGAGTGTACAATCACACATCCTATGAATCTGGGCCTTACCAAACAAAAAGCTAAATCACTAGCATCCAAGCTTACTAAGCTTCCCTAGTAGGGACCATGCCATTCAAAGATTGACCTCTATTATTAACACTAGATACGCTCTTTGTTTTCACGGGGGCTTCTGGGGGGGTTCTGCTGGGCGCGCGGCGGCAGAGGACGGGAGAAGGAGAGTCCGGGCGTCCAGGAGCATGGCGAGCAACCCTCCAGATCCCCATTAGATCTGTTCCTGGCTCTCTCCTAGGCTAGCTGTGTCTAGTGTAGGTTTAGAGGGCCTTCTGGTGAGGCCTCTAGCTTTCCAGTTAGGGGACCTTCCCTTAATGCACGCGACCTTTGGCCTGCGTAGACTTTTCTTTTCTTTTTTTGAAAGCAATCAAACTTTCACAGCCAGGTGTTGGAGTAAAGTGCTTCCTCTAACCCTCCAGATCCTCATTAGCTCTTTTTTCTTTTGCAGTTTCGTGGTGGAAGGGATTCAGGGCTCTTCTGAGCCATTGTGTCTCCTTTTCCTTAATTGATGTAGGGAGAGCTTCCTCTACCTACATATGTTTTCCTTTTTCTTCTTCTCTTGGATCAAGTGGAGTTTGTTTGCCCTTTTTGCTGGATAAGGGTATCCATGACCTATAGGAACTGAGCTGGGCAGTTGTCCTTAACAGAAGATCAGCTGATGGATTAATTGCTTCATCAATTGTTGCGCCATTGGAGTTATTTGCCAGACTTTGCTCAGCTTCTAGGCTACACTTTTTTAGTGCTGTTTGCTTGAGGACTGGAACACAGTTTGTTCTCTTTCCCAGCGCAACTTCACTTCACTGTCGTTATTCAACTTTTATCATTTGGACTTCAAAAAGAAGATGATGATGAAGAAGAAGTCTTTTGTTCCGCTGGATTGCGATGACGCAGTAAAAAAGGAGCCTAACTATAGAACAGTTAAACTTGCTGGAACAGTATCTTTGTGAAAGTGTTTCTGCTCTGTATCCTTGAAGGCGGATGCAGCGATGCAACCTCATCTTAAGTGAACGTTATAGTCTACGTTTTCTTTGGCTGTCCTTAGCTTTTGGCTTAGACCAGTTTGTGTCCTACCTCTCTGTTTGAAGTGTGCTAACAATGCCTAGGAAACACTATCCTGGGTTGCCCTTCTCAGGATTTAACAGGTCTGCGCACTCAGTACCAGATCCTGTCTAATTCTGCACCCCTTAGTAGTGCATCACATCTTCAGGATTTTATGAGTCAGGCTGCTGTCCTGGGATTAGCGGAGTTTGTCTCTGCATGCTTGAAATGCTGTGACCGAGTTTTACAATTTTGTTCTCCAGATCGGACTGGTTTGGTTACTGACACCTTTTTTGCTTTAGCTAAGCTGCCCACATAGGCAGGTACAGCTATTAAACCCTTTCCTTTCCTTTCCTTTCCTTTCCTTTCCTTTCCTAAGAAACGTTAATGCCTACCAGCCCACCGTCTGCTGGTTCTCCCCATTCAATTCAACAAGGCTTGTTACAATTAGGTGAAAAGTTGTAGTCTATCAATCAGGTGCCCGGACTCAAGGCCTTCCCAACATTTCCATCCTTTAGGCATTCATGAGCCTGATAGGGAGAAATTTTCTTTTGAAGCCTTGCTAACCTGTCTTTGTTGGTTTAGGACTACTGTTAAATATTTAAACGACATGCTTGTTTCTAACAGTGAAACACTACGCCAAGTGCTGCAGGCAGATTTACACCTTGCTGATATGGAAGACGCAACTGCATCAAGTGAGCTCTCAATTTGTTTATCAGTTCCTTCATCAGCAAAACGCACAGCTTTCTTTTTTGTGTCTGAGCTTATGGATTTATTTTTGGCTGGCAGAGACCAGCCACAAGCCGATCAGCCAAACGACCTGGCTGAAGGTCAACCCCCATTGTAACCATTGCTGATATGGATGAGTTCTGTTGGTCTGCACATGTGACTAAGCCATTTAGACTTCAAGCTTTTCTCCCTTTGAGACCCTTGTCTGTTCATGGTGCGCCCTTTTTTGTCCCCAGGTATTTGCATCTTGATTTGGGTAAGCGCACGCTAAGAAACATAGCACGTTTTCGCTTACATGCTCATACTCTAAGAGTTGAGACATCACTTTGGCAGGAGCACACATCAACTTGTGATAAATGTGAACAAGGACTCCAAGATGAAAAGCATGCCGTATTCCTTTGTTCTTGCGCTTCTGTGTGCTCTCTTCGAAGGGCTCATGCACAGTTATTTTCTGACTTCCCCTCGTCTTATAGAATTTTTCTGGACGATTCAGGCACTTTCTACTATTCTCAAGTTAGCTCTGAGGATGCTATTCATTTCTTGCAGAAACAAACTAATGACACTTATCGTTTTATTTCCGATCTCATGGATATTTTTTGTGCAGTTGGAACAGTTGAGCAGACCAAGCAGCCAAACTACCTGGCTGAAGGTCAAACCCCATTGTAACTCATTGTAACTCAAGCTTTTCTTTTAGTTTCAAACTTAGGTCTGGTTTGGTTGCAGGCATCTCTTTATGCTTCAGCTAAGCTGCCCTCATAGGCAGGTACAGCTATGTAACCCTTTCCTTTCCTTTCCTAAGTCATTTAGTGGCATGCGCAATGAGGAGATGTTTAAACAGAAATTGCTGAGTGCTTCCAAGATACCCATGCAGGAATTTTTAGGGGATTTGAGGTACAGACAGCAGAAAGTTTGGAAGGAAGTGGATGCCCTAATTCCCCGAGAGGTGAACAGGAAAGCAGTGACTTACCATCATTGGTGTGGAAAACCTTCGAATCAAACAGCACGCACACCCTTCTGTACCCCGTCATATCTATTCAAGGATCTGGATAAAGGAGTCATGAGGAATGTGGCTAAGGCTTCAGAACCTTGAAGTGAACCTGTAAACCTTCCCTCCCTTTCACTTTACTTGTGGACTCAGTAGCGAGCACTTTGTAACACACTCAGGAGGCTAGCTGAATGTACTGAATGTAGTACCTGGAAAAAAGACTGAGCTGCCATCTTGCTTTGGGAATGTAAGCGTGAGAAGTATCGTGAGAAGTATTAACACAGGTATAAACAAAATAAGCCAATCAATCAACATCATGTCAATCAAACACTGAAGCACATACACTTTTCTCGCAAAAAAAGCATTTCTTTGTACACATGAATATACACAACTCAGGCAAGCGTGCTTGCTCACTAGGCTCTAAACAAGTCATTGATTTGATAGAAGGCATATACAATGTTAGTAACAGACCAAAATAGAAGGGCAGCAACCACACGTTCATTTTTCCTTGTAAGATAGGGTCTATCCTCACAGACTCGTCATTACTGGTTTTAAGTAATGGCTTCTCCTGAAAACCTGTCAACCTGTATTAAATGTAACCAGCTCATAGCTGTGAAGGCACTGCCTACTCGGCGCACACTCATGGAGATCCAAGCTTCATTGCCATCAAACCTTGATCATCATTAAACTTGATATCTCTCTGCTCTTTGCTTCCACCCTCTTCCCCCTTGCCCCTTCCCTCCTCAGCAGTCATGACAAAGTTCCAGTGAAGCTGGACAGGCATACTTTTATGTGAGTGAAAAGGACCTAGGGTTTATGCAGAAGCTGAGCCCATTTGCGCTTTCACTAACCCTGCATACCCACCCCCAGGTTTGGAAAGCAGCTCCTCATGCGTGCCCTGCGTGCACGTGCATGCAACTTTCAGTTAATGCCAAGCCACATCATCCATCTTGAGCATTGCAGCACAAGCACCTTTCAAAGCCATGGTGTTTGGAGTTTGTGATGCCTGAAGGCTGTTAAGACATAGCCAGGCACAAATTGGAAGTGATGCACCTAAGATGGCTCCCCATTCCTGGAGGTCACAACTCATCAATGTATTTTCTTGTAGACGCGGTGCTCACGTCCGCGCTGCTGGAAGGCAAAAAACACAGAACTGGAGCTCAAATGGATGAGGTTCCTTAAAATTTTCCTTGTTTGCTTGAATTTCAATTCCTGTTAGTCAAGGGACATGGTGTGCTGAGCATACCCTTGAAGTGGTCAAGATTTCATACTCATTTAGACCTCTACTTTACACACAGGAGGCACACATCCAGAACTTAACTATACATGAGGAGAATGCACACCCACGCCCCTGTAGAGCGGGAAAAATGCACCAGGTTCAAAACTAGAATTGCGCAACAGCTCCAAGGAACCTGTATGACACGACACCAACACAACCAAAAGCCCGGCAAAGGTGCTTGGTAAGTCAATCGGCAGTGCTGGAGCAGCGGCCGACCCCACTGGCCACCCACCTGCTCTAAGATGGAGCCTCGATGCACAAGGGCAATCTTGTGGGCGTTGCGGATGGTTGACAGCCTGTGTGCCACAACGACGCTTGTGCGGCCCACCATGACCACATCCAGTGCCTGCTGCACCACCTTCTCGGAATGCATGTCCTGCAGTATAGAATCAAGAAAGCAGGCAATCAAGCAATGAGCAGAACAGCGTCAGGCAAGTCTTGCGGGAGAGGTACCTAAGCAGGATGTCAGTCTGATTCGCTTGTAAGTTACAGAAATTGATGAACACATGTATTGCAGGAGAGGTCAAGCACGTAAGCAAGCACATGCAGGAGCAGTGTCCTCAGTTCCTATTTGGCACTTTTAGGGATTGCCACGGAGTAACTGGCACTAGACCTCGCCAATAAGAGTGCCAGTTACTGTTTGGCACTCCCTAACTGTGCCAAATAGAGACTGAGGACACCGCTCCTGCCTCTGAGCAGACTCGTTCGAGAGTTACACTAGCATGGTCCAAGGCAATGGCGATCAAAGACGAAGTTCAGATGCCGGTGCAATACTCCAAACAAAACACCTGGGACCCAGGTCAATGCACCAGCAAGAGCAAACCATGTGTATGTACTTGGCTCAGACTATAGGTGCACGTGCATCAGGAGGACATTCCGGCCAAAAATGTGTGCAAAACATGCTGAGATCACAACATGAATCTACCCCACTACAAATTTCCTGTGGCTTGCACACTGGCAAAACTTCAAAGCCAGAGGATGCCAAGGACTGCAGGACCTGGACAAGGAGGGAGCAGGAAATGAAAAGATGCTTTTTCCCGAAATCCAGACCCCATATAAAATCTAGCATCGAGGACTCACCAGGGCAGAGGTGGCCTCATCAAGCAGCAGGATCTTGGGGTTCTTCACGACAGCCCTGGCAATGGCCACGCGTTGCTTCTGCAAGCCATGGCCAATTTTGAATGTATAGATGCTCCTCACGCATGACCCCACAACTGGGAATGGCCAGGCAAGGCGTTGTATGCCTACACCTCAACTGCAACTGCACAATGGGCTTGGCTTATTTTCTGAGTCCTTGAATCGAGCAGTGTTTGCTGGCGTTCAGGCACAATAGCATGAAGGAACATTCAGGAGGAGCAAAGATCACAGCTGCAAATGGTGCTGATGGCGCGACTCAGATGAATACAGGCAACATAAAAATTCAACAAAGGGCGACAGGCCCACCTGTCCACCGGAAAGCTGCACTCCCCGCTCGCCCACTTCCGTGTCATAGCCGTTTGGTTGGCTCATGATGAAGTCGTGCGCGTTTGCCGTACGTGCGGCAGCCTCAATTTCCTCCATGCTTGCATCCGGGCGGCCATACCTGTGTACGGCAGGGGTTGGACGATGTACACAGCACATTGCTCCAGTGTTCACAAAGTTTGATGCTTTTTGTTGCGTGGCATCCAGGCTACAAGCGCCAGGCTGCAAGCGCCAGGTACAAAAGCAAGCATGCAAAGGAGCATTAGGCGCCCGGGTGCAGGCTCAGAGCGCTCAAGGTGCAAAAGAAAAGAAAAGCTTACGCTTGCCGTTAGCCGCGTGCATTAAGGAAAGGACCGAAGTCTCCACCAACAGGACCCCAACAAAATCCCTCAAGCCGACCCCAAGACTCGAACCCAAATCTCTGGCTCCTGATGCAAGCGTCAAGGTGCGTGCAGCCCTGCCAGACATCCGACCGGGGGCCAGGTGTAGCAATGCAGGCCAGCATTGAACGAGGGCACGTGAACCCTCTCAGCAACACAAGCAGTACCAATTTTCCCCTTGCACAAGGGCACATGAACCCCCTCAGCATCTCAAGCAGCGCAGCACAAGGCAGATGCAAGCATGCAAGCCAGCATTGAACAAGGGCGCATGAGCCATCTCAGCAAGATAATCAGCACCACTTTTCCCTTGCACGACAACACCTACACTCACTCAGCACCTGGGCACGCTTTCTCCACACCACACATGTTCACCCCAAAACCCTCCCCAAGCTCCAAGCCCCCTGTACCATATCCTCCCCTTACCTGATGTTCTCCTTGATGGAGGTGGAGAAGAGCAGGGGCTCTTGGCTGACGAGGCCAATTTGGGATCGCAGCCATGCAAGGTTATATTCGCTCACCACGCGGCCATCCACACGCACCAAGCCGTCCAAGGGGTCGTAGTATCGCAGGATGAGGCCAACGATGGTGGACTGCATGCAGGCAGGAAAGGAAACGGAGCTGTACGCTGTATGTGTATGTGTGTGTGCATGTTTGTCTGAGTGCATGCGTATGAGGTTAAGGGCAGCAATTTCCAACAGACACCATGCAGGGTGCCCCTACCTTGCCGCTGCCACTCTCTCCCACAAGCGCAACAGTCTGCCCTGCTGGGATGTCAAGGTTGAAATTCCTGGGCACAGGCAATGGCACAGCGGGTCATGGTGAGTTTCCTCCATTTAAGAGAGCAGGCCATAAGAGAAGCTGAAGCATAGTCTGAACCTGCCAACAAAAGTCTGCCAAACCAAACCAGAGCCAAGCCTTTAGGCTCATCAGCAATCCAAGCCCAAAGCGGGAATACACGGACCTGAAAACAATGACTGAAGGGCGTGCGGGGTAGGCAAAAGTGACGTCCTGGATCTGCACAGAGCCTTCCAGGCTGTTGGCCCCGGAAGGAGTAGTGGTGGCCCCAGTCGGTAGGCTGGCATCAATCTTAGACTTGCGGTCAATGATGGGGAAGATGCGCTGCAAGGAGGAGGGTGGTGTGGCAAACAGGCAAATTGGAGGTTCCAGTAAAGAGCGTTGGCAGAAGATAAATTTGCTGGCAGGCTTCATTGCAGCGACCTTGACTAAGAACCACATGCCTTACATTGAATGATATGGCTGACAAAGAACAACACAGAGCAGAAGGAACGGCACCCACGATGTGGAAGAGGGGAAAAATGACGAGCGGCCAGCGCTCATTGTGCTCTGAAGGCGGATGCGGAGGCACCCTGCACCACAGCAACACCAGTGTGCTACTGGTGCCTCAAGCCCCATCCATCATGGTACGCTGTGCACCAGCTTTTGACAGCACATGCTCCCACTCAGCCAGTCTGCTATGCACCACCTACCTGCTGTGCACCAGCTTTTGACAGCACATGCTCACTCACCCGCACTGCGCCCTTTGCCTTGCCCACATCCGGGAAACCGATCTGCGCCTGGGCCACGCCCATGGCAGCCATCAGCACCGCCAGGAAAGCCTGATTGGAGGGGCACGCACGCACACAAATAAATTGGTCTCTGGTTTGGAGGGGGGGGGGGGAGAAAACGAAGGAAGTGTATACTGTAGAGAAAATATATCACCGCGCAAAATGAATCTTCTTTGCCTTGCGGTGACTGCATGCTCGTAAAATAAACACCTGTATTGACAGCCTTCCCCGTGACACCCCATTTGTAGAAGCAGGAGCAGGGGCCAGTCCTGCCAGCTTGCTGGCATGCAAGGCCAGCACTGCCTGTCCGAGGCACAGGCCAAATTAGGTCGGATCAAACACAAACTTTTTAAGGACCGGGTCAGGTAGCACCCACAAGTGTGTTAAAGCACCTCGGGCAAAATAGTGTTAGGTCGAAAACAGCCAGGCCCAAACAACAAGGAGGGAGAGGAGGGAGAGGGAAAGGAAGCCCCTTGCCCATGGGTAACCTGCCTGTTCCCAGTCTGCTGTCGCAGTCTCTGCTCACCCCCCGTAAGTCATGAATTACACACAAGCCTGCCCTGCTCCTGGCAGCATGCAATAAGCTCTAGGGCAGTCTGGCGACCCCTCATGCTTATACAGGGGAAGCCTAGGCTCCCCCCCCCCCACCCCGCTCCTCTGCCAGAACCCCTCGCCGCCCTCTCCCCTTCAGGAGTCCTTCACTCCCCCAAGGGCCTGGTCTGCTGATGGAGCAGCACTCCAGCCCTGAGGATCAGATAGGTGCAAAATTCTGTTGGCAGGCAAGTGGGGATGTGTTAAAGGAAATTTGAAACAAGGAGGTGACATTTTCACCAAAAAGTTCAAACACTACACTTGGCCGGGCTTTTTTGTGTACCGTACAGAAATCAACCCATCCCGCACCCCCCAAAAAATAATTAGTTTTGCAACCACGCATCAACAGCGCAGTCCAAAAATAATCATTTACATTATTGCGCATCAACCACGCAGGGGCTTTTGGCCCCACAACGCACAGCAAGCATCTGTTTAAAGGCTCCAACAGTTCTAACACCAAATCCGGTGCTAGGTGGTACCAGTTGGACTTGGGAACACGGCACTTGGAGGAAAGGCGCTTCATGTGAGCTTTTTCCTTGTACTTGCTGGACACTGTGCCTAGTGATGGTGTTGCATCCTTGCAGCAGCAGTACAACACAACTCCATTTGGAAAGATGCTTGCAAGGCTGCATGCATGTGGGTTTGCATGGGTGGAGTGCACTCAATGGAAAGTGCAGTGCACACGTGAGCCTGCAGCTTGCATGCTCATGCTCAGCGCATTCGTTGGCATGTGCCGTGTACCCTGCACAGCACTGAGCACACAACACCTGCAGGGGCTGCGGGAGGGGCTGCTGCGGGGGGGCGGGGCAGGGGGGGCCCCTGACCACTCATACCACTCTCGCTGTCCAAAGCGTCATTTTTCACAATCACGCACTACCGCGCACCCTCGAAATAAATATATATTTTTTGTGCACGCAGTCACCGCTCAGGGCAAAAAACGATAATTATGCGCGGTGATATAGTTTTGGTACGGTATTCAACCCTTTATGAAAAAGAATTTTAAAGGGCTATTAGCTCTCTTGTTTAGAGCGCAACCCTGATAAGGACGAGGTCAGAAGTTCAAATCTATAGCCCAACCGTATTTTTATACGGTATATTGATGTCTATATATTCTCTTATATCTAAAGGCAGGTCGGGTGAACCCAAGGAATTAAAAAGTGCCTCTCGGGTAGTCACCTAACCCCTTGTCACCCCCTAAACTCCCCTGAGGGCCACTGGAAAGGCAGCAGTGGAGAGGAGCAGCAGAGACCCCAAGCAGCCATAAAGATAGAACTAATGAGTTTGAAGGGGGACAGCAGGGGGGGAACAATTAAACGCCTCCTGCCTGTCAGAGCGCACAATTATCAATTGCCTTGAACTGCATTGTCCAAAGCCCTGTGTGCCAATTAAGACATAAGCCCATGTGTGGTTGATGCGCAGTCGTGCACACATATGTTGCAGGGGTGGGTGGTCGGTGCGTGGTTGCATAAAGTATTTATATATAAAAGGGTGCATGATGAGTACATTTCTCTACAACAGCTTTGCTTTGCATGGAAATGTTGCTGCTTGTTCTTCTGGTTTGCTCTGCACGCCTAAACAAAGAAAACCAGAAGAGTATGCGGCCATATTTCCGTGCACATCAAAACTTTGAACGTCCTTTGTTTTATTGCTAGGTGCGTGCTTTGCCTCTTCACCGGGCTGCAACCTCACGTCAGGCTCTGCTTTGTGCACGTAGGTGAAGAAGCAGGTGGCACAAGCTGAGGAACAGCATTCTGCAGGAAGACTCAGAAAGCGGCGACCCTCTTAACCCGTGTGGCATTGGAATTGCCTGGAGCAGCATTGTCCCTCGAGGCACAGTCTTGAAAACCAAAAAATTTTCTTGGATAGTACCACACAGATGCCCCTTAGCAGCACGTCATGGTCTTACTGGAACAGAACCACACAGCTGCACACTTTCTCAAACATGAACAGCACCACGCAGCTGCCTCCTGACAGCAAACAACTCATTGGGAAAAAAACATAATACCCTCTGGTGTGCCGCACCTTGAGCATCTTTTCAAAGTCGGTGCGGCCCTGGTCAATGTCCAGTCCACCAAACCAGATGATGAGCCCGTAAACCGCATAGATGGAGAACTGGGAGTAGCCCATGAGGAACCCTGTCACGAAAGACTGGCGCTTCATCTTGGCGTTGGCATCTGCCACCAAGCTCTGGTACAGCGTGACCATCTGTCACGGAACAATCAAGATAAACTGGCTAATGTACAAGTAAACCACATGATTTTGCAAAGGGGAGGATGAGCTGAGGGATGAAGATCAGGGGCTCGTGGCGTGTTGACTGATTGAGGGCGCAAGCTCCTATACCAGGGCAAATGTTATATCAGCTGGCACAGCATTCGCACAGAGGCTGCCTTGACAGCAAGTCAGAGGCACTAAAGGGGACGCGTTGAGTGCAGGGAAGCGTGGGTCAAGCAATACCTGGATCTCACCTTCAAGCACCCATAGATGTTGCCTGCATACCTTGCTACACCAACATACACAACACACCCACCCACCTGTGCCTGCAGGTTGTAGGCCTGGACGACACGGATAGAAGAGAAGGCATCGCTCACGCCCTGGTTGGCTGCACCAAAGAGCTTGTCGCTGCCACTGTCAAAGCCCGTGATAGCCTGTGTACAGGGCAGTACAAAAGCACAGGGTTGAAGACATGGCAGTACAGGGTTGATACATGGTGGTTTGGAAAGGTCAAATGCATGCCACAGCTGGTGGTGGCTGGTGAACAGGGCAGTGGACAAGCACAGGATTGGACACATGGTAGCTCAGGGTTGACACATGATGGCATAGAAGGTGGAATGCTCTGTGGCACTGGTAGCTTCTGAGCTGTTCTGTTGAGCAACAGGCACACCTGCGCAGATGCTTACAACAAGCGCTCACACATTATGTTGGCTTGGAAGAAGGGAGCATGTCTACCAACAATCTAGCGCCAGTAACGCCGGACCCTTCAATCAGACCCCACATGCATACAGCCTAACTCCTTGCAGCCCAAAGATCCCAACTTGACAGTCGTGAATTAACATGTAGGAGGACAAGGTCAGGAAATGAAGGCTTTGCTTCTTCATTTAGTCCACACTAGCCAGCCTTGCAACCCATTAGATGTGTGTGGCAACCAAGGCAAACGGAAGCAACGGAGGCACTTGAGTCAAGTCAGGCCTACACCACATAACAGGGCATCATGCTGACCCTTGGCTGTGGACCACACTCTGCCAAGGAGGGGTTAGACCTCTGACGTGGTCCTGGTGTGCGACTGCCACCATCACTCAGCCACTTCAAGCATGCAAGAAGTGCAAATGACCTAGCACACCTCCACAGGTCATTGGAAGTAAGGGCAGCTGAGCTGCAAGGCCAAGTGGTTTTCCACTTACCCTGTAGTAGATCACTGTGCCCACAATCATGAAGGGGAGTGCACCAGTCACGAGGAGGGCCATGCGCCAGTTGAACCTGAGGAGGCAGGAAGGAGGGTGAGGAGTCAGCATTTCAAGGGCAGCAGCAAGAGCAGGAGGGTCCTGCATGCTACACTAGGCTGCAGCAGGAACGGAAGGACTGTATGATATGCTATGCAGGAAGGCCTGCACGCTACACTAGGCTGCAGCAGGAATGGAAGGACTGTATGCTATGCTACGCAGGAAGGCCTGCACACTACAATGCCGCAGCAGATACGGAAGGCTTGTACGCTGTGCCCTTCAGAGAGGCCTCATGCTACCAGTCTGCAGCAGCAAGAGCAGAAGGGGCCCGCATTCTGCCAGGTTGGTGCCTTGGCGGGCCTGGGCGTAGATTTAAATGAAGCAATGGATTCCAGATGAAGCAAGCCAAAAAGCACGGTCCAGCAGTTTGCACGCTGCGCTTGAAATTAAAGGCTGGATGCCTTGTCCATGTGCAGACAGTCCTCGAATGGCCTAATTTGACTGTCCCATGCTTTTGCCTTCAACCTGGGTGCACTCACACACAGGCAATGATGCCGCTGGTCACAAGGCTGAAGAGTCCTTTTCAGGTTGCTTTGTGAGGTGCACCTGACATGTTGCATTGTGCTCTCTCTCACTCAGGAGCTCAACAGAACACTCACACGAAGGCGATGATGTAACCGGTCAGGAGGCTAAAGAAATTCTGAGTCAGTAAGCCCACTGTGTCGCCCACAGCACCCCGCACATGGGATGAATCCGTGGAGAGCCTTGTGGCCAGAATCCCGCTGCTGTTCTCCTCCCGGTCAAACCAGCCAATCTGAGCATGCATGCGCGCACATACAGGGGCAGCGTAAGCTTGGCAACACGACAACCTTTGCTATTGGCAATGCACGAAGCATACACACAGAAAGGTCAGATGGATGCATGCTGGTGAACAAAAGGCAGTCCAAATCATGTTACGCAAGATAAATGTGCTCTTGTTGCATGTCTTGCAATTTGCATATGGATGCATGTAGGTCCATCCTGAGATAGTCTGAAAAGTGGTGCACCAAACAGACATGCTCTCGAGTTGCTTAATTCAAGACTTGCAAATGGGTGCATGCAGGTGGATACAGAGTAGCCCATTGTTTGCACAGCCAGCCAAGGCAAGAGCATCCTAACTGGAAAGCATGCGCAAGAGCATCATTGCATATTCAGCATCTTTACACATAACTGGTTGAGGGTTTACATGTCTGGCAAACCGCCCAAGTTCATGAAATGAACGTCCAGCTCAAGACATTTTTCATATTAAAGAGTCCTCATTTAAGAGCCTTGGCGCTTGCATGGTATGTCAGGACTGAGGCTTTTGCCAGGAACACAAGCTCTCACCTCCTGGAAGAGCATGTTCTTGAGCATCATGCTTCGTACCCGCCCGTTCAGCTCATTGCCCATCACTCCAAAGCTCCACCTGCACAGCAGCCAGGCATGCAGGCAGGAGTCTGTGACTGGAGGTAAGCAAGAGCAGGGAGCTCTCGCCGAGCAATGTAGACGCAGACAAAGCCCGGTATGACCTGCATGCAGGCAAGCAAGGGGGTTTTATCTAAGCGATGTTCACACACAAAGCATGGCATGATCTGCATGCAGGTAAGCAAGGGCAGGTCTTCTTTTATTTAAAGCGGCCAATATGGAACAGTCTGACCTTGTGCGAGTACATGGCTTAATGATTGTGCTGCTGGTTTAATGTGCACACATTCTCCCCTGAATATCTAAGCCCTTAAATTTACTGCAACTCACTGTTGGGTCAGTATTCCAAAGAAGATGCCGCACGCAATCACAAAGAACCTGCAGCCAGATCGCGGGGAGCCAACAAAGTGTTGAGCATGTTGTTGGGCATGATGAAATACACGATGTGAGTCTGAGGATTGATTGAGGGGATGGCAATCAGTCACAGTCAGGTGTAGCATTTTCAAACGCGCTGCATGCAAAGCCAGGCAAAGCAGCTATGCAAAGCATTCTCGAATGCTAGGCCCTCTGGCATGCTTTCCGTCTGCTGCACACGGACACCCTCTAGGACACTGTGCAACTCTGCATACTCGCAGGAACCCCTAAAACCCAGGTGCTGCACTGCAGAGGCCCCACTCACATCCAAGACCAGAAGGAGGCTTCGTCCAGCATCTCCTGCGCGCAGGGTAGCACCACGATGCGTTCAGAACTCAATGATGTCATGAGAAAGCGCACAACGGTAACAAAGATGGCCAATTAAGCAGCAGCTGCAAAAAGAGAGAAGGCACAAACTCTCGAGCCTGCAATTCCATTATGATCTGTGCTCACACGCAGAGTAGCAATGAAAGTTGCCACAGGCCACAACTGAATTTCTGCGTCCATGAACCAAAACCACGACTCACATCCGATGGCTTGAAGAAGACGGTGATGAAGGAGGCAATGAGGAACGCAAAGATGGGCTGCACCGAGCCAGCAATGCCGGAGGACACACACCCAATTGCAAAGTATGGCATCTCAGGCCGGTTCAGGGCAAAAATGCGACCGAAGGATACATCTGCCTGCGTGGACGTGTGAGCATGTGATTTGGAGGTGTGAGAAGCGTGCGCATGAAGCTGGAGCAAGTGCACGTGATTTGATGGAGACAGCATGCAAATGTTCAACGGAGCAAACGAGTAGGGTTGGTTGATCCCGTAAATAACTGCCATTTATGTACACATATATACATACTTATTTGTACCAATTTTTTGCTAAGGGAACACCCATGAGTAGGGTGTTGGCCAATTTCATGCATTAATGACGCACACACATACATCCTTAATTTTAGGGGGGGGAGGATTAAATATGATGCATCTACCTGACATTGGCAAACCTTACCCGTGAGCAAGGTCTCACACCTAGGCAGAGTTAGCTCTAAGTCTATGCGAGGGTGAGGGCAATGGCATGAGAGGGGCACCGCCTGGTGCTGTCCATTCCCTTCCCCATTTCCTAGTACTGGGTTAAGGCTGAGCATGATGAGGTTGAAGGAAGCACTGAGGGCTTTCCTTGGCCCAAGAGCGCTCTGGGGCTTCATCCAGCGCCTAGGTGCCTCACACCACCCAGCGCACAGGGGTCCCATTGACAGGAATATTGATTCTTGACCCCTGGGTCCTCGCACTGTAGAAAAACGTTCAGGATGTACACAACCAACAAATCAAAGTTGGCCCTTCAAGCCCACAGCGCACCTCAATTGTTTCAGCAGGGGGCGCTTCTTTGTCCTCAGCGTCGTCGCCTTTCTTGGCATGCCTGCCATGCTTGGCTTGCATTGATGACCTTTTTGAGTCCTTTGCAAAATCTTTAGAGTTGCGTGCAAAATCCTTTGAGCCTCGTTTGGCGTCATCCTGCATGCACAAAGCGTTGTTCATGGAGGTGACAGTCTATAACAGCAAGTACAGCAGATATTTCCCTTCATGACCATTTTGAATCATGGCCAGCGCTGTTTTGGAGTCTAATCAGATGCATGTTAACAATTCTTGGACTTGGTGTGCCAGGGCAGCTCCCCCAAAAAACTCAGAAACTTTTTGATGGACAGCGAAGGCAAGAGAGAGAGAGAGAGAGAGAGAGAGAGAGAGAGAGAGAGAGAGAGAGGAGCCTCTGGACAGCAGTTGTCATGCAGCACTAACAATAATAGGCTGCAACTATACAGAGCAGGTACCCTGACATGCCTACCACTGACTCATGTGCACCGCTTGCCACAATTGGACACAACATATGTAGCTCAGAAGAGCGACAACTCACATGTGTGGGAACCACAATGTTGAGTGCTGCTGAGCCTTGAGCGCTGAGTCGGCCGGAAGCCTTTGTCCCATCAATTGCCTGTGTACACAGACAAAGAGAGCACGCCGGTGGGAAGATAATGAACTTGCAGAATAAAGGGATACAGGAAGGGGCCGATGTTTGGGTAGATGCAAATCACAGATGCAGTGCACTGTCCAAGATCACGGTTCCTTTCCTGAAGGGAGAAAGGAGGAGGGAAGGGGAGGAGGAACAAGCCCAGGACGCATTTGTGCGTGCAACCACCACATGCAAACATCACAAACCTCGGGGCCCCAAACCTTGTCGATTAATGTCCTGTCCCTGCATTTTTCCCTTGATACTCCATCACATGCCCACCCATGCATACATGTCAGGCAAGTGCATCTTGGTCATCATCATCATCACCATCATCTGCACCACGTCCTGCAAACAAGAGCTGCCACCCCTCTCATCCAGTCATACAAGCGCTACCATTTAGTACCCTGCTTAGACAATGCCCGCAACAATCTTGCCAGTGCATTTACATGCCCTGCAGCACACAGTACAACACAATGCACAGTACAGCACAGCGTAGCAAAAAACTGCTCACCATCGATCCTGGGTCTGCAGACGAGTGCCGCGCCAGCAGGTTGAGGGGCACCTCTTGTGAGCTGCTGCCGGTAGGGGCCAGCGGGGAGTTCTCCAGCTCAGAGCCGCCTGAGCTGGCAGAGATCTCATCAGAGGAGCCTCTTTTCTGGGCCTTTCCATCCTCCAGGGCTTCCTGTGTCGGAGGGATCAGAGTCCACAAGACAATTTGATGGCAACAAAAATGTCAAGGCTGCGCAGCTTGGTGTGTTACTCATGCGCTCTGACAGAAACGATCACATGAGGCATCCTGTCAACAGCAAAAAGGTAGCACTCAATGTTGTGAGCCAAAACATCTTGGAGCGCAACTGCCAATAATTAGATAATATTAAGTAGGGCTTGAGATGACATCAATGGGATTACTTAGTTCTTACAGGGTGCAAAGGGCTGTGCTCCCTGACAGTACTAATCCCCGTTAATAAAAGCATTAAAGGGGTAGGAGGAACAGGAGAGGGGCACAGAAGCAGTCGGCATAGAACAAATCCACGGAAATGTAGCAAGGGGTGGTCTGGAGAACAGGGAACAACACAAGCAGAAAGGACAGAACTCAAACTCGAGTCCTGCTGAGCACCTCCCTGCACACGTTTTGGAGGCTTCACATGTGCATGCAGAAATGTGAAGTAGCAAAACAGCTCTGATGGGGACGAAGTAAACTTGCACATGGGAGCTGTGTAGAGGTGCAGGAGCACCAGGCCACTGACCTCCTCCTCCTCTTCCTCCAGCTCCTCCAGCCTCTCAGCGCTGCCTGGCATGTTGCCGGCTTCCTCCTGCTGGCTTTGATTTGTCTGCAGCCGCACCAGCGCAGAATACAGCCCTGCAAAGGAGAAAAGGGGCGGTATGGATGGTGAGCATGAGACTCCCTGACGCTTGCCTGCATTTGACTGCAGCTGCACCAGGGCTGAGGAAAGTCCTGAAAAAGAGGAGAGGGGTGGGCAGGATAGTGTGCATGAGGCTGGCACACCCATGCGCCTGGTACACCCATGAGGCTGGCACACCCATACGCCTGGTACACCCATGAGGCTGGCACGCCTAGCATTGTAGTTGGCTCAATGTCCCCAAGCAAGCAGCAGCACGGAAAAAAACACAGCAAATTGTTACAAAGCATGTGTGCTCTGCGTTCATTCAAAAGCAGCAGCCATTCTTCGAACATAAAGCAGTATGAGGACATGAAGCACATGTGCACCAGCTTTGTGCATCACCCGCTTCTCTGCCTTAAAGCAAACAGTGTGCACAAAAGCATTAAGCGTATGCGTTTACAGTTACATACACACATGCACGCGCGCACGCAGGCCTACCGTCCGGGTTCTTAATGAGCTCTTTGTGGGATCCCAGCTCTGCCACCGTCCCCTCCCGCACCACTGCAATCTGGTCTGCATTCTGAATGGTGGACAGGCGGTGCGCAACCACAACCTGCACGATTGTAGAAAAAGGAGCACTTGGGCACGTTGAGATGTAGGTTGGCCCTTGCACAAAATCACATGGAGGGAGTAAACATTACAAAAAGCGTGGCACATTATCATTGACAGTGCTCTTGAACTTGAATCACCCCTGATGGGAACCTCCTGAAGCAGGCAGGGTTTCTTTGACCAGGCATAGTTTTCCTCTCCTGTCCCTCATACAACTCCATGCCGCAGGCCAGCAGAGGCAGCCACAACACTAAAGCACAAGATCACACATGTCCACTTACAGTTGTGCGGCCCACGATCATCTTGTTCAGAGCATCTTGCACAATGCGCTCGCTCTGCGTGTCCAGGGCAGAAGTGGCCTCATCCTGCAAAGCGTAAAGCAAGGTGGAGAGCATGTTGGATGTGAACTGATACAATACACTGCTTCACTATAAGCTATAACATTGTGCTAGTGCAAGGCCAAAGTCACTTACTTCAAAATGTTGAGCACATGAAGATCACGCACACCCTCTGCACTTCAAGCCCTTAACACAGGTTGATGGCAGGGCAACAGCATCAGCACTTTGTAAAGGGTTCCTTACCAGCAGCAGCACCCTGGGATTCTTCAGGATGGCGCGCGCAATGGCAATACGCTGCTTCTGCCCTCCTGACAACTGCAAACCGCGCTCGCCAACCTGTGCATGAGATTGATCATGTACGTATCAGCTTTTTGGCAGGGAAAATACAACATACCCGGCATCTATGTGAATTGAATTGGCCAACCCTACATCCATTACGCAGCAAGGCATGGTGGTCAGTAGGCCTGCCACTTATCCACACTTCAAGAATGGTGCTGCGCTCGCCAACCTGTGCAACAGACCCATCACGCAGCATGTCGTGGTGTCTGGTGACGTGTGGTCAGCAGACCTCTGTCACTTCACCATCACTTTACCACGATTTAAAAATGGTCAGCTCACAAGCACACCACGCTTAATAAGTGGTCAGCATGCTCGTCACTGCAGTTAGACCTCCCGAGGCTGTCGACTCATAAGTACAGGACACAGGGTAGACAGGCAATGGTATGGCGTGTCCACAGCCCTGGGTCACATTCGCCTATCAAGGACGCCAGTAGACATCCATGCCGGGGCACTGCAGCTCCCTCAACACATACACACACATACACACACACGGGGCATGTCTCCCTGCACCTGTGTCATGTACCCCTCTGGCAGGTTGCTGATGAACTTGTGTGCGTTGGCCGAAGTAGCAGCATCCTGGACCTCCTGAGCACTGGCCCCAGGCCTGCCCATGCTGATGTTCTCAAAGATGGTGGTGGCAAACAGCGTGGGCTCCTGGCTGACCAGCCCTACCTGCACTCACACAGGCATGAATTCGAACATTGGCCCAGCTTACGCCTCAGATCTTTTAAAAATCAAGGTGGTGGTCAACAGCAGGGGTTCCTGGCTGACTAGCCCCAGCTGCACTCACGCGCAGGATTTAAAACATTAGCCCCCAGAACACGCCCTGGAACTTGGTTTAACTAGTTTCACCAATGTTACTCTCAAGAGACTGCAACTGCTGAGGTCCTTTCTATCCGTGTGCAGCATTTGCAAAGCCTCTCCTTGCAAAACATCGCAGCCACTTCTAAATTCTGTTGTCAATTTTTGTTGGAGAGATACAGCGGATCTCACCCCTCCCCCCCCCGACATTTTTATGTTAAAAGCCCTGTGCTTTTAAGGTGCCGCACTGCCCCACCCTGCCTGCCCTCACACGCACATGCGTCCTGAGCCACTTGAGGTTGAGGTCCCGCAGATCGTAGCCATCCAGCAGCACCCGGCCTGCATGCGGGTCGTAGAAGCGCTCCACCAGGCCCACCACCGTACTCTGCATGCAGTGTGTGTGTATGTGAGCACGCGCATGCGTGCATGTGTGCATGCATTTAAGCACGTGTGTACGTATACATGCTTGCCAGACACAAAATAAACATGGTCTGGAGGGCCTGTATCGCAAGGGCTACAGCAGCGGGTCACACAGCCTTTAAAGGCGTCGTGATTGTGCGTGCGCTCGTCTCTCTGTAAGCAGGCGTAAGCGGCACACCCGATCCCTTGTCACTTTTGCATGCATTCTGAAGGTGCAATGAAATGCCATTTACTGTAATAGCCTTCATGACTACCTGTCTGGCCTTACCTTGCCGCTGCCACTGCTGCCCACCAGGGCTACGGTGGTGCCTGCTTGCACATGCAAGCTGAAGTCGCGGAACACCTGCGCGAATGTGGACGCAAATTGATGTCAAATTACAGGGAGAGGCAGTTCCATCGCACAGTCTGGGGAGCCCTCCTATGGGGACAACCTGAGGCCATAGGCAGATCTTGGCACGATTTGCGCAAGATCTGCCTACAGTGCAGGCTTGAAAAGGCGTACTGACAGGCAACATGGCCTGCAATAGTTTACAGCTTGGTAGCCCCCTGGCCCACACCTGAAACTAACAACCCTCAACATCCTCATTGCCTTGTTGCTTGTCAACCGCCACAAACTTGCAAGCAAGAGCAATTTTTCAGGAAGCGCCTGCATCTCAGCTTCCCTAGCCATGCAGACGGCTGTTAATAACTCCATATTGGTGTCACTCGCAAATTCAGGAGCTGGAAAACCACCTGTGAAGCACACCTGGACGTCAGGACGCCAGGGTAGGCAAGTACTCAAGATCAATGCAATGCCAAGATCTTAGATCAACACAACAGTGGATACAGTGATGGATCAATGGATCATTGCAGTGTCGCATGCTCCAGAACAACGCAATAGATTCAGTGATCATTCACACCGAGCCACATACTCCAGGTCAACGCACCTGGACATCAGGGCGCACAGGGTAGGCGAATGCCACGTGCTCCAGATCAAGGGCGCCAGACACCTGGATGGAAGGAAGGAAGAAGTGTGGACACCCGGGAATCTTCTGCAGCTCAAAGTTGAAGGAGGCTTGGCTGCTCCTAGCACAGAACAAGGGCGTGTTGCATGCAACAGAAGTCCATTTGCAGCAGATACTAATGGTGCAGCCGCAGCACTGCAGCACTCTGCACAGTAGTGAGCTTTGCTTTTGCTTAACCCAACACAAGCACGTTGCCTCCCCACCTTCTCCAGTTGCAGCCCACCCTCATCGTCAGCATCAATCTGGGGCACGCGGTTGATGATGGCCAGCAGCTGCGCGCCTGCGGAGCGGCCCTTGCTGAAGTTGCTCAGCACTGGGGCAGCCTGCGCATGAGAGGGGGAAAGGTAGGTGGTGCGTTACAGTTGCTCATCTTCTTGTGCAGCAGTCAGTCCCATGCATACTGGTATCCATTGGCTGCAGGGCACGATCTGCCAGGTGTACACATCAATGCCACCAGCAGCAAAAACTGGACCAAAACAACAGTACGTGACTCAGCACACATGCCAGCCGGGTTTTGCCTGGCCTTTGCTACGCTCCTGCTGCGCTGTAGCAAGCGGAGGAAACACTTGCCTTAGCCAAGGCCAGGGCTGTCGCCTGCATGAGCCCCCTGAGCTCTTGAGTCTTCACCTTTGAGCGCATCCATGAGGGCTTTGAAGGCCTCAGCACTGCCTTCTGGCATGAAGTGCAGGCAGCCACACTTTGCTCTGCAAGCATACCAGTCCACCAACAGCAGCGATGATGGCGCACCCCTCGACTCCCCCGCTCGCACCTGGCCCAGGGAGAAGCCGCCCACCAGTGCTGCCACAAACACCTGGAGCACCTGACCCCCCGTGTACACGCCAGTGCTCACGCGCCATGCTCCGTAATAGAAGGCCACTGCGTAGGTGCAGTACATGATGCCATTCACAGCGCCCAGCGCAATGCCAGTGTAGACCGCCTGCTGCTTGCCCTCCTGAGAAAGCAAAGGGAGAAAGAGAAGGCGGGTGCAAGGCCGTTGGATGACCAGGGCTCGTGGTTTTGCGAGGAGAAAGAGAAAGCAAGTGCAGGGCCATTGGATGACCAGGGCCTGTTGTCATGTATGATTGAATGCGGGTGAAGGATCACACTCTACAACAAACAGACCCGAAGAGACTGAAAGCAAGCTTGAACAAGCCTTTTGAGCTTCCAGTTCAAGAGACTCTTCACCCAATCCTTCACAAGACGTTCTTGAGTGTGGAGTGAGCATGGAGTGCGCATGTACCGAGTATGGACCGCTCTCTTCATGAAGAGTGCAAGGCATACAGGCAAATACTGGATCAAGCATCTGCAGCTGCAGACACCTTGCACGTGTGCACCTTTTTGCCTAGCTTGTATGCGAGGCTGCTAACTTGCATGGCAGCTGACCTGAAAGCGCAGCGCATGTAGCTGAGAAACATGAAAACGTGGCTCACCCGGATGGGCATCTGCATTTCCTTCATGTAAGCCTCCCAGGAGCGCTCCTCTCCGTTGTATGCTACCACCTGTTGTTTCAAGATGGTAGCAGACAAGTCAGTCCACTGTGGAACGTCACAAATTCACATGATAGACCAGTCCGCTCAAGTCACAGCTCAAAAATGCATGTCCCAAAGCCACGGGTTTAACCAGTCTACAAAGTCAGGTTAGAGATGCATGTCCTAAGGTCACAGGCACGCATGTCTCAAAGTCACAGTCACAGATAAGCTAAAGCTACCTGCCTCCTGAGATACAAGCAGCAGGAAACAAACACGCGCGTGCTATAAAGAGATGTCATCACCTCTGAGATCAGCCTCTGCCTTGGGCACAACCATACTCAGCCTTGGCCTTGCCCTCATGCAACCCTGCGCACTCGGCCCCACTCACAGTGCGGATCTGGGACAGCGCTTGCTGGGCAAGAGTGGAGGCAGCAGATAGTGCCACGCCCATGCGGGCAGACATCACGGTGGTCACTCTGGAGAGGATGGCGCCAGCGATAGCAATGAATGGCAGCATGCCCATCATGACCTGCATGACCACAGCAGGAAAGGGTGCAGCAGGGAAGGCAACCTGGGCATCCTGCGAGAGCGCGTTGTTGCCTGATTTGCTTGCAAATTCAAGCATGTGGCACCGTGCCGGAGTCGAGGATGAGAGAGGGGACCCACCAGTGCCATGTCCCAGCCAACAGTGAGGGCGACGATGATGCCTGCGATGAAGGTTGTCGAGTGCTGCACGAAGTGCGCTGCTTTCTCTGAGATGGCTGCTTGCACGTCAGCTGAGTCAGCGTTGAGCCCCTGGAGGAGGCTGCCTGCACAGGAAATGTGTGGCAGGCAGGCAAGCATGAATGAGGCCGCAGCCAGCGCCTGTCGGACTTGTGCCCAGCACACCCATGCCACAAAGCAACAGATAGCGGCATCCTAATTCTGCTTCAGGATTGGGCACGCGAGTTAGCTCATTGAGCAAGCTAAGCTGCACATGGTGCATTTCTGTTTGTGGGCAACCGCATAGCAACAGCTTCAGAGCTTTTTCTATTATGACTTCAGATACCAACAAATCATTCCATGCAACTTGAGTTGCACGCACACCAAGTTCCTCGCACGAGCGAGTCCACTCCTTACAAGTTACCTGCATTTGCATTTGTGTCAAAGAAGCCCACATCCTGCCGGAGGGCGGCCTGGAGGTACAGCATGCGGAGGCGACTGGCCTGTCTGTTGCCAGTCCACATCCAGCAGCTACTCTGCACACATTTGCACGTCCAAATGGTGGGCAAGATGAAGGTTGCCATGTGTCAGCCAGAGGCTTGGCTGCCAAACTGTGACAGTCAATACGTCCTCCTTTGGACGTGGTCATAAACATGTCGTGTTGGGCAGGGACATCATCTCCTTGCAGGGACACTTGTTTCTTGGAAGCAGCATCTGCGCACATGCTGCGTCTTCTGCAAGGAGCTTGCCCCACTTTGTTCATGGATTGATCTTCTGGCTGCTGTTTTACGACAACAAGCTTGCTGCCCCGCTTAATGCATGGATTGATATCCTGGCTGCTGCAAGCGCAACACTTGCAGAGACACAAAGTTTCAGCGATGCTTTCACCAATTGCGTCCTCTGACCTGTAGAAAGCTCCCAGCCGCACTGCCAATGGCGAGGTAGACAAAATCCAAGGCAATCTTCTGGACATCATCCATAAAAGTGGGACTCGAAGCTGAAAAGGGCACAAGATAGAAGACCAGAGTCATGACCCGGAGATGTGCAATCTTTCCTAAGAAAAAGGTGCCCATAAAATTGCAGCACATGGATTTTTGACTGCAGCTTATGCAAAAGCAATGCTCATATTGTTGCTGTTGCATGCAAGACAATGTTGCAACAGAAGCAGACAACACCAGATCAGAAGTCCTGGAGCGGGGTTGTGTACATGTATCATGAAGGAGCGGCCAAGCCTTACCTAAGGTACCGAATGTATCAGCAAAGTCTCCAAAGATGATCGAGAACACAGGCCAGCAAACTCCATTCCCTGCGGGTTCAGTGGGAGGCAGGGAGGAGATACAAAGTGCATGCTGTTGACAGATCCCAGGTGCAAGTGGGTTTAACTGCAATGGCTCGTTTTCTGAAAGATGAAATTATTTGCCAGGGGGGGCATCTGAGGCATAGGATACTGTGCAGAGATGGACTCATCACGCACCCCCCCAAAAAAACAGTTAGCTTTGCAACCACGCATCAACTACGCAGCCCACAAATAATGATTTACACAGCTGCAATTACTCACACAGAGGCTTTTGCCCTTCTTGAACTGCAAAAGCATAATGTGCATGATTCCCAAACTTCTTGAATCATGTGCAGTCCAGGTTGCTTGGAGCTCAACTTCATACATGCACATACAGTTGTTTACGCTATGCCTGCCCCTGCCACACACACCCCTTTTCCCCCACTGCTGCCCTTCCCACTGCTCCCCTACCAGCTGCTAGAAGAGCTGTCATCTTTTAACTGCAATTCATTGGCACAGGGTGCTGCATGGACTCTGTGGGACTCATCCATGCCTTTGGACCAAATCAGCCTGCCCGCCTTGTGGATACGGGCGAGCTGATGCTCCTGGTAATGCTCCTGGTGGGGATGAAGGCAGAAGGTTCCAGGGCGCAGGGGGAGGGATGCTCCTGAAGAAAGTACTTCTCGCTGTCCCCAAAAGCATTAGTTTTTACAACCTTGCGCCACCATGCACCCTTCAAATACGTATTTGTTTTTCATGCGCGCATTCACCGCGCAGGGCAAGAAACATTATTCATGCGCGGTGATATAGTTTCTACACGATACCCTAATTTTTGCTTGCTTGCAGCTAAAGACCTCATTCAGGAGGAGGTTTTCAAGCAACCAATGTTGGTAACAGACATAGCTCTCTGTAGCATTAAAACCTGAAAAAACTGCCTGTTACGAGAACCTATCACCCAAATTCACAGAATCTGCCTGTCATTTGCTGCACCAATTTGATTGAACTTAGGTGATATGGAGTCCTTGTACCAAAAGAAAGTCATAGCAAAATCAGGAGAGAAGAAACTTGGTGGCAGATGAGATGTGCCGTTCCAGCGACTCCTCTCACAAGAATGAGCACAGAGGGTGCCAAAGAGGGTACCAAAGAGGGCGCCTGAAAACGTGCAATTTATGCCTCAATAGGACTGCATGTTAGCCTAGAGTCCAGTTTTCTGACCAAATTTCATGGAGAGCCTAACCACATTTGCTCTGGGAATTCATTTCTCACCCATTGCGCCAATGGTGCCAACCACCATCAAGATGTAGTCCAGCCGGTCTGCTGTGCTGAGAAGCTGCAAGGGTTGCAAATGCAGGAAGAAATCAATGGTCCACACAGGTAAAACATCCGGCTCATAGGTACAGATACAGGGCATGGGCATGTCCTTGTGAGTACAGGGAATGAGATCGGTGTATGGGCGGGACAGCTCTTCTCCTGTCTGCATCTTTTTACACACTCATGTGACGCACATGCCCTCTGACAGGTGCACAGTGTCCCCCAAGATGCATTTGGGTGGTCAGGCTTGAAAACAAACAGTGGTCACTGCGCCCACCTTTTGATAGGATACTGGGGGCAGGCCAGCCTCCTTGGGTTTTTCCTCAGACTGCAGAATGATGGACATGTACATAGGATTACATTAGTTGACTTTTAATTTGAGGAATTGAGATTTGCAGGCACATGCTTTCATTCGAGAGGGCTGCCTTGTTGGGCCCACCTTTGATAATGCATTCGCCCACAGAGGCTCCTCCCACTCACCTCAGCAACCTCCAATGCTGCTGTTTCCACCAGCTCAGTCTCATCCTTCACTTTCACAAACACCTCCTCCTCTCCCTCCCTGGGAGCATCTGGAGCCATTGACGGTTGGGCGCCCTTTCAGCAAGCGACCCTGAATCACGACCGTGGGCCACTCGCCCTATGGCAAAGGATTCGCCCACAATGAAACTGTTCAGCTGAGGCCCCTTGAAGTTGGGATTACAGCGCTGTGGTCATCTGGACTTGAATGGCTGGAGCGCGATGTACAGATGCAGCTGTAAAAAATGTTTTCGCTTATCCATGCCTTGATGATGGGTTTTGATTCGTTCGCAACATAAGTCGCAGTAAGTGAGTGTAACCAAAGCACGCAGCAGAGGGGGTGGTAAAAAAGCGACAGACCTCTCATACAAAATTGATAATTTTATTTCTATGATTGCGATGCGTTTTGCCAGGCTTCGTGCAGGCAAGTGTGAAGGGTATGGGCACTGAGCTTGCATCTGATATGCTGCTCAGAAATGACAATGCTAGTGCTGGTGTGCTCCTTGTAGATGTCCTGGCCTTACTCAAACAAGACTTCCTGCGAAGAGGATTGTCAACCAGCCCGAGCATGCATGTGCCTCCCCCGTCCACGCTGCTCGAGCGCGTAACCAGCAGCAGCAGCAGCAGCAGCAGCAGCAGCAGCAGCTGCAGAAAGGGCAACATCAGTTCAACTTTTTGGCCAACAGACTTTTCTAATGCACCCCAACAACAGCATCATCAGCAACAACCTCCCTATTGCTTAGATTCAGAAAGCCCGCCTGTGCTTGTAAGGCATAGCAGATCATGGATTGGAAGTATGGGGGGTGCTAGCGCATGCAGCTCATGGCATCCAGCGAGGGTGGGGCCCATGCGCAGCCTCCCTGCTCCACCACCCTCAAATGCCGCGTCCTGCACAATGAGTCAATATCAGCAGGTATGAATGGTCTTGCCAGCAGCCCATGCATGCCTCTGAGCACGTCGAGAAGGATGTGGGAAGCAGCAGGATATACTGAGGGTTTTGGTAGAAACGTGTGTGAGGACAGCTTTGAGGAGCATTCCACCCGGCAGTGAACCATGCCCAAGCACTAAACACCGAGGGTCTCAGTATGTTCCCCTTGGAAAAGCAAAAGCCTGGTGCTTTGCTGGATGCCTGCTCTGTTGAGTCGAGTCCCTCTCTCTGGTGTCGGCAGGTGCGGCTCCTAACTGTGAAGCAGCTCTTGAGGGGAGACCATGGACTTCATGGCTCCCTGAAGACCAAATCTAAGTCAAAAGTGGCCAAGCTGGAGGGCGCCCCCTTCAAGCGCGGCATCTGCCTCAGGGTAAGAAGGCTGTTGGGAGCTGTCATGACATCATCTATCCCAGCAATCCCGCAATGATTGCATTCCTTTTGGCAACGTGCAACAAGCATTATAGCACTTTAGCATTGCCATGTCCGCCCACAAGGGAGCTGAGAGGAAACACTGAGGCATGTGATCAGTCTCGGCCAATTGATAATGAAGGCATGCCCCCCCCCACCCAAAAGTCGATTCCTCACTGTTGTTGGCTGCAACATGAAAAAATAGGAAATACGCAGTGGCCTGGCCTTTGTAGGAGCCAGCGTGACACTCAGAACAGTTGATAAACAGCGCATTGTGGACGTATGAGAAATTTGGCAACCAAAGCTCTCCTCCTCGTTACTGCAGGTGTACATTGCCACGCCAAAAAAGCCCAACAGTGCCAACCGCAAGGTGGCCAAGGTGCAGCTCAGCAATGGCAACAAAGTTGTGGCCTACATCCCTGGTGAGAACACAAGGACAACAGGTGTAGCGACCCTTTACAAAGGGATGTGAAGCTTAAAAACTGCGAGACAGTTGTGTTTTGGTGCATGCAAGTTGACTGGTGTTTGTTGCGCAAGGTCTTCCTGTTAAAATTGGGAGACCATGCACTAAAGCTTGATGCATGCACAGGGTAAGTAAACTCCATATGATCCGCTTCAGCAGACGTGAACACGAACTTGTTCATGAGTCACATGAATGCTAGATGTGAAGTTCAATCTTTGATTTGAATTTACTTCACCTGAGTCAGGACAAGGGGTGGCGTTGCAAGCAACGCGGAAAATTGGCGAAGCCCGCACATGCGTGCATGCTTGTTTGAGCATGCGTGCATGTGTGTGTGTGTGCGTGCGCTTGTGTGTGTGTGTGTGTGTGTGTGTGTGTGTGTGTGTGTGTGTGTGCGTGTGTGTGTGTGCGTGCGTGTGTGTGTCTGTGTGCGCGCGCGTGCCATGTGTGTTCAGCATGCTGCTCCACTGCACCAAGTAGCACTCCAACAGGAGTCCAACAACTTACAGCAGCACTCTATCAGCAGGCACTCTATCTCATCGTCACCAAATGGTCCAGCTACTTAGCGAGCACTTCCAAACAAAATATAAAGTGTGATCGTCATATTTAGTTCGACCCTCCGCCAAAGACTGAGACCCTTAAATAATGCATTTTAGACGCAGCACAGCACGTAACAGCAACGTAACAGCGAGTACCATGCACTTTTTTCCTGGCCCTCCCCGGACGCGTGCTCTTGTTGGTGCAGCGGAGAAGTGGCAGCAACGCCAACAGAGGGGAGAGGAGCTGCTGAGGTGCCTAGACGACGCTCTGGAGCTTGGTCAAACCCTCGTTTGGGCCAACCAGCGCATCTCGTTCCTGAGTGAATATGCAGAATAATTTAGCTGTTTTTATTATCGACAATCCTTTCAGCACAGAACCGCTGAGGGTGACCCGCACTTTTAAGAAACCTTTGGCAGAACTCAGCTCAGCGTGCACATGAGCCTTCCACACCCTGCAAGGCCTGCAAAAAAAAATTTACCGTACCTAATGTGGATCATTCCGCACCCCTAAAAAAACAATTGATTTATGCATCCCGCCTTAATCCCGCACCCCCATCAGTATTTATTTTTAAGCTTCCCGCATGTTCCATCAGGGGCAATCAGCCCCATTTAGCCCCAAGTACTGCATGTACATGCTCCACGCTGCTCCAGCATGTAAAAACTTGCAAGGGTTGGCCAGCATGCATTTTTTTGCAATGATTCCAAGGATCCCTTGCACTCAAGGGAAGGATGTTCAACAGCGCTTGAAGGCGCACACAATATGAAGACCTGCTCAGCTGCTGAATCAGCTGCTGAAACTCATTGGCCTGTGACATCTACTGCTGCTGCCGCTCCTGCTCACTGGGAGGGAGCTTTAGGAAGCTTCCTATTCCTAGCTGTCGACGCCCCAACGACGCTTTCTTAACCCAAGCTTTAAACAAATCTCAGAAACAATTATTTTTCACTTTCACGCACATTTCCGCATGCTCAAAACTAATTTTTTTTCAGGTGTCCGCAGTCATCCCGCACCCCTGAAAAACATTATTTTTGCGGGATGATATACATTTTGTACGGTATCGGGGGATTCCAAATTTCAGGGCCTGAGATGCTGTGAGTGGGCCTCAGTGGCCTGCGTGAACATGAGTGTGATTTTCTGAAACCATAGGGCTTGCCCCACGAGGCTACGCCCTTCAGGCTCTGCCTCTCTCCGGGGGCTTCGCCAAAAAGGTTCACAGCATATAAAAAGTAGAACTTCATGAGTAAGTAAACGGAGGCTGCATTTGTATGCCTGCTGTTGTGGGGTGCTTTTCACCTCCTCCTGTGTCAGCTGGCTGTGGTTCATGCATGACAGAAAGGGTTGCTTCTGACAGGCACGCTGACAAGACACTCACCTCTTGTGCAACTTGGCATCTGCAATTTGCACATTCAATGTCTGTGTGACGCCGGCACAAGCAAGGCTAAGAGCCCCATTTTAGGTGGGCTCTAAATGGGCTCCGACTGGAATAGGAACTGGGTCTCACTTTGCTGCTTTCCATGGCCCATGCTTGCTTTCTGCCAGGGCCCTGGCCACGGCTGGATTCCTTTTACTGAGCCCCGAGGCTCTACTCCTGTGCATTTGAGCCCTTTCAGGCTGCCATTGGGGCCACTTGGCTCTTTTTGAGTCCCTGATGCTGGACTCAGGGGGAATCCCAAATGATCTTAGATGGTACCTAACCAAGGGGCTGCCCTGCACGTGACGCATACACTCTGGGGTGTAAGCTGTGTAATTTAAAATGTAAAGTTAAGCTGAAAAATACGCATGGATTGGTCACTGCATGAATGCTTAAGAGCATGCGGACAAGCAATAGCGGCCATTTGGTGCCTCATATGTGCAGGGGAGGGACACAACCTGCAGGAGCACTCTGTGGTTCTCCTGAGGGGTAAAAGGACAAAGGATTTACCTGGTGTGCGGTACAAGGTGGTGAGGGGCAGGTGAGGTTTGATGCTCTCTTCCATGATCTGATAGGAAACAACCAAGGCCACTGTCCTTCTCTTTGTTTGAGTCTCTACCTCCTATCTCCTTGAAACATCTTTCATCTTGACTTCATAGGTCACATCATTACCTGGCATGCGTCACTTCTTTTCTTCTTGCCTGAGCCTCCTGGACAATAATATGCTTCTGGCTGAAAGACACCTGACAGGGGCCTTCCATTGATTTTCCTCTGCTTCTTCCCAAAATATACTTTGTTGTTGGACATGAAAGCTGAGCCTAATTTTTCCCTGCTTCCTGTTTGTTCTTGCTCAGGTACGACTGTGCAGGCGTCAAAGTGAGGAGCCAGAGTCGGTCAAAGTATGGCACCAAAAAGCCCAAGGCAGTGTAGGGATCCATGGATTGTTCCTCACATGATGAGTAACCAATGCATTGTGAATTATATAAAAAAAGTTTCGATGTGGGGTAAACTTGGTTCGCTTCAGCCCGTGCTGGTCTAATTATTACTTAGGAAATGGGCTAGAATGGAAAGGAAAAGGACAGACTGTGCATTCCAGAAGCAGAAGCAAGCTCGAAGCAATCAGCATAAATACCATCACCTCGACCAGGGGTCCCCGAAATACAGGGGATTGAGGATTCTGCATGGTTCAGCAGATGGTGCCTCCCTGGGAGCCTCCGGAGACGGAGGTGGTCCCGGGATCAAGCCCTCGTGGCGGTGAGGTGGTCGTTAAAGTGTTCGCACCCAGAATGACCCCTTTCCTTAATCAACGCTCGGGGTGTATACCGCCTGCGTAGCTTTTCTTTTCTTTTCTTTCCTAAATACCATCTACCTTCAGGTTAGACACTGACTCCCAGCCTGACCGTAGAGAGGGAGGAATTTATGAAAGACAGAAAGGAAAGGAAAGGAAAGGAATGGAAAAGGTTAACATAGCTGTACCTGCCTGCGGGGGCTGCTTAGCTGAAGCAAAACGTGCCTGTATCCAAACCAATCCAATCTAAAAGCAAAACTAGAAGCTCAGTCACAGCATTTCAGGCATGCAGACACAAACTTGGCTGATCCTAGGACATCAGCCTGGTTCAGCCTAAAAAAAAAGAAAGAATGTGTTGATGTTTTGATGAAAGGAAGCAAACACGATGACATGATTGAGGAGATGTCGATTCAAGAAGTCCTCCATGGTGACTGAAGGAATGGCATCATGATGGGAAAAGAAGAGGAAATTTATATTGGTAAAGCATTCCCTACATAAATTAAGGAAAAGGAAAGGAAAGGGTTACATAGCTGTACCTGCCTGCAGGGGCAGCTTAGCTGAAGCAAAGCGTGCCTGTAACCAAACCAGTCCAACCTATAAAGTAATACAAGGCTTGCAAGAAAAAAAGGCCTCAGTCAAGACGTTTGACTGCTAGCCTGTTCATGAATGCACATGAGACCATGAAGGGAAAAATGATGTTTGTTGTTATCCTGGTTTAGAAAATATTAATATCCTGGGAATTCATACGGTGAATGGTACCTAGATAGGGCATCCTGTGGGGGACGTGGAGGTGTAGAAAAGAGAAGTTGTGCTCAAAAAGTGAGGCATACTTCTGACGGAGAGAGCAGACCTGGGGATTAAAACAACTGAACAGCACAAGTTTTTCATTTTGTATGTCATCAGAATCACAGCAATCACAGACTGGAGAAGTACACTATTGGACCAAACAGCCTGTTCAACAAGAAGAGTGTGAACTCGCAGCCTGAATCTGGCAATGTCAAAGGAGGTGATGGGGAAGATCCAAATACATGTATTGAGGCAGAATACAAGGAGGGGAAGGGAAGGGGAAGGGTTACATAGCTGTACCTGCCTGCGGGGGCAGGTTAGCTGAAGCAAAACGTGCCTGTAACCAAACCAGACCAATCTAAAACAAAATTAGCTAGAAGCTCAGTCACAGTATTTCAGGCAAGCAGACACAAACTGGCCAATCCTAGGACATCAGCCTGGTTCATGAAGTCTCTAAGGCGTGATGCACTGCTTGGGGGTGCAGAGCTAAATAGGTGCTGGAACTGAGTGAAAGCATGCAAAGTCATGCACAAAAAACTCCATAAGGCTGTAATATCAGGAAAATACACTTTTTGTGTTTCCACAAGAAGCACAGAAAGTTTGAGAATAGCATCGCTCTGAAAACAGATCCAAGAGACCATAAGGAGGGTAGTATAAGGAGGGTGAATGGCATGAGCAGCTCTGACAGGAAGTGCGCACCATTGATGATATATCAGCCGCTTACTGTTGTTTACTCTGGGCATGGATAGGATAGGATAGGGTTACATAGCTGTACTCTGGGCATGCTTTAGGTGCCTCAAAATAAAAAGTGGCTGTAAGGTGTTGCGGCCTGGGAAAAAGCCAAATTGACTGTCAGGATTAATGTTGTATTTTGCACACCAGTCTTGAACCATGGAGCGGAGGACATTTGTGTACAGGCGGTATAGTGTGTTACTGACTGCAAGCATCCGGTAGTTTGAAGGATGTGTCACAGCGCCCTTTTTGAATATTGGAGCAAGTTTGGCAGCTTTCCATGATGAGGGGATGCGAGCAGTTTTGAGCATAAGCGTGAAGAGTTGTGAAATGTATAAAGCCAGAACATTGTAATGTTCAAGACCTCTGCCATAACGTCTAGGGACCAGTTTGCACGCATGTTTTATGAAAGGAGGTAGGACTGTGTCAAAGCCAGGTGAAGAGGAACTGCTCATGTTGGAAATGTGCTTAGAGACAAGGGAGGTCAGCTCAGCTTCCCCAGGCAGATTGAAAGGGTGCGGGCCTGTGCCCCCTAATGCTTCATCATGCAAGCCATGAGTGTCATTGTTGGAAGGAGAAGGATGGTTAAATAGGTTGTTGATATGTTCCTGCCAGGCCTGCTCAGAAATAGGAGTGGTACGGGAGCTCACAGGCTTCTTCAGAAGTTTGTGTACAGCCGGATCTTTTTGGAATAACTTGCGCATGAAATCTACAGCTCGAGTGCGGGTATATCGTCGCTTAGCACGCTGCAGAACAGCTATGTACTCTCTGTGTAGTTGCTCACAAGCGTGCCTGGCTTGCCCAGTCTTCAATACAATTGAAAAGGCCTTCTTTCTGGCTGCACACACATCATTGAACCACTCAGGCCGTTTGTGATTTCTGTTGCGCACCATTTGCTGAGAGCGAGGTCTAAGGGCAATACCAACATCCGGGTGTCTGGCAGCATTAAAAATCCAAGACTTCAGGCAGGTTAATGCTCTTTCAGCATCCTGATCTGTGACAGCGGATTCAAAAGCCTCCCTGCTACTTTCATCCCCTTCAATGTATGCAGCATAAGCTTGTGCTTTCCTCTATCAAAATAGGTACCTCAGGACTTTCCTGAGAGGCTCTCAGGAAAGTCCTGTAATGTCTCACTGTCAATGGAGTGGAATCGTTTGTCAATGTGCGTTGTATGTGTGTCCGGGGTGCTAAAGGTGATTGTGTGAAAGCAGTGGTCTAGACAGATAGGCTCGGTGAGTGTCACTTGCTCTATGAACGAGTACAGGCATTTGGAAACTATAAGGTGGTCTGGTCTGCTTCTGCGTGTTTTGTTGTAGCCTATAAAGGAAGGTTGTCCCAAATCTCCAGGCGCTCTCCCAGTGGTAATGATGCAGTTCAGGTTAGGTGCCACATCCACAAGGCATTTTCCAGCCCTATTAGTGTGTGGGCATTGTGTAGATCTGTTTCCAGTAAGTTGTGGGTAAGTTGCAAGCAAATCATAGTGCGCGTCCGTAATTTCATTTAAGCACCCTATGTGGGCATTTAAGTCCCCACAAATGATGACATGTGGTGTCACTGTTTTGGCTAACAAAATATCCTCACCCAGCGTGTAAAAAAGATTGTCAATTTCCTGAGCAGGCCTAGTGCTGCTTTGAGGGTTTAGGTAGGTGGCACACATCAGGACATCTTCCTCCAAGTCAAAGAGTCTTTTATCACGTCTGATCCAGAGGCCTTGTATGTTTTGAATAGTTTTTTGTAGTGAACAAAATTCAGCCACTTGATTTGAAGCAAGAACAGCAACTCCATACCCTTTTAATCCTTGATAACCAGTAGGAATGTGTGTCTGTCCAATGAGTGTGTGTTCAGGAAGGTATTGGAGGAGCCTCTGAGTCTCGTTGGTTCTAGTCTCTGTCAAAATTATTATGCGGTGTTTTGAAATCTGCAGCACAAGTTCCTCATGCTTCATATCCTCTTCAGTCGCAGGAATACCATCACAGTTTACTGATAGCAAGTCAAGCCTTGACCGGCCACCCCTTCAGCTCTGATTCACACGACTGGGGCCTGGGTTCCCATTGTTGTTGTTGTTGTTGGTGGTGGTGCGCAGCATTTTGCGTGCCCCTCCCGGTCGTTCTTCCTCCCTCTCCCTGACGCCGGTATTCCTTCCATCCATATTGATATCGAGGCGCTCACTGAGCGTGAGAAAGCTGGCAGTAGGTGGGATGATTGCCTTAATCTTCTCATATAAGTATTTGTGTTGCTGGTTCAGAAGGTTGGTAGGGTCAAACTTGAATCCGCCCATGCCCTGATTCAGTTTTTCATCATAAGGGATGTGCTCCCACACAGGGTAAGAGTATGTGAGGGAGTTTCCTGAGCGTGAGAAAGCTTCCTTGCGGTCAGAAAAAGAGAGGAAGAGGTTGCTGCCATTCATACCCTCATGCACCTTCAGGTTTTTCAGCTCATGGTGTTCAGAGATTGTGCTCAGCAGTGAGGTACGAATGGCTTTTACACACTTCTGTCTGGCCAAGGTGACAGTAGTCTTCTCTCGTGTGGGATACAAGCCACGTGGTAGGAGGTTGCGTCTGCGGTTCACAAAGTTGGTCACAGCCAAGGTCCCAGCCCGTCCAGTCGTACCCGTGTCAATACGGAATGCTCCAGCCACTTTGGGGTGCTGGGAAATCTTGGATGTATCGTACTGTAGAGTGTCTGCAATCTTCTGAGGAGTGTCATAGGAAGAGGTTGCATCATCTGCTGGTTTCACAAAGGCATAGCCGGAGATGGCGTCAATGGCAGGTTGTTCTGCTTTGTTCTCCAGGTTCCACAGCTTTTGCAAGTACATGGGGTCGGCAGTAGGGCCAGAAGAACGTGTGGTAGAAGAACAAGGTTTGTAAGGTTATGGTCGTGAGCAAAGGTTTTGAAACAATAAGTCCCCGCTATGCATGGTTTCAGAGCAGCCTCAGCAGTGGAAAGGTTGAGATGTTTGTCACAGACCATACCTAGATTTTTGAAAGAATCAGTGTAGGGAAGATTTTCACCATCATACAACGGTTTGGGAAGAGTGTCGGCTCTGGAATTGAAGCAGACGACCTCAGACTTTTTTATGTTAACTGTCAGATATTGTCTGGTTGCATAACCCTGCAACTTGTTTAACATGGCTTGCATATGGGTGTGGTTGTTTGCAGTCAAAGCGAGGTCATCTGCATAAAGCATATGAGAAACATGAAAAATTGTAAATTTTGTAAGCCTGTCACCGTGCCTGTTTCCCCATTTGTGATGCAGCCAATGTCATTAACGTAGATTGAGAATAGGAGTGGTGAGTGTGTACTGGACCCTAAGTGTTTGTGTACTGGACCCTAAGTATTTGTGTACTGGACCCATGAGCGCATGCAGCTTCATAAGCAAGCTTGTCGGCTTTGTGAGTCTCAAATTCAAGGTAAGTTCACGTTATATTGCTATATCCGCCTACAACGGCAGCTGAGCGGAAATACTGAGGCCCGCAACCAGATCTGGCCAAATAAATGCTCAACTCACAAAACATGGACTGGAAAAAAAGACATCAAATTGTTATTTTGCGGTCTGATGTTTTGGTGTTTGATGGAATAACACGACGTAAATTATGCTCAAAGGCCTCAAAGTTGTTGGATCAGAAAAATCCTCAAAACATTTGACAAACAATGTACTGCTGCGTATGGTTCATAAGCATTCCCCAGTGCCGAGGCACCATGTATCCTCTCCACCAGGAGAGGAAAAAAATCAATGGGGATCAGGAGGGTTACTAGCAGTAACCCTTGCCTGATCTCGCTGATGAGAGCTGAGAAGTCTTCTCAGGAGCGCGTCTGGTGCTAGCTAGCTTGGAAGCGTACTGGACAGAATGTGCATGAAGCTTCAAAGCGAGCTTGGTGGCTTTTTGAGTGTCGAGACCAAGCTCTATAAGGGGCTCCAAAGTGTGAGGGGTGTAGATGACCCCACCCACATTTTACAGAATGGTATGAAGAGTGACTTGATCTGAGGTACTTGAAAGATGGTGATATAGATCACGGTGCTGCTTTGAGGCCTCCGGCTGATTATTTGGCCTGGTGTCTTCACGGTATTTGACCTCCAGGGTCTGTGCCTCGCCCTTATGACGTGCAGTGGTATTATTGAAACCCTCACCCGGGGGCGGAACTTGTGAGGCGCCTCCACGCGGTGTCCCCTGGTAACGCCCTCGTGTGCTGTGCAAGCACACGCCCGGACATACTCGGGAGCGGCAGAGACCTCACACATTGGCAGCGGAGTAACAGCAGTTCCATGTTGCGGCCTCTGGAGCTGGCTCGCGGCGCAGGCAGGGCGCTTGCGTGAGTGCCAGGTGGAGGACATTGGCGCAGGAGTGGTCCCAGAGGTCGGCGTGGTGGAGAAGGTCTCTAGAGGTGGAGTGTCTCAGCTTGGGTCTGCATAACTGCGTGCTCACCTCCCACCGCCCTGGTTGGCCCCTGTGCAAGAGGGGGACCCATGCTGAGATGTTGGAAAGCTTGCTCTATGGCTTAGGGGTGGGTCTTGAGCTTGCTGGACAGGGCCTGCCTGACAGTCGTGTCGTAGGTCCCATGGTGGAGGCCAACTTGCTGGTGTAGACTTCTGTGCCACCTCTTCCTCTTGGTCTGTGTGGTGGGGCCCTGCCTTTCAGGACAGGACCTTTCCTTAATGCACGCGGCCAGACTTGGCAAGCGTAGTCTTTCTTTTCTTCTTCTAAGCAGGACAATCTGCGCTGCCTATTTCCGTGGAGGCAAGACGTGCCCCAAGAGGGCTTTTGCTAGCACTTTTGAGGAGGATTCTGCTAGCAACATTGTGGCGCTCAGCTACCATATTTGAAATGATGGAATGTTTACACCCTGAAAAGAATACGAAGGGCACTGTCTGGCTCCCAACAAAGGTGACATTGTAGACTGGTGAAAATTTTGAAGCGTATTGCGTGCTTTTGATTGAAGAGGGTACCTCTGCGGTAGTTAAAAATGTATCGTTTCATTTTGAAAGGAAGGGTTAACATGGTCTAGAAGGCATTGCTGACCTTTTTTATGGACTGTAGGAAGTAGGCTTTGATAATAAGATAAGTATCCTGTCTTGGTTTTAGCCTTTCCAAGTCTGTATTTTGAGTGCATGTATGTCCTCAAAGCATCATGAAGGTTGGAAAAATACTTGAACTTTGGGGCAGGTGAATTGGGGTGTTCTGATGTACTTGCATGGGAGTGGGCAGTTTCCTCAAAGGCAAGCCAGGTGGTGGCATGGAAAGGATTGCCTTCAAGGTTGACACAGGGGAAGGTCGTGTCTGCAGGGGTGTCATCACCCTGAATAGCCTGGTGTTTGCCAATGACATCTGCGCATTCGTTACCCGCAATTCCAACGTGAGATTTTACCTTGTAGAGATAGATAGGGGTAGGTGAATTGCGTATAAGCTGCACTATTATTTTAAGGATATGGCCTTGGATATGCTGACGATGAAGCTCTGGATACAGTGTTTGCTTTCTGATTTGGTGGAGTGAAGACAGGCTACCAGTTGCAATGTGGGAGTGGCCCTGGAGAATGACAGCTGCTATTTCATCATTTCAGCCCTTACAATGGTATTTGTGACTCCTGTTCCGTTTGGTTGGACAACTTGAAGAAAGAAAAGAAAAAAAACTACTTAGGCAGGGAATACTCTCCCCACATAAATTCCGAATTGCCTGAGTCAGGAGAAGGAGACACATTGGCTCAGAAGAGCTGTGAGTCCCCTCCACCACAAAGCTACAAGACAGAAGATGCTAATGGGGACTTGGAGGGCCGCCCTTTGTTGCTGGAAGCACCTGGCTCCAGAACCTGCCTGTGAGAAGTATGATTGTTTCCATTAGCATGCCTAGTGGTAACAGGCTTGTTGGCATACATAAGAGAATGGGCACGGAGTTTGCAAGCAAGTTTAATGGCATGTTGATGGTCAAGTCCCAGTTGTTTAAACTGGGTAAGGGTATGCTCAATGTAACAGGTCCCACCAATACCCAGAAGGATGGTAAGGTTACGTGTATCGTGGGGAGTGTTTTCACTGCCTGCGTAGTTTTTCTTTTCTTTTTTTTTTCCTGACAGCTTTTCCACTTATATTCTTGCATAGATCTGCATGCTGCCGCTGTGCCATCTCCAACTGTTGCCCAGGCTTAGCATCTTCACAATACTCAACCTCTAGATCAGGTGTACATGCTGCTGATTCACACTGTGTGATTCACACCGTCTGGCGGAGAACGAGGAAGTATAAATGTTTACAAGGAAGGATAGGATAGGCTGAGCATGACACCTACACAATTAATTTAGAATTCAACACAAAACACTGCTAATTCTAATGTTATAACGCCCACTCAATAAGATTCGCCTGCAGAAGGGCCACCCAGCAAGCGCACACGCTCAACAATAAAACACACCTCCACGCCATGTCTCAAACCCTGAGCTAGAATTATCAAAGAGCAAATGCCAGCCAAAGCACTGTTAACTACATCCCGACACAGCCCAGCTCCCCATGTACAACAGATACTGACCAAACAGGCAAAACATGCAACCCTCCTACCTATCCAAACACTCCACACAGCCTAAATGCACAAACCAACAACCACAAAAACAAGAAAAAAAAGTTACTTCACATAGTGACGGAGCTCAGCCCCCCTCATCCTCCCAGAAATTTACAAATCATACATGGCCTGCATTTACAACACACAAGGTAAATGTGTTGGGATGATAACCCCTAGCCGATTTCAACTCCTTTACAAGGCTTCCTATAGGGCCAAGCTTGCGGGCCTGCATGAAGCCATAACACCTGCTCCCACTGGCTTTACATCTGAGCTACAGGGGCTCCTTGCTTGCAAGGCTATGCTAGAAAACAAATACGCTTGCAAAAAGAGTAAAGACTCCTTTTGCGGGCCCTGCCAACTCACATCCATACTGCCCTCCAAGAAAGGGCCCTGGTCACTCAAGAGAAAATGGCCTCCCAGCTGACCACCACCCACAATACCAACACTACTGGAGCACTGACCCCCGAGACACTCTCTTTGTTGCCCATCATAACTCCCTCTCATCCAGATTTTCAGGCTTCTCTGTCTGCCATCCCATTTACGCCGAGGAAGCTATGATTCAGGCCTTGCACCATGCTATCTACTCGGCCATTCTCAACACAGAGGCCACTGCTACTGTCATGTTCCTCCCTGTCTGGGGAAAACGCATGATAACCAACCCCTATTCCAAACTCATCACTGCCTATCCACATCTCTGTTGTGAACTTGGAGCAATCGCACGTATCAACCTTTGCTGCAACGACCCACAATCCTCCCTCAACCAGGAAATACCCCTTTCTCAGCACACCCGGGACCTACAAATTATTGGAGTCTGGAACACAGCTGCAAGGATTCATCTTAACAATCACAACCCAGCTTGGCTACAAAGGCCTGGCTACAGCTGCGTCACTACCCAGGTCTTGTGCATGTGCTAGCCAAATTCACCGCTGGGAGCATTCAATTCCAGACACCCCAACACTGCTTCAATACCATACCTAACCATGCACAACCTTCTTCCCCATGCAACTCATTGTTGTCTGGAACCCACATGCCAGAGAAGCACTAGATACTGCCAACAAAGACTGGCTCCAACTTTTCAAGCAAGACATACCACAAGAAGCACACTGGCTACCCCTACAACCTCCAAATCCTGCCATACCACTGCATACCCATCAACGCCTAGCATCAAAAAACTTAAGAAATTTCAATCCCTTCCCCACGACACCCATTCCTGCTCACACAGGTGCCCTCAGGCAAGGGCACCCTTCACTCCTGCCATCTACAAAAAGACATTCACATCTAAAATCAAGAAGTGGAGAGAGATCACCTACACAGATGGCAGTGTCATTCAACACAAAGATGACTCTCCATCACTAGTCGGCTCAGGTGTTAACAAGCCGGGCAGAGACGCTACTCAATCATCCCAAAAGGTACAGTTGCACATAAATCCCAATGGACATGGACCTTCAAACACTATCAACAGAGCAGAACTAGCAGGCATTCTTGTAGCACTCCAACAAGGACACACTAACATAGCCTCTGATAGTGCATCCTGCCTCTCCCAGATATCTAAACAGACCCTTAAACCAATGCGTATGAGGACCCACCTCCATGCGGAGCTCATCCAAGCCATCTCAGATTTGTTAAAGCACTCTCCACACCCTGTACATTTCTATCAAGTTAAAGCCCACTCTGGCATCATTGGTAATGAGGGGGCTGACGCCTGTGCCCGCACTGCAGCACTCATGGGCACCACGGACATTGCACTTCCAGATGCCAGGGATCCCTTCTACAATTTCTACTGGCTCTCCTTGAAATCATCGCATGGACACAATGGTGAACCACAAACCTCCCGCACTGCTCCAACTCATTACCTCACCAACCTGACAGACAAGCTTAAAACACATAAGCACAAAAGACATAAGCTCGGCTCTGCTGACACTTCAGGCCACTATTACAATAGCTGGCAGAGGCTTAATTACGCCACACAGCCCGCTCCCCCAAACACCTCTGTCTACTCAGAAGCTCATAACCCACCCTCTCAACTTGCCAACAAAGAAATCAGTATATCCTTTTGGGATGATCCAAAGACCACCCTTAAGCAGCAGATCAATGTATTGAAATACCGCACGGGAACTGTTTACACTCAAAAGCATGCCATCAGATTCAAGGTGTCCAACACCTCTGCACGCTGTCCATTATGCGGCGATATGGGCAGCATAAATCACATTGCCCTTAGATGTCCTAACCCAACTATGAATGGAATGCACACCAACAGGCATCATGTTGGCCTTAGCTTCTGTGTCAAAGCCCTAAGTAAAGGCAGATTTGGCTCGTCCCTTATTGTTATGTATGCCTGCCGAAATGAGAGACTCCTGGAGCAGGGAATAGAAGTTCCTGGAAATATCTCCCAAATAGTTCCAGACTGGTTTTTCCCTGATGGTACTGGCCTCCTCTGCCCGACACCAAAGTCGCCCTGATGCTGTCTTTGTGCGCTCTATCCCAGGTCGATCTCACCACCTTGATCCTACCAAAATCCCTCCTCAAGATAGGGACATTCATCTTGTTGAATTTAAATTCTGCCCTGATACCAACCCTTTATCCACTCTGGAAGCTGCAACTACCCAGTATGCCAATACTTTAATAAGGCTCAAAACCCGCAGCTCAAGAAACCCTAACAGGAACAACAAAGTGACCTTGCACATCATCTTAGTTGGTGTGGCAGGCACTATTTATAACGACTACACCATTCAACCTCTTATCGACTTGGGTTTAACCAGGCAGAAGGCTAAATCATTAGCATCCAAGCTGAGTTGCCATGCTATCCACAGATTAACAGCTAATATTAACACCAGACATGCACTTCATTTCCAGGGAACTTCTGGGGGAGGGTTTGCTGGTCGTGTGGCAGAGGAGAGCAGGAGAAGAAGAGTCCGGGCATCCAGAAGCATGGCAGCCAACCCTCCAGATCCTCATTAGCTCTTGTCTCTGGCTTTCTCCTAGGCTAGCTTAGTCTAGTTTAGGCTTGAGGGCCCTCTGGTGAGACCCTTTCTAGCTTGCTAGTCAGGGAACCTTTCCTTAATGCACGCGGCCTCTTGGCTGGCGTAGATTTTTCTTTTCTTTAGCTTTTCCCTCAGGTTACAAGGCATATGTTAAAATCTGGTGATTCCAGTTTGAATCCATGGTAAGCTGGGATCCAAGATAAAGGACTCCCACCCCTTCGGAGGAGCTAATCAGATGGTACTACCATTCTGATCGAATCCTTGTGGCCGGGGTGGAGATAAAGATGCCCTCTATCGGTGGGAGCCAATGGGAGGCTCTTTCCTTAATGCACGCGGCCGAACGGCAAGCGTAGATCTTTCTTTCTTTTCTTTCTTTCTACCATTCTAGTAGAAACTGAGCTTTCTGTCCTTGGGTGTCTATTTTTCCTTAGAGGTTGTGACTGAGGGCTTGGAAGGGTGTTATCCTGTTGTTATCTTTTGGGGGGTGACTATGAAGGATACCAGAGGCTTTTGTTTTGCTGCCAGAGATGATGAGTGCTGCCCAGTCTGAGTACAGAGTGAGCTCACGGGCTTGGACTTTGAGGTCTTGAATTGTATTTGTAGGTCCTACAATGTAGGAGTCCTGTGCCCTGCTGATTACCTTGGAGGTCATCAGCAAAGGCCGCGCTGCGCAAGATGTAAGCAAGGTGGGTGTCAGTAACATTTTGTTTTGAGATGCAGTTGTGCTGGTTCCCACAGCCCCCTACGTGGAGCCATCCAACTTGAAGGAGTGGTTCCATATAGAGCAAGAAGAGGAAGGGAGGTAGTGCATCACCTTGGATTGTCCCCCTCTCAACAGGTATTTGTTTGGTGCTTCCTCCTGAGGGTAATCCGACTAGTGTGGTAGCCTTTTCATAGAGGTTTTGACCGTGTCGATGGCATCAGGGAAGCCCAAGTCATGTATGATCCAAAGCATCTGGTCATAATCATTGGTATCAAAAGCAGAAGTGAAGTCTACGATGAGGGCATAGACGTTTTTACCAAAAGCTTTAGCATCCTCAAGCCCCATGATGGCATTCTGGAGCTGGTGGATTGTGTCTTTCTGATTACGGAACCCAGCTTGAGTGGGCCTCAGTAGAAAAAGAAGTTCAGTAGGGAGTGTACTTCTGCATACTCGTAGAGTGTATTTGTGACCATGCGGGTCCACGGTTTGTTGAGTGCGTTGGCAAGCCAATGGGTCTGTAGGATGAGATATCTTTCCTTTCCAGTCCAAATTTTGTGAGTTGAGCTTTTTTTGGCCAGGTTTGGTTACAGGCCTCTGTGTTTCCGCTCAGCTGCCCTTGTAGGTGGATGTAACGATGTAACCTCTTCTTACCTGTTCCTACCTTCTATTCTGGTTGGTGTGGTTTTGTTAAGGGCACCTGTTTTGCTTCAGCTAAGCTGCCCTCTTAGGAGGGTACTCTCCAAAATTCCATGTTGGTGTTTATGCTTGCTTCCTTGTGCAGCATAAATCTGGCAGGTTATTTTTTAATGTGTGAGGCCAAACACTGCCAGTGGGTAGGACGACATACAAATCATATACATGGACCTCACGATTTTACTCCGTTGACCAGGGCTCTGCAGAATCCTGAAGGAGGCTCCTTGGTTTTCATAAAATTTCATTTTTCTGCTCACGAAGCTTCCGCAATGGACAGTTGCATGTGGGCACAGAGCTTTCTATGTGTTTAAAGTTGCAACCAAATATTATAGGCAAGAATGTTCATATGTGTGTGTGTGTGTCTAGTCTGCAACTCAGCAATAGCAGTGCCACCACTACACCAGTCCATAATGAGGAGGGGCATTTCCTGTAAAATGAAAAGGGAGTGACGTGCCACTGTTGCTACAAGGGTCCATTAACTATTAGCGTATCTAAATCATTTAGAATGATGCTTGCAGTATTTGCAAATTTTAAGTTGCTCGTGAGTATATGAGGTGCGTGTCCTCGGATGCCCAAGTCATGATGGGCTGAATTTGTTTTACTATTTCAGCATACTGTCACAATGTGTTGGTATAGCGCGCTACACGCCAAGCACGTATTTCAGCACGGGTGCTTTCCTATGGGGCGCCACTGCTGCAGGTGCTACTTGCTCAAGCTGCATGGGCCAGGCACATGTGCAGTGTCATTTCAAGTCAAGGGGGAAGGCAATGCTCGTTGGCCAAGTGACCATGTGGGACGATACTATGGACATTTCTCTTTCTGCCTTGCAGCTCTTAGCTGCTCTTGCTGCATCCGGCCTTACGGCGAGAGCATGCTTGTAATATTTTACATGAATTTATTCAGCACTCATTATTTATATTACATTACAAGTTCACGAGGCGCAAACGGGGTCAAGTGTAACGTTTGCTGCGGCACTTGTTGGATTACAGAGGGTAATAATTAGAGGGTCCAAGTTAAGAAGTCCCAGTGCGTGAGCCCCAAGACTTTCAACTCTAGAGCCAAGCGCCCCGCTGTGCCTTGGATCCTGGCAAGCTTGTTCCTGGCAGAGTCTTGTAATCAAACAAGATATAAGCAGTGCGCTACCCTTCTCTGGGCCCACCATGCAACCAGAAAGAAATATACACAATTACAAATGGTATGGTCACTGCACTCATCTAATTAGCCATGATACGTTCTTTTCTCACGGATTTTGTAAACGTGTCATGAAAGTCATGCAAGGTCAGCAAGTGTCCTGTCTCCAAGGAGCAACAAAAGTGTGTGTTCAGGCATCTCAACACCTCTGGAGCACATCTTAATGTAGCGGGCCTCAGGCAGAGGGTGCGGGGGGGAAGCCTCCAAGCAAGTACAAGGTGCCAAAGAGTGTAGTCGACTGGAAGCAATCAAGGAAGCAGAAAACGGAAATGAGTGCATGGCATAGAACCCTGTCTCAGACTTTAAGCAAAAGTACAGGCTTGTCGCATTGAATTGCATGCACCAGCTCCATGATTGCAGCTTGATGACATGCAGGTACCAACTAGAAATTAGTGCCTCTTGTACTTTGGAAGTTGAGGGCAACTGCTCACCGTGGCGGCAGCAATGACGAGCATGAGGAGGCCAAATGCCAGGCCGCGGTTGCCGGTCTTTTCTGTTAGCTTGCCAATCACCTTTTCAAATGTAGGCGCCAAAGCTGTGGTTCAAGGGCAGTGGACAAGTGCTTTTAAAGTGCACAAAAATGTGATATTAAAATATCACACATTGAGTTTCTGGGAGTGAGCAAAGGACAGATACTGCTTTGGAGGCAATACCTGAGCTGTTTGTAAAACTACTCAATAGCTTGCCCGAGCAGCATGAGCCATCCACAACGCACAGTTTGAGATTAGAGACGAAAGCAACATCGACGGCATGTGCTCAAGGAAAAGCCTTACCTACTGCCAGAGCAAAGCGAAGAGGCCGTACAAAGTTCTGTACAGAAAGAACACGGATTAACAAGAGGTGAGGGAAGTAACAACAAGTGAGTGAAGCGATTGACACCTTGCCAGCAGAAATGAGTGTTGTCACTCTTGGCATGAAAAAGTCGGGTGGCCTGGCTCACCTGCACTGCCCACATTCCAGCATAGAACCCCAAAAATGGCTGCAGGGCAGAGAAGTTAGTGTGCATTTTTCAGAAATTGGAGAGCGAGGAAAGCAGGATAGCTCATGTTTTATTTACAGGTTGTTGTCATAAGCCTCTCTCTCTTTCTCACACATAGTCACCTCAGCTGGCCCTGAAGCTTCATACTCATTCTGTCCGGTACGCCTATAAACTTACTAGCACCAGACATACTCGTAAAAAGATTCCACTCAACTTTCATTACCAAGATCAGGCAAGGAGTACTGATAGCAACGCTCCTGATCCCCCTTGCCATCTTTCTTTTTTTCTCTTAATGGAGGGGATGCACAGTGCCTTGGCAATGGTATCCTCTTTCCGTTTATTGATGTAGGGAGTGTTTTCACTGCTTATGTAGTTGTTCTTTTCTTTTCATTCCTTTCTTTCTTTATTTCACACACGCACAACAAACACATACACACACACTTACACGCACACATTCACAAACACACACACAAATACACCTTCCATTGCCCTGGCCATAGCGGCGATGTGCCTGCAGATAAGCATGCAGCATGGTAAAGAATACAAGATCAAGCCTGAGATGTTGAAGAAAGTTATTGTTGCAAGATATGCAAGAAGGTGCAAAACGGAAGGTTGTGAGGAACTCCACTCGCCCAACAACATACCTGTTGCTTTGACGAAGCCGAGCCAAGAAATCGTCAGAGCTGTTCCATAGTTAAGGTTGCTTATGACGCTGAAGGAATGAAGGAAAAAGGTCAACATCAAGGGAGGCAGGAGAGCAAAGAGCTCAAGAGCTGTCTCCCTATTGCTGCAGATGAAAGAACAAAAAGCACTCACCCATAAGATGCAAAACCGCCCATGCCCAATGACAAGACTGCAAGAACGCGTGTATGCATGCATGCATGTGTGTCCGTGCGCGCGTGTGTGTGTGTGTGTGTGTGCGTGTGTGTGTGTGTGTGTCTACGTCACATGGAAGCCAACTTGGTGCTCATGCATGCAAGCTTTGAGACTAGCAGCAGTAAGCATCCTTTCATCGACGGCAAAGCGACTCCTCACTCTTTTCTCTTTGCTTCTTCCCATCACGCATCCAGTTTTTCAATCGCTGAACCAGTCCCCTCTGCTCTGCTGATTCTCCTTGGCTCACTCCCTTCTGCTCGGGTTCTCCTCGGCTCGCAGGCCCATGCTTGGCTTGGTCATGTTCCTTTCCCACGCTTGCTATGGTTTGGAATAGGCTGTTGGGATCATCGCCACTGTCAGGAGAGGCTGAGCCTGCTGGTGGTCCTGCGGCTGCCTTGGATGGGACTGGGAGCAAGGGAGGATGGCGGAGGTGCCTCACAGCTGAATGGGGCAGTTGACGGGGGAGGGAGGGCTGCAGGAGAGAAGGTTTTGAGCCCAGAGGCCCTGCAAAAATAGGAGGCAGAGTGAGTGCCTTTGCGAGTCCCTCTCTCGGAGTACACTCAAGCTGAGAAGATCATCTCAAGTGTGCAAAACAATAAGAGGTGCACAGGATGCCTATGCACCTCCACGCAAGCAGGCATGACCTCCATGAAAAGCACCTCTCTCTGATGAGCACACTGGTGTAGCATGTAAGAAGTTCATACCATGATGTAGGGTTTTGCCTTGCATTTCTTTTTGACGACACAACCCGGAGGAAATATGTGCAACACACTATATTTTATGTTGTTCGCCTCTACTGGGTCCACTGGCTGAAAAACGGATTGGGTCGGGGAAGGGCATCAATTATGAGACCCGTTTACAGTACGAACAAAGGTTGTAAACGGTTTATGTACCGCTTACACCAGTGTACAAATTCCACATTGCACCCAGTGAACTTCAAATTCAAATTCTACTTCACTGCCTGCCGACAAGCTCCTTCTGCCAATCCCGGATGTCGCCCAAAATTCTCATCATCTCCACCGCGGCGGACAAGCTGCAAGACACAGCCACGGGCCTATGGTGGGTTATGCCTGTCTGCTTGGTTTCTGTTCAGGACGGGGAAGCCGTGAGTCGAAGCTCTGTGTATGTACGCCTAGCAACAATGATGAAGGTGTGGAGTCCAGTTGATCCATGGCTGCATGTTTGCCAGCAAGGACCACCACAATCGAGACTAGTGAAGGAACTGTATCAGGTTACAACCCCATCAGGGCCCCCATGTGCTGATGTCCTCTAATCCACAAGTTCCGTGGTGGTCCTCTAATTCGCTTGCTACAAAACGGGACGTGGTATGGACATACTGGCATTTATGTATGAATTGTTGGGGTTAAAGCAGGAAGGTGTGCCCTCTTGCATCAAAGATGCCCTCTCAATGTGGGCAGAGGGAAATTGAGCGGGGGGGAAATTGCTCTCTTTTGCACGTATCCATCTAGTCTCCACTCCGCAATCCTTCCCTCTGGATTCTTATGGTACAAGGCACCCCTCTGTCCTTACTTGGTCTTGATGATGGCAGCTTGCAACACGTCTTGTTCTTGTGCAGGGCTGAGGAGCTAGCAGCGCCTTACTTCTTGTTCAAGGAGGCGGGTTGTTCTGTGACTGTTTCTTCCACAAAAGGAGGTGGGGTGCCAGTCAATTGGATTGTGCAATTGAGGACTTGAATTAAGAATTATATGTGATCCTGGTTTGGCTGTCTTCATTCCCACACTAATCGAAACATCCCTTGCTCTTGCACAGGAGAGATCCCACTGGATCAGGTGAGTGTATTTACGATGCTTCTCTTGCAAACCGTGCCTTGGAGGCTGCTAAATTTATCTGTGAAATAGATATTATTGCACTTCAGTGGGGCCTCCTCTAACCCAATGCTTCTCCAACTTCATGTCCAGGTATCTCTGCAAGGCGACTTCCTCACAGAGGCAGCTCGCAGGTTTTTGAATGATGGTGAGAGGCAATGCATGGAAACCAGGCAGAAACCTTCTCGGCAGCACATCTTAGCTGAAATCCTGCCAGACAGTCCAATTGTTCCTTCTGACCTTCCTCTCCTAATTTGGGCAAACTCACAAAACTTGTGAAATTCCATGATTTTCTTCTTGCAGATACCTGCAAGCAGCAGCTCAAGGCATCTGTGCCACTCTCAAATATCAAGTTTAATGAGTTTGATGCGGCATTCATGTGAGTATGCACACCTGCTGCATTACTGCTTCGTTACTGCTTCGTTTATTTTGGAGAATGTGGCAGTGTCCATTTGCCAGAAAAATGTGTGTCTCTGGTGCAATTGCCCACGTTATAACTTAATAGCTTATTGTTGACATCGCCCGGTGTTGTTGCCTGCAGTCCTGGTGGCCATGGCGCGTGTGTTGATTTCCCTGATAATGCAATGCTCGCCTCTGGATTAGAGCAGATGCTAAAGGCTGGGAAGGTCGTTGGCTCAGTGTGCCACGGCCCAATGTCGTTTGTGGGACTGAAAGCTGCAGACGGGCAGCCCTTTGTGAAGGGAAAAAAGGTGAGTAAGTGTGTGTGTGTGTGTGTGTGTGTGTGTGTGAGCTTGTGCATATGCACGTGCGCGTGTTTAACTAAGGCCACTGCCCAGTTGGCACAGTGCTTGACGTCTTTTTTGGCTGATGACTTTCCCATGAACAAATATCAGGCCAAAAATAAACTTCCTTTGGCGAAGCACCATTCATGGGGCGTGAGTCCCTAGGTTTGCTGGCTTCCGGTAAAGTTCACACCTGGCTGCCCCGGCCCACCCCCAGCGCACCCCTCAGCCTGGATTTTTTTGCTACCCTCCCAAACAAAAAGTTCAGGCAATTCTGCAGTGTCAGGGGGGCGTGGGAGGCTGTGGCTGGTGCTATAGAAATCTTTTGGAAGCCTTTTCAGGCAGTTCTTGGCCTCAGTCATCTAGCGTACCATTTACCCCGAATTTTGGCATGCTTGCCAAGCAAACCTTTTTACCAGAGCTGTCAGGTTTTGGTGACGTGGGGTACAGCCTAAAAAATTTGGCAGCAAAGATTCCAAGAGTTTTGGTTGACTTTCTCAGCCCGGCCACCTCAGGCCCCCAGAACAGCTTCAGTTCAGGCATAAAATTCATCACCATTCTTTTGTGGATGCCCTTGCTGGGTCCGGCGCCTGGGGGTGGCCCTGTCGGGGACTTTGCAGTCCTCTTGAGGTCCATTCCAGCTTTCCACTCAGCCAACAGATTTGCATAACGCCAATTTTGATGGGTTATTCAATTAATGCTCTAATGATGGTGATGTGCAAGTTGAGAGGTTACAGCGCAGAAGTTAGCTGATGCGTTGGGGAGCATAACCTGCACCCCTGCCCTGGTTTGTAGATAAGGAAGCCTTTGGTGCTTGGTCTGCTGGTAATTTCTTAAGGGAATCAAGTAAGCAATGCATGGCGCGTATTCAACCATGCATGGACAAGGCATGGTCTACTACCTAGGAAGGTGTTGTTGTCCCAGGCATTGCATACCAATACCACCTCCGTGTCGAGAAAGACTGGTTCTGCCATATTAGCGTCGCTTGCGCTGCTTCCCCCCCTTGTCTGGTTGACTCTCCCTCCCCTCCTTTCTGTGATTGATGATGTGTCATACATTGATGAGATCACTTGCCCGTCATGTGCAGGTCACCTGCTTCACCGACTCTGAGGAGCGCGCTGTTGGAAAGGAGAAGCTGGTGCCTTTCCTGCTGGAGAGCAAACTCAAGGTAAAAAAGCATAGCTAGGTCAAAGGAGTTTCAGAGGTGCCAGGCTCCCAAACACAACACATGTGGGACACAACAGAAGCTCTTTCATGAATGTCCTCAATTTCAGGAATTTGTGCAAATAATTTGAAACAGAGAACATGCAACTTAGTTACAGAGCAGGCTGACGGTGGAGAGCTTTTATTTGCCAGCTGCCCAATACTCACGTCATCCTGCAATATCAATCAATCAATATTGAAAATTTCAAGGGTTATCTGCATGTGTGCAGCCAAGAACTGATTTATTTTAGGGGTCGTGGAAATGCAGGAGATTGGACCTGATTGACGTGGAATTGTGCAACTAAGGCATTATGGTCAGACTGAACATGACAGTTCATGTTTGCCCCCCCTTCCCTAGCATGTGTATGGACAGCCTGGTATTATGCAGGCAAGAGTAAGCTGTAAGCTGTTTGCCCCCATGCAATGGATGCTTGACTATATACCTGTCAAAACAGGTGTGGGTTAGGCGAAAGGTTCAGGAAATGACTTCTCAGGATGTATGGTAATCCAAAAATTAGCTTATGCACCGATGTCGTCCTGGTCAGTATATAGAACAATTGTCCAACACTTTAGGCAATTTTAACTCACTGCTTCTCGTTGGAGTCTTTTCTAATTTTTTTCTACAATTGCTATCCACCATGCAGGAGCTGGGAGGCCAGTTTGAGTGCGCGCCTGACTGGCACCCTTTTGCAGTAAGGGATGGTAACCTGGTCAGCGGGCAAAACCCCATGAGTAGCCTGCGCACAGCAGAGCTCATTTTAGAGGCACTCAAAAAGTGAATGATTGACTTTAAGGTGGGCTGTTAATAGCCTTTCTTCACATTCACTGAGAGTATGGTTTCAATCTTTCACATGCACTTATTTGTATTTGAGGAAATTATTTGATGTGGGCGAAAGAGCTCTATAATGCTGCAATGCATTTAAGCTTACTAATGAGATTGAACAGCCTGTCACATTTTTTTGCAACACTTTTTTATTTTCTGGTCCCTTCTGTGTCTTTTGTACCATATGTACCTTGTTTACCTTGAAATGATGTTACTGCTGGAGGATGTTCACGAAGGAAAAGAAAGGAAAAGAAAAATTATGTATGCAAAGGAAATTCTCCCTACTTCAATTAAGGAACAGGATATTTATTGGCTGAAAAGAGCGAGCGGTAATTGCCCTGCACACAAAGCAGGAACAAACAGCGTTGCAACAATTGGAAAGGTGCTATAAGCACATGCCTGAAGAATATGGCAATGAGAATTATATATGCTTTCAAGGTTTACAAGGATAAGGCCTTCAATCAAGAAGTATGACTGCTAGCCTGCTTGTAAAAGGCAATTAATGTATGAAGGAAAAAAGGAAGTTTGTTGTTGCTCTGGTCAAAAAAGGCAGACAGATCATGAGGTCTTGCCTGTGAAAACAAGGGAGTATATTTCTTGCGGAGAGAGACAACCTGGGGATGTGTGCAATGAAAGACAAGTTATTTTTCATCCTGGATATCATCGTCAGCCTCACAGAGGTCACACTTTGGGGAAGACCTGTGATTCCAAGTTGCTGTCTCATAGCAAAGGGTGTGAACACGGGGTCTACATCGAGGCATTTTGCAAATGACATCATGGGGGAGGTCAAGGAACATGTATTTGGGAAAACTGTAGGAAGAATGCATAATCAAGGCCCTGTTTGTTGTAGGAGTGCACCACTGGTGATATGTCAAGCGTTTATTGTTGCGCTCTCTTGGGTGTGTGTTGGAAAAGGGCGCCCAATATTTTAGATGCCTGGTCCTGAGATCCACAACAAAACGACTAAGATGAATGGGCCCACAATTCAGCAGCTTCTGTTTGAGAATGTAGGAGTGTGCCAAACCATCCATGGCTGACAGAATATGGGAGGACCAACAATCACCAGGGCCTTGAGCTCAGCCGCATGTCAGCCTGCAAAATCTTTTTCATTGTGGAGCTGTTGCATCGGGTCAGAGAATTGTAAAGACGCATTACTGCTCAGAACCTATTAAAATGTAAGTGCTCAAGACTACATTCTCGCATGATGCACCACTGGCAAGCACCCTCTTGGCAGGAGGGAGTAGTGTCCCTCATCCCTGGGGTCCTTTTAAGCACTGTTAGCAGCCACTTCTGTAGGGGATTGTCCATCTCTTTGCTTTCAAATTGTCGTAGGTAAGGTTAGCCCAGATCTGACTTGCATACATACCAGCAGGAACTCTTTACGCCTTGAGGAGCCAAATCTGGGCGTGTGACCTATTGGAAAGGTTGTGCTCCTGGACGACCTTTTCGACTCGGAAAGTGCCAGCTGTGATGGTCGCAACACTGCATCAGCCGCAACATCCAGATTGATTGTTTTGCCACACCATGCCAAGATATTTGAAAGTATCTGTGTAGGGGAGCTATGCTAGGTTACAGGTTACAGAATGTCTCAAGTCAAAATTAATGACTGATGGTTTGTTCATAATAAGGAAGAAGTCCAGATAAGAGGATAAAACTTGTTGTTGTTCTGATTCATGAAGAAATGCAGATCATAAGACTGCATGGTGAATGGCAGGCAGGTTAGGACCCATCTGAGGAGAAGGGCGGGTTAGAGGGAGGAGAGGAACACTGCTTTGAAAGCAACCCTGATCTCCTCCCACAGCGGACCTGTCCCTCTCCAATCTAGAGAGACAAGAATTCAACAAGCCAGACACAAGCAACACCTGGAAACAGAAGTTCGACACAACACTTCGCAACAAAATTATCTTTCATACACATCCCACAAATCCACAAACAGATATTAAACCCACAGGCTCATGCGAGTTTTGGATTCTGGAAATTGATCTTGTTAAATACAACCCCAAGCGACCCCCTAATCAGACTCCACCAGATACTGCGACCCATACTCCTCCTCCAACTTTCCCACCTACCCTTATCCTCCCAGAAATTTACAGATCAAGGGTGGCATGTATCTACAATACGGACGGCAAATGTGTTGGGATGATGACCTCTGATTGCTTTGATGTCCTCTACAAAGCATTCCACAAAGCCACAACACTTGGCTTATACAGTAATGTTTACCCTCCACCAGCAAGCTTTGCATCTGAACTCATGAGATTCCTTGCCCACAAGATCGTATTGCAGAACAAATATCAGAGCAAAAGGATCAAAGACTCCTTCTCACGGATGCTTCCACCTCATATTCACAAAGCCCTCCAAGATTGGATACACGCCACTCAGCAGAAAATGGCCTCTCCCTTGGACTGTAACACTCAATATCAACACTACTGGAGCTCTGACCCCCATGACATTCAATTTGGTGCCCAACACAATTCACTCTCGTCCAGATTTTCGGGGATTTCCATCTGCCACCCCATCTATGACGAGATGGCCATGAAACTAGCATTACGGCATGCTATCTACTCTGCCATCCTTAACACAGAGGCTACAGCCACCTTCATGCTTCTGCCAGCGAGTGGCAGGCACATGATAAGCAACCCCTACTCAGAACTCCTCAATGCCTACCCGCACCTTTGCTACAAGCTCGGGACCATTCCAAAAAGCAAACTTACCTATGACAAACTCCTATCCTGGGTCATCCAGGAAACTGCCCTCCCCCAGCATACCTGGAACTTACAAATTATTGCAGTCTGGAATAAACCTGCAAGGGTCCACTTGAACAACCAGAACCCTACCTGGCTCCAAGGTTTAGCCCAGGAGATTCCAGAGGCCAAATGGTTCGAAAAAATGTGAGGAGTGACCCCATCCGTAATGCAAAGCACGCTGTTATATATGCCCGGGATAGGGAAATGTGAAAGGCTTCCCCTAGACAAGAAGCAATTTGCCAAGGTCCCCTATAAATCATCCGTGAACATAACTGCCCCTATTCCTTGTCAGTCCAATCATAACCTCCAGCTCAAAGTTGCAGATTGGAAGTCCTAAGCCTACACAGACGGCAGCTGCCAGGTCCAGGACGGCAAGACAGCTATTGGGGCAGGCGTGTACAATCCTTTTAGTGACTCAAAAAATTTAGTTGAACGCAATGGCGCTGGTATTACCGACACCATAGGAAGAGCTGAGCTGGATGCAAAAGCTGCCACGCTCACTCACAAACACACACATACACGTTGCCACGGATAGCCTCAGCTCACTTCACCGACTCAGGAAGCGAGTTCTGTATCCAGAGAAGCACAGGCACCATGTACAAGGAGATGTTTCAAAGACAATTTCAAACCTTGCCCGCACCTCTCAAGGTCATATCTTTTTCTATAAGGTCAAATCTCATGCTGGAATAGCTGGGAATGAATGCGCAGAAACAATTGCTAAGTATCAGGCTACCTTCAAAGATTACAACCTGACAGGTACTGGTATTTCTAGCGCTGGCCCAGGAGGCAACCCCTTCTACAATGTTGCTTGGCTGGCTCGAAAAGAAACAAGACCGAGTACACCTGAATCTTCCTCCCCCATTTCAAATCTAACATACTTCCCAGACCTTAAGGATGCTTTGAAATCCCATATGCATGCTAAACACAGGCTTGGATATGCAGATTGCAAGACAGGCTATTACACTTACTACCAGAGCTTGCTACCTCATACAAATAAGGGCATTAGCAATGCCTTCTGGAACATGCCCTGTACTACAGAGGAAGTATCTCAACCCATATGGAACACACAATCTTCCAATACCGCACAGGCACCCTCCACAACCAAAAACATGCAGTCCGCTTCAGAAGATCCACTAGCCTTGTATGCCCCTTTCCAGGATGTCACCATATGGATAGCGCCCTCCACATTCTCTCAGGTTGTCAATGCCCCGCCATCCGTAACATGGTAACTGAGCGTCACAACATTGCTAGCAAAATGATTCTAAAAGTGGTCAGCAAAGGCTCTTATGGGTCAAACCTCGAGGAGGAGGAGAGCTCTTACAAATGGATGTAGGCAGCGCAGACTGTCTTGCTCAGCATGACCTGCACATCCCTGAACAAGCCTCTAACCGTGTTATATCTCCCTACCTCTTTAAACCCAGCATTCCTGATCAAGCTAGACACACCTCCAGCCGCCCTGATGCTATCTTGGTCACTCCTTGCCCTGCTAACCCAAATAGACCACCTACTCCCCCCTCACATTGGTTACTTCGCAGTATGGGACGTAAAGAAGGAGTAAGAAGCAGCATAACTCCAGCCAGGCAACATAAATTGAACATCCAAAACCGCCATATCCATTGAAAAGGAATCAAATATTGCGAAGGTACGAGGCCTGGTTCCCAGCATGAAGCCTCACAGCAACAACACAGTGAACTGTGCAAACAACCTGAAGGCGCTGAGATCACCCTCCACACAATCCTTCTGGGTGTGGGTGGGACTATCTAAACTGCCCATACCCTGGATCATCTAAAAAAACTAGGGATTAACCCGCAAAGGGCTACCAAGCTTGCATGAAAGCTCCATGCCCACTCTGTGCAATATGCACAAAACTTACCTCTACCAGACAGAAATCAAGAATACAAGGGTTACAAGGGTTACAAGGGAAAAAGGCCTCAGTCAAAACGTTTGACTGCTAGCCTGTTCATAATGGCAAAGTTATGAAAGAAAATTGAAGTTTGTTGTTTGAAAGACTGTATTATGAAAATGTAAAGGAGCGTTTTTTGTAGCCCATGCATGTAAGTGTACAAATAAAAAACTTGCCAAGAACAAGGGAAAAATTTTCCACTGCTGTTTGTATGGCAAAGCAACGGCAAATGAACATCAGGAGTTTGCCAGGACCAACCGGCTGCATCAAAAAAATCAAGAATACTCAACATAACTCTGGTGCCCTGGGGCCGCATGCTTCCAGGAACCCACCAGACCCAGACTAGCTTCCCTCTTATCCTCTGTTGAGGGAGACTCATGGCTCTTTGAGCCAATGTGTCTCAAATTGATGTAGGGAGAGTTCTCACTGCCTACGTAATTTTTCCTTTTTTTTTTCTTTTTCTCCTAAGAGGGTAACTTAGCTGAAGCATGTTAGGTGTCGATATAAGCTGAAGCAAATTAGGTGTCGGTATCCAAACCAGACCAACCAGAATAGAAGGATCAGGTAAGTTCAGGTTACATCATTACATCCGCCTACAAGGGCAGCTGAGCGGAAACACAGAGGCCTGTAACCGAACCTGGCCAAAAAAAGCTCAACTCACAAATCTTGGACTTGAAAGGAAAGATAACAAATAATGTCTGTTGGTCAGAAAAGGAAAAGCCTTGGGCCAAGTTCTGGGGTGCACCACGTGGTTGGTTGCCACAAATAGGCACATGAAGAGTGAGCACACAGACTTTAAGTTGGTCAGGATAACAGTGAAGCTCAGTATACCAAAAAGTGCGCAGCGCTTTGCACGAACATTGAGCAGCTGTAGTGCAGCCAAGGTGACTGACCATTGTCGCGTTGTGTAATTGACAGCTTTCCTAAAGTGTTTCCATACCGATATGATGTCGGCTAAACGTGTTTCCTAAAGTGTTTCCATACCGAGATGATGTCGGCTAAAAGGCAAATGTCCAACATGGGAATGTGAAATTTGACATCCTCCGACTTTAACCCCTTCATCCAAAGCAATTAATGTAGAGTAATCATCAGCTGGCCATGGTTTTATTGTGGTCTTTCTTTGCGTTGCTTGTGTACACATTAGCAGCTCCAAACAACAACACTGTGAGCTCATCAGGTCCTGCTAAGCTATGGAATGACATTGGAGATGTGGGAAAAGGTGGGTAAGCTTAATTCATGCATGCCTGTTCTGCAATGTGCAAGTCATTTGTATCCTATCCTACAAACTGAATGCAGGGGGCGCATGCGCTTCTGATGCCGAGGCCTTTTGGTAAGTATGGGCCTATTTCATGCCATATTCTATGCTCATAGTGACTGGCACACACAATTTTTTCCTGCAGAGGAACGGATGTGCATTTCATTTAATCAAGTATTTTCTCCACGGGTGCTGATACACTAGGCACACACTCAAATGCATGCATTGAAGCTGCTAAGTGTGCCTTGATGCAGAAGTATCAACCACTGATTTGTGTGCGCGTACGTGCATGCGCACACACACACACACATACACACACACACACACGCGCGCACACACACACACACACACACACACACACTCCAATCCATGTTCTTGAATTCGCTTACAGACACATGAAGAAAGAGGAAAATGCGAAGGCCAAGCATCACAACTTGGCTTGGACTTGTATCATAAAGCAGTAGGCAATTGTGTTATACCTCTTTAACTTGAACTTGCTCACATCTTTACCAGCATGATGCATGCAGATACTGCATAGTGAAACAATGTGAGTTGAAATGTGATACACACATGCACACACACGACTGATGCAGCAAGGACCAAAGTCCAGGTGACGGGCGTGTTGCGGCCTGCCTCAGCAAGCGAATCTTGGACATCAAGGAGGGGAACACGGCTGGCAAGAGTGTCAACAAGAAGTGCCGGAAAGAGCTAGGTGGGCAGGGTGTGGAATATTGCAAATGTGGAGCTCAATAAGGGTATACGTCTTTACTCATCTTTGGATGAGAATACCCATCGAGAGAATACTCATCAATGGATGCCTGTATGGATCCTATAGACGGAACGGAACCTAGTGGTCTTATTCTTGACCCCAAAAACATTTAAATATAGGGTTCATCAGGTCATCATCTTCTTGTAGTTTTGTTTCTGGCTTGTTTGTGTAAGTAAATCCCCTAATCTAGGGGATTTACTTACACAGCGGTAAAAAGTTGACTTTTTCTTTTCGCGATTGTTCATCGCTTGCGAGTTCTCCGCAAATTCTCTGCCATTGCACAACTGGTCAGCATCATGCCTTGCCTGAGGTCTCCTGTCGTGGAAGAGAAAAGGAAAACTACACAGGCAGTGAAAACACTTCCCACATAATTTAAGGAAAGAAGGATACCTAGGGCCGAGGCACCGTGTATCCCCTTCACCAAGAGTAACAAAAAAAGAAGTTAATGGAACCTGGTATCTTCATTGACTGCTAGAGTCTGCTGCACCAAGGAAATGTGCCACGCTGTCAAGACCATGGTGATGATGGTGTCACTGAAGCTTTTCCGTCCTGAACTTGACGCTTTCAGACCTTGCTGCCCCATGTTGTGTCCTGTACCTCCTGTACCTTGCACAGCTGACTTCAAGATTGACCGCAGCAGCCACATCAATAAAGACGTCCCTCTCGCCAGGAGCTGCGCAGAGGATGCAGCCAAGTTGTGCAAAGAGGCAAATGATGCGGTGCGGCCAGCCAGTGTGCTCGCATGCCTCAGGTAAGGGTGGATGGAGTGAAGGGAGACCGGTGCTCGTCAAGAGTGTGTGTGCGTGTGTGTGTGAGAGAGAGAGAGAGCTGCCTGAAAAAGTGAGAGGCATGTAGACATGGGCAGGCACACAGGATAATGAGGAACATGCCTCCAAAGCCTGCATGCTTCCGCTGCACAAATACCGAACTACATATGTGCGGGAATGTGTTGTTACAATCACGTGCCGGATGCCACGCAAAGTAGAGCCAAACTAGCGCGCGCGCTTACACAAACACACACAAATACACACATACACACATGTCTACACACAAGCATTCAACAAAACACACACGCACCTCAGGGACAACAAACGCAAGCTTGACTCCAAGTGCAAGGCTGAGGTGTTCCGCACCCAGGCAGAGGCAGTGGAGGACTACAGCACAGATTATATGCTCTACACGGCCTGCAAGACTGATGCAAGCACTTTGTGTGCAGAGTCTGATCCTGATGAAGTGGTTGACTGTCTGGTGAGCCATTCATGCATGCTGCGATGCTCTGCAGTGCATGTTTTGGGTAGGAAAGTAGGGAAGGCAATTTGTGTGGGGCGCAGTTGAGGCTGCGGCGGCTGCATGAAGCAAGCTAAAACTTGGGGGGGAGAAGGAGTGCCATAAGGATTTGGAATTATAGCAATGCAATCAACTCTGCAGGAGTGACTTGAAGGGGGCTGGAGCTGATGGCGATCGCCCTGATATCATTGCACCGTGGCACCCCTGACTTACAGCAGAGAAATCACTCTTGGACAGAGTCAGCGTCCAGGGCAAGCATAAATGGCACACACATACGTGTTTGCGCACACACACACACACACGTACACTCACACACACATCATTCCTTGCAGGCCACCAAGCGCTACAGCCTCCTCCCCGCCTGCGAGGTCCAAGTGTCCCGGCAGGAGCGTGAGACAGGGTCTGACCTGCGGCTCAGCAAGCACTTGTATCGCAAGTGTCAAGCCGACTACAACCGGCTGTGCAAGGATGTGCAGCCTGGGAACATGAGGGCGCAGGTGGGTGCTGGGGTGGGTTTGTGGCTCAGCAAGCACATATTTTGGGGAACTGCACAACGGAGAGGTGTGTTTGAACGGGTGTGTTTTAAAGGGTGTGGTTCAAAGTATGGATGATGTGGAGCTGCTTGACTTATGATGCCAAAAGGGATGTGGCACTGACAAGAGCCTTGAATGACCTGCCTGAAGCTTAGAGCAGTAGGATTCCAATCTGGGCATAGGGTTGCCTGGCCATCCTAGCCAATCGCATGTCCTTCGTTTTACCCCCCCCCCCCCCGAGCGACTGGGAAGCTTGAATTGCGTTGCAATGGGTTGTTGCAGAGGCTTGAGTCCCATGATGATCTTCATGAGCAGCTTGATAGAAAGATAGAGTACCTCCAAACGCGGTTTTAAAAAGCACGCAATCCACCGCGACATGCACTACAAACCTGTTTTCGTTTGACATGCTTCGCTGGAGTGTGTGCAATCCATTTGATTCACATCCTCACTGTGCGCTACACAGGAGTGCCTGGAGGACCATTTGGATGACACCAACTTTTCAGCGGAGTGCAAGGAGGAGCTGGAGAACCTGATTGCCAAGCGTGTTGCCAACTTCAGCCTGGACACTGCGCTGCGTGATGCGTGTGAGGGCGATCTGCAAGTGAGTGGGTGTTTATGTTATTAGGCGATGCGTCAGGGGGTTATTGTGAGTGGGTGATGTGTGATGTGTTTGAGGGCGATCTGCGAGTGAGAGGGCATTGTGCTGGATGCGTATGAGAATTTTCCACATGAAAGAAGTGTGCAAACATGTTGCACAAATGAGAAAGCAGGTAAGTGCGGTATGAGCGTGCTGGCATGAAGTGCAAGAGAACGTGAGTCTGCAGGTGTGGCAGGGAGCGCCAATACCGGCAAGCGCTGCTGAGCCAAGGCAAGACCACTTCCTGTGCTTCTGTCCAAAAATATATTCTGTATAATCATATTAACTCTGGCTGTGCTGCTCATGCTACCGCTGCACAGCGATCATTGGACAGCAACCGCTGTACAGCACCATTGCCAGCACCAAGCTGGCAATAGCAAAATGCACACACAATGCCCTGTGCAGCTTACGCTGTGATTGTTCACATCGCCGCTGTGCAGCACCGTTGCCAGTTCAACTTGACAGTGGCAAACATGCGCACATATCCTATGTAGCTCACACTGCCATTGCTCATGTTGCCACCGCACAGCAACAATGCCAACATAGCCTGGCTGAGATAGACAGCAACCCTAACGTGAAGGAGGCCGCCCTGAAGTGTCTGCAGACTTTCAAGGATGAGCTTCAAAGTGAACAGTGCAAGAGCGAGGTGGGTGGGGAAAGTGTGTGCATACCGCGTGCACGTGTGTGTTTGCATGTGTGTGTGTGTGTGTGTGAGCACTCACACGCTCCCGCCCCTAACTTTATTGTAGCCTGTGTAGTCCCCAGAAATGTGCCCCTGAGCCCTGCCCTTCTATATATGCAATGACATCAAGCAAGCAAAAGCATCACATTCTGCCTTGCCCTTGCCATTGTCATCAGGTGCACCGCCGCATGTCGCGTGCGGGCAGCAATGTGCTCTTCGACAGTGAGCTGGTTTCGGCCTGCAAGGAGGACCGGGCAGCGCTGTGCAGTGACGTCCAGGCTGTGCGTAGTTTGAGTGCTTCATGCAAAAGGGGGCATCAGCTAACAATGCTGTTGCTGTTCAAGATTGTTTTAATACATGCTTTGATGCTGGTGTTTTTGATCCTTTTTGGCAGGAATCCTGTTGAAACCAAGGACACAAAAACAGGGAGGGGAGGGGAGAAATGCAGGAAAGGCAGCGCCCGTAACCGCTTCTTGGTGTTGCACCTTTTGGCATTAAACGTAACAGCTCTACAGTGGGCTGAGTCAGGCTCCCATGCATCATTGCTGTCGCATTGTTGTAACTTCTTTAAATACATTGACTCAGCTCTGGTCAAATCACACCTGATTAGCCCTACAGCTTGGCACATTTTGATTCTCCCCTTCTCATAGCAACGGTGAAAGCACTCGTGCACCTGTGCAGGGCTCAGCGCGCGTAATCAGATGCCTGCAAGACCACCGCAGCAGTCTGAACACCAAGTGTGCAGCAGCCCTGTTTGACCATGAGGTGAGGCCCTTGAAGGTGCTGTGTTGTGCAACCTCGTGTCAGAAAATGCCAGGAAGTCATTGCAGGGAGTCATTGCCGGTCACTGCAGGAAGTCATTGCCAGGAAGTTAAAGCTGTGCAAAATATGTCAGGAGATGCCAGGTAGTTGTTGCAGCTGCATTTGGCCAAAACCCAGCTCTCCGCATATGCTTTTGAAATAATTAAAACGCGTGCATTTGCATAACCACCGTCTGAGCATGGAGGTTGTTGGCATGCTTCCACTGCGCAAAATTGCATGGGGGCTCAATGCTGCATCTCGATACTGTGTGGGTGAAACTCTCAGGTGTGCACTCTGATGCATGCTTGCCGTTCTGATGGCTGGAATCAGGCATGGAAGGCAGGTCTCAACAAGGCCTCACACTTTTCGAAACGGTCCACGTGTCGCATAACTCAGGTGCACATCAGCGAGGACATCGACTTCAACCACCAGCTGAAAAAGACTTGCGCATATGAAGTCAGCGAGCTTTGCAAGGATATGCCTCATGGCCATGGCCGCATCATCAGGTGGGGCTGATACGTAGTCATCTGCTTGGTCGAGCTGCTGGCAAAATCTGCAAGAGAAATGCAGCTCCTAGGATCATGAAGGGGCGTCTCTTTCGGGGATGGGTGGAGGCCATTGCAAGCTCATGTGTACACCAGCCCCTGTGGTGGGTTAATTCACTTCTGACCGTTGCCCTCATGTTTTCTCCTTAGCTTGGCACTTCCTGGCAACGAACCCGAGCGATGATTCCAGTCCCTGCTCAGTTCTCGCACCACATGTGTGTGTGTGTGTGTACACGCAGGTGCCTAGAGAAAGAGTTGGACAACACAGATATGTCCAAGGAGTGTAAGGCAGAGGTGGAGGCTGTCATGAGCGTGCAGGCCAAGGACTTCCGGCTGGACACGCGCCTGAAGGGCGCATGTGAGCAGGACATCAACGCGCTGTGCGCGCACGTGTGCAATGCTGCGCCGGGTCAAGTTTGCGGAGGCTCTGTGCTGCACTGCCTGCAGGTGGGCGTGGGTGAGAGGGGTGACAACATTGCTGGGTTGCTGTTCAAAGATTGAGGCATGGGAGGCTTACGCTCGACATTCTCTAGGCTTGGAATATACAAGGTTCTGTGAGATTAAACATCGCATACGAGCCTGGCCTACACAAGAAGTAAATCTGGCTCAGGCTGCTCCCAGTGGTAACAAAGCAAGGAGGTACAAGACCAATTTATACACTCACACAGTGTTATCCTAAACAGAGGATACAGAACAATGTAGGGTCAGTATGTTTGGCCCTTTAATCTGGAATGAATGCAAGTTGCCAGCTCCCTTTTGCACAAAACCACAACATGTTTGGACTCTTCAATCTGGAATGAGTGCAGAATATCAGGTCCTTTACCGTAGCGACACTGGGATTTTGCGATTGATAAAGTAATCATTGGGGTCGTTCGCAATGTGGAGTGTCTTTAGGAGTTACTTTTTTCAAGGCCTCGTAAAGGGTCCAGGTTGATGTTCAGCCATCCATCGGGCCCCACAATGCTTCTAAGGGGCAGGGGCTCCTTCTCGTCATGGGCTGTACCTAAGCTCAAGGATTTAGAGCTGCTCAGCTTGCAGGAGGAATGTGCTAGGAGCGTGGGGGGAGCAGGGCAGCTAGGAGCATGCATGGGGGGAAATACAAGGGGCAGAGCAAACCTGCTCCTGGAAGAGTTGATGGACCCACAGCCACAGCTCTCAGTCAAGGGGGGTCCAGAGGCAGGTAAGGAGCACAAGGAAGCTTGCTGCAGCTGTTGCACAAAGCCAGGAGGGCAGGGGCAGGGGGCGTGGGTGGGAAGGCTGAGTGAATTGCTGGAGGTGTCTGAGGACACCACAGATGGAATGATGGAGGGAAAGGGTGAGTAGAAACAGTGAGCCAGTGCAAGAGAGACGCGAAGATGCAGTATTTTGCAAAGTTTGAGTTTTTTTTGCGGTCCTCGTAAACCCTTAAAACTTGCAAATCAATTGACAAAATCATTTTGGTACCTCACAATAAATCAGCGCCGTAATACATTATTGACGCCGCGGTAATAAACATGCTGAAGCTGAATCAATCTGTTAATACAATGCCACTGCCTTGCCTTAGCAACCTTTAGTGCATGCTTCCAAATGGCATCGGAACTTCCAAGCGCCCATGCTAATGCAAGACACACTTTGCTTAGGAACATGAAGTTTCATTGCAATACAGCCATTAGCACCTGTTTTGTTTTCAGTTTTCAGTTTATCGTGAATCCCAAACCCAGTCACAGAGTACTCTCCTCCCCCCCCCCTCCTATGCTTTGATTGCTGACACAGGAGAATCAGGAGAAGATCTCTGCCCAGGCATGCCAAGACGAGGTCTTTTACTTTCAACTGATGGAGGTCAAGGACTTCAGGTAATTCATTGATTTGCCAAGGTTGTCTTTCCAGATGCAAGTAATCTTACATTACTGTTCAAAAGTTGTGGCTTTTTGATGTTCCTTGTTGCTCAGCAATGGCAAAATCCTTTTCTCCTACTGTCTTTCTAGCCAAAGCATGCCTCTTACTCCATTCTTGCCTCGTTTGGTTCTGCTTGCAATGCCTCCTGCTGGCGCAAGTAGCTTCCTTCTCCCCAGCTGCGCAACGTCGGCACCCCTCTCTCATCTTCTGCCAAAAGTGTAAAAATCTTTACCCCTCAGGAATGACGTGATCCTGGCCCAAGCCTGCCGCCAAGATGTAGAGACCTTCTGCAAGGATGTGGAGCCAGGTGTGTTGCCAGGAGCTTAGCACGCCCATTTTCAATCATGAACAAGCACGATGCACATGTTGTGTGCCGCAGCATTTATTCATGTGAAATTTAATCCCAAGGGGACCTTGACCATTATATATCAATATCCGCTGTGCAGGCGCATGCTTTTGCACGTGCAGCCACGTCCCATGTGCACATGTCCTCAAAGAATCTAATGTACGCCTGTCTTTCCTTTTTTCTAAAAGAACACAAGCCAATTTGGAATTGGATGCACTCCGCACATCCCATTGTTCACCTGGCATCTTTCTGGTGCATGGATGCACTTCTAAAGGGAGACTGTTGAAAAGCTTTATATCCTGCCTTCATTTGACCACTTGAAATTTTAGTTTAAAAAGATGCATCTTCCACCATCTGTCAGATGTAGAGCCGCTGAATGGAACATGAGTGGCAGCCTGTAGCTTTGGTTCACCAAGTGCATAAAAGCTCATCCCGATGCATGCCTATCCATCTCAGCCTTGGTCCACCTGGTACATGCCTGATCGAAAAATTATGAAGAATAAGAACTGATCCTGCTGGCTTGCTGAGCACGTCTCATGGTTTACCTGGTTGGTGCAGTTGTTATTAGCTCACCTGGTCCACCTGGCTGGTGCGCAAGCTGAGCACATCTCATGGTTCACCTTGTTGGTGTGTCTTGCAGGGGATGGGCGTGTACACATCTGCCTGCGCCAGAATAAGGATCAGCTTAGCGAGCCCTGCCGCGTTGAGGAGACCAAGCTGGCTGCCATTGAGTACAGTGACATCCGGCTGGCCACCAAGCTGAACAAGCTATGCTCCGAGGAGAAGGCAGTGTACTGCAAGGTGCGGCATGAGTTAGTGCATGTTACTGTTTTTGTTCCTGCACCCCAGGTGCATGCGTGTCCCTGTCTTTGTTCCTGCATCTCATGTGCGTGCATTGTGTGTCCATCAATTTGTCCATCAGTTTGCCTAACTCAGCAAAGTGTGCTTAAAGGCAGCCCACATGCTTGGTGCATGGACACACAACTTGGCATGCCGACTTCAAGCTCGCTCAACCTCATGCGTGTTTGCTTGGTGCTGCTAGATTTGACCCTTGGTCTTCCCTACTCGGTTTTCCTTTCCTGGGATCAGGTACGCTTTTGGATGCGGACAACCAAGGTCTTCATGCAGGAGGCAAAGTCTGGTGGAAGGGCCGCATGACGAAGTACTTGCTGGATCACAATCTTGCTTGAGCACAGTGTTGAAACTAAACACAAAATCTCCGTGCAGGAGGTGAAGTCTGGCAAAGGCCGCATGATCAAGTGCCTGCTGGATCACATGGCAGAACCAGATTTTGGGGCTGAGTGTAAGGAGGAGCTGCAGAAAAGGGATGAGGCCATGAAGAGCGACATCAGGTGAGTGTCAGAAGAAGAAAGAGGAGGAGGGGGGAAGAACAGGAACAAGAACAAAAAGAAGACAAGGAAAGAAGAACAAAAACAAGACCAAAAACAAAAAGAAGAGGAGAAAAGATGAAGGAGAAGAAGGAATGGAAAAAGAAGAAGAAAAGAATGGTCATGAAGAAAAAAAGAGATGAGGCCATGAGGAGTTGCATCAAGTGAAGGGGGTACGGGTAGGAGGCAACAATGTAGAAGAGTTGTGAGGGCCTGAAAGAGAAGAGGGGGTTGCTGTCTGGCCGCGTGCCGAAGATGGCCTGCTTGAGCTGGGTAATCCTGGTAGATAAGTGCACGCAAGCCTCCTTGGATGCCCTTTCTTGCTTGGGAATGGCCAGCATGAATTGCAGTCGTGCAGGCAGTTGGCATCACCACAGCTGTGTTACAATGGGGGTCCAGTCAGGTGAAAACAGAGCCTCTAGAGGTGTCAGGGTCTGCACGAGTGGGTTGTATCTTGTATAGCAAGATCTCATTGCAAATTGATGTGCAGAATTTTAAATGGGATATGTTTCAGTCATTTCAAACGAGGCAATTCTTAGATCCAAGGCCTGCTGCCTCAATTGCTTCTTGCCAGTTACCTTGAACACTCTTTTGTCGAGGAGAGCAGGTGCGTATGCTACCAACCTTTGTAGTATCCCCTCTGCAGGTACGACAAGGCCGCATCTGAGAAGTGCAAGGCAGACATTGAGACTTATTGCCAGGATGCGCGTACGAGCTTCAGGGGCGAAGCCTCAGTGCTCAAGTGTCTAGTATGCGTGTTTTCAGAGCTGCAGGTGTGTATGTGTGTATGTGCTACCTTGCAAGGCTTGTTTCCCCTGCGATATCTTGCTAGATGCAAGCATAATTGCTATATATATGCGATATTTTCTGCGTGACTGTGTGGAATATTCTGGATCTGGATCTACTTCATATTCCATGTGCGTGTCACAGTCAATGAGCATCTATGAGCATCTATATGAGCATCTAAGTGACGTCACAGAACTGCTTGGACTTTTCACCCTTTTTTACCTGCCTTACAACCAGATGATTTGCATTCTGGCTCACTTACAAACCCAGTATTTACTTGTAAGCCCATCTTTACCTGTAGTATGTAAAAGTATCATAGCTTGCAGCACAGATAGCATGCACAGCATCAAGGCGTGGTCAAGAAGTGACTTTTTGCATTATAAAAAGGCGCTGTAGGTTTATTTACTACATCTTTTGCAACTTTAGAGCGCAATGCTGAGAAGCTTGTGCCACTGTGGTCATGCATGCCACAGAATTTAAATTTGCCACAAGGTATCAGGCTGGCAGATCGAGCTTCTCACTGCCTTGCTGCCCTTTTTCTGTTGCCTTTACTCAGGAGGGTTGCCAGACAGAAATGAGTAGATCTGTGCGCATGGCGCTGTGGGATTACAAGCCAGGCTCACCCCTCACAGCTGTGTGTGATAGTGCGGTTCAACAGTTCTGCCCAAGGGTGAGTGGCGTTTCTTCCTTTTTGCTGGCATATGTTTGTGAGAATGATGGGCGGGCAAGGTTGGCCAGTCCTGTGGCTATGTAGGTTCCTGACTCAAGCATGTTGGTTTTTGGCCTGTTCACAAAAAGAAGTGGAATTTGCAGCCAAGGGTCAGCACATCTGGCAAGTTTCCTAAGCACCGGACAGTTCTTACCCATCAAGTAGTTATTGTTGAGGTACACGTTTGCACCTAATTTGCTGTCACCAGCACCTAATTTGTCAACCACACCATCACAGACAGGAGGCATTTGTTGGCGTATTCATGTTTGCCTGTTATGCTTGCCCATCCTCTCTGGTTCTCAGCTTGATCCTTCTTACCTTGTGCACCGCCATTGCGATCTTACCCCTACTGCACCTGCAGGAAGCGCACGCCGAGCCTGGTGCCGCTTTCACCATCAGCCTGTCTGGGTCTGACTCTGATTCTTCCCACCTTGTGCACTGCCATCACCATCTCACCCCTCCTGTGCGCCTGCAGAAAGCGCACGCCAAGTCTGGCGCCGCCTTCACCATTGGCGTGGTGGGCCGCTGCCTGTCCAAGTCCGTGGTGGAGGGCAAGTACCTGGGGGAGCAGTGCAAGGAGCTGGTGATGGCGGCTGCCCCCAGGGACGTGCGTGCCTACTACAGCACGCCTGAGGCTTCCAACGCCTTCCTGCAGACGGTGCGTGAGCAAGCTAGGCAGCGTGTGCACGAGGCCTACTTATCAGCTTGCGATTTGGGGGGGCCCTGATCCTGCCAGGCATATCCAGGGTGTGGCGATTGGACATCTCTCAAATCTTGGCTGGTGCTTGAGGCTTGTGGCCTGCTAAGAAGAGGCGTGCTGACAAAAAGGTTTTTCCTCAATCTGAAAAGGGGGGATCTCTATGATGGTGACGTGGTCCCATTGAAGGCCTTGTCCTTCCCCATTGCAATGCTTCTATAGCCTGGGAAAAAGGGCGGAAGGGTGGGGAAGGGGAGAGGGGTAATCAAAGTGCAATTGCTACCCCATCCCTGCCCCCTGCCTACAGGCAAATGCGCATTCAAATCGTTCGTCAAATCAAAACTTCTTCTAACATTCTTCAAACCAGCGAATAGCCCAACCCTGATGCAGAGCTTCGCAGGGATCGATCATGGCATGAATCTCATAGACTTTTAGATGAGACTCCTTGTACTGATGGACAAAGTCATACACTATAAACAATGCATCAAACTTCAGCATACCTGCATGCATTCAGTGGAGATTGCTGAAGTGTTTGCTGATTGAGCTGCTTCCTGCCGCATGCGTACCATCATGCAGGCGCACCCACTTGCGTTTACGAAGTAAAGACAGTTGTTCATTTCTCACTCAGTGTGCCTATTCTGGGCAGCTAGCTGCCCTTCTCTGATGATTGGACCAAACTGCAACCCAAAGATGCATCTGCATGTCCACATGCTGCTGCCGTTCTGCAGATAACCGACATGCAAGCTGCCACAGGCATGGGCCCACTGCTGGTGGATCAGCAGAGCAGTGTCACAGTGTCAGGATGGCTAGCCCTGGGTTGCATCATCAGCCTGATTGTGGTGGGTCTGCCAGGACAAGTTGTGTGATTCTTCCTTGTTTCTTTTTGATGTGATCCAGCACAGGCATCTTAGGCGACCATGTTTTCAAGCATGCCTACTTTTGAAAGTTATTCTGCCAACAATTAGCTTCCTGTCTGGCCTTAGTGCCACAGGCATGCCTTTTTGATGACATGAGCCCAATCCCTGCGTCTGCCCTGTGTAAACAACTCTTTATCCTGTGATGCACGCTAAGCGGGCGTATTATGTGCGTGGTCCTGCATGCTTGACATCATGTGTGTATATGTGTGTACAAAGGAACGTGATTTGTCTGCCCATGCTTGCAAGCATGCTTGCAAATGTAACACATGCCCGTGTGAACATTCAATGTGAGTTGCCCTCTTCCCTCGAAGCTGAAGTTATCTGGCTCCAACCTTTTATGGTGCCCTTTATTGCTTGTTTTTGGGGGCATGTGCTTTGGGAGCTCCACATTGACTTCCCCTGTCCAACACAAGTAATGCCATGCCAGTTTCATGAGCACAAGCTGCCTCACCTCGTGCACGATTTGGAGACCTGGGAGGTTTACTAGATACGTGGTTATGAACAATGAAATCCTGTGCAACTAGGGAGTAAGATGTGGAGCAGGTGCGGCCACAAACTTGGCATGGAAAAATTAATGAGCGTGTAAATATCCAGAATCTTTAAAAAAGGGGAGGACAGTCCAGCTCAACTTGATTTCCATGCTTGGAAGCACCGCACCACTCGATCAAGCGTTTCTAGCCTGCTTGAGGCCCTAATTGGCTTAGCTTCCTAGACCCTCGGCTTCTTTGCCTTTTGGGGCAATCTGGCTGTAAGGATGAAAAAGGAACATTGTTCTTTGATCGCGCTCCTCATAAAGTCCTCAGTAAGCATGTTCCACTGTAGCTACCCCTGCAAAAACTGGAGATACAGCATCGGCAGTGTGCAGGCAGTCCCAAGTCCTCTATTGCAAGTCTGTATTGCAACTGCTTTGCCAAAGGGATGAGGAAGAAATCACTGAGCATCTCTACCCCCAGATGTTGAAGTCTAGGCAAATCTTAACCCATGGGACAAAATTAGGTATCACACTGGAGCATGCAAAATGCATGAGGAGCCCAATGACTTTGTTTGGGGGTCCAATGCAGTGCAACATTTACGCCTTCCAATGGAATTTCTTTTGCATACTCGTTGTCTCCAATGCATGCAGCATAAGTATGGGGCACGATACTTTTGAAGGCGCATACATTTCATGTGACTAACAGACACTGCATTCTTATGCGATGCAGGTTCTTTTTGGTTCAATCGCATGGGCTGTCAAGAACTGCATCTCCCCTGACAGGCCTCACACGACTTATTTGCCTGTCAAAGATGGGGATACATGAAAGTACTGGAATTTTGTGCACGCATTTGCAATCATGGGTAGCTATGTAGATCTGTAGATGGTTTATGCTCCCTCTATTGACAAACAGTGTCAGTGCAGTTGACAGTGCCAGTGCGTTCGAGTTGGATCAGAGAGGCTAGGTGCAGACTGCATGGTATTTGGACAGAGCTTCTTCAGTAACTGTGAAAGAGTTGTGGTGCTGATGACCATTGGAAGGATGCGCGCGCGTGTGTATGTCTGTGTGTGTGCACATTTCTGTGCCAAAGCAAATGCGCAGTGTTGGTCTTTTGGTCACTGGAAATCTGTTCTTAAATCTTCTCTTGTATCCACGGGTATTATTTTTTTATTTTCTCTTACCATTGACTCCTCAGCCTTCTACGGACTGGCTTGCCCTGGTCATGCTCCAACTGAAGCAGTGGTGGGATTTGGCCCACTTCTTTCAGCTACATCTTTGCATGGTAGCAGACTGCAACCTGCTATTATTATGCACGGGTGCATCTCTGGCAAGGATTTTTGGGAGGGGCATGTAAGATTTCTATAAATCAGTGGTAAACTAGTTCATAGCTTATCATTGATTTCACCAGTGCTGGGCGTAAGGACTGCCCTTTTGCCTTCTCTCCTTTTGAAAAGCCTTTTCTGCCTGCCAGAATTGGACAACTCCCCTCCCCCCCCCCCCCCTAGGTGCTTTTAAAATCAATCATTAGTAATGATTCATTACACGGGTTTTCTCCAAACTCGGGACACCTAAGGTGGAGTGGAAAATCTAGCCTGTTTCACAGTTTTACAAGCTTTTATAGACAGTAGGGTTTATAAACATCTGTCCCAAAGTGGGGGGAATCTGCCAAATTAGCTGCGGCACAAACCCTACTTTTTGACCGCCAAATCTCCATTCCAGACCACACACTGCAAGAAACTGAGTGATTTTTAGTGATAAGGAATCATTTTACCAAAAAATATCATTGCAATAAATGGAGTAAAATACCATTTGGTTGGTCAGAAACAGGATTTTAGTTAGCTATCTACCGGGGGGAAAAACAGCTCAAGGAGTGTTGAGAGGCAATTTTTTTGCCTCCTTCTTCCCTTTTGGGTTGTACAAGATGTTAACATGGTATACATAGAATTTTTAGACATGTTTTGGACATGAAATGGTCCCAGGGTGGTGCTGTGGGCATTCTTTGGGTGATTTGAGGCCTGGAGAGTGGTATGGAGCCCTCCAACTTGCGTCTTCTTTTAATGAAAAAATGATGATTAACTTGGTCAGGTTTAACAAAGAGACTCAAGAAAGAGCATGTCCGGCAAATTAGGCAAGTTGATCCCCCCTGCGTTTCTGCAATCCATCCAATTCGTGACCATATCATCAACTTCCAAAGTTGGGCTGTGGCAACTTACAGTTTAGTTTGCCTGCCGTTCGGATTCTGAAACCTGCCCCGTGGCAAGGCTGCCAGTAAGGTGGTAGTCGAGATGCCCATGCACATCAGAAAGAACGAAAGACTACGCTTGCCAAGTCTGGCCGCGTGCATTAAGGAAAGGTCCTGTCCTGAAAGGCAGGGCCCCACCACACAGACCAAGAGGAAGAGCAAGTACTAAAGTCTACACCAGCAAGTTGGCCCCTATCATGGGGCCTACGACACAGCACATGCACATCACAGGCTGAGGTTTGCTCATTTGAGAACCCTCCCTTATCAGGACATGGATCAAAATTTCAGCAGAAGTTGAAGATTATTTGTATGGCTTTCTCGCTCGTTCACACACATCTTATCAGTTACTCGACATTTGTGGGGAGGTGCAAACAAGGTTGGAAGGAAGGGAAAGGGTTACAAAGCTCCTTTCCAAACAAGGTTTCAAGGTGACAATGGGACCTGACCTTCAGCCAGGTAGTTTGGCTGTTCAGCTTGATGGACTGTGCCAGCCAGAAGAAGATGGGAAAAACTACATAGGCAGAGAAAACTCTCCCTGCATCAATTAAGGAAAAGGGGACACATTGGCTCAGAAGAGCCTTGAATCCCCTCCACCACGAAGCTACAAAAAGAAGATTCTAATGGGGATCTGGAGGGTTATTGGAAGTACCCGGCCCCATAACCTGGCTACGAGAAGTATTACTGTTTTCAAGAGCATGCCTGGTGGTAACAAGCTTGTTGGCATACATGCCACCAGTGACAGAATGGGCATGAAGTTTGCGAGCAAGTTTATTGGCGTGTTGGTGGTCAAGTCCCAATTGTTTCAACTGGTTAAGGGTGCGCTCAGAATAGCAGGTCCCACCAACACTCAAATGGATGGTGTGGAGAGTCACAACTTTTGCATTAATGAGTTTGCAGGGATCTGCATGCTGCCGCTGTGCCGCCTTCAACTGCTGTCCAGGCCTCGTGTCTTCACAGTACTTAATTTCAATCAAGTGCACATGATGCTGGTTTACATTCAGTTGGTGGGGTTGCCTCACGCGGTTGGCTGTTGAGGTCCTCAGTGTGGGGTTGTGTCTGCTGTGTAACACATGATGGTATGAGCAGGAGGTAGAAGGATAAGAAGGAGTGGGTTTGGCTTTATAGGGAGTAATCAGTATAGCATCAGGACGCTTGGAGGTGAGTCTAGATCTCTGAGGAAATTGTTCTTGGAAAGAGGTAAGGGGGTATAATTTTGCTTGATGCACGTGCTGGGATTTGGAGGTTGTGCTGTGCCGATCTATCATCACTACCTATATCCATGTTAACCAAGCCTGCTCCCCAATGGCTTTTGCTAATAGCTTTGATGATCATTTTTCCAGCAACATTGTGGCGTTCAGTTTTCATGCTGGAGATGATATGATTTTGGCAGCTTGAAAGCATGTGGGAGTGCGCTGTCCAATTGATGACAGCCTGTGAGAGGGCAGATATCCTGGGGCCTGCGCTAGGGATGATCCCGGTATCAGCCACATTATTACTGGCTTGGCTTGCTTGATGTTTTGCAATAGCATCTGCACATTCATTACCAGCAATGCCAGCATGAGGTTTTACTTTGTAGAAACACATTGGGTGGTAATTTGCTAATGAGGGTAGATATGGTTTTTGGGACGTCCACTTGAATATGTTATTTGTGCTTCTCTGGGTAAATAAGTTGTTTACGAATTTGATGAAGAGAGGTGAGATTGTCTGAAGCAATGTGTGAATAACTTATCTTGAAGAGTGCGTGATGGTAGCAGCAATTGCTGCTAATTCAGCTCGACATATGGTGTTGGTAATTCCAGCACTGTTTGGCGCGACAAAACTTCTGCTGTCAGTGAGAGGGCAGTAGACGCCTGCTCCAATTTCTTGTATGCCATTCTGGATTTGACAACTACCATCAGTGTAAGCCCATGTCCTCCAGTCAGGGACTCTGAGCTTGAGGGTATGTAATTCATGAAAGAATTGGAGAACTGCTTCATGGAAAGAGCCTAGTGCGCCGCTGTTTCTTGGATTTTTATCTCCCGCAATATCTTCCTGAACAAAAACAATACCAAACTCACTATGGATCCATGATCATAGAGAAGTGGGCCCTCTTATTCTTCAAAAAAGCTGGCTTCCACCCCGACCCAGAGAGTATCTGCAAAGCTGCTCGCACAGACACGCACGAAGATGCACACTGCCAAATATGCAACTACCATCATGGCTATGAGTTTGCTGGCTCTGAAACTCCATACCTGGACATGTATGTTTGTGATGTCTGCGAACGTACGTACCACTGGAAATGCATGCGAGAACTTGGATGCTATAATGATGTGCAAAGGCAAGAGGTTGATGCAAATGAGGCCTGGGCCTGTCCAGCCTGCGCTACCCTCAGTGACGAAGACAAAGTCAAGAGGACAAATGATTCTCAGGAAGAACTCCTCAAGGTCTCTTGGTTACCCACCTGGGATCCAGAAGGACTCAAATCTCGCTGGCCACTTTTTGACCAGTGGATACAATAATTTGAATCCCAGCTAAACAAACTCAACCTTCTCTTACCCACAGCATACTCTACCCTTTCTGATCTCGAGAGGCAAGGATTCGACACATCTGACACATACAATACATGGAGACAAAAACTTGACATTGAACTTCGCAACAAACCTTGAAGTTACTTTTGATATGCAACCTACCAATCCACAAGCGGACATCAAACCCACAGGCACCTGTGAGTTTTGGGTCCAAGAGATAGATCTTGTGAAGCACCATCATGAACCATCCTCCAATCACCACCCAACAGGTGAAACTCCAGAAAACAACACACCATCCATCCCACCCCCCATCACCCTCCCTGAAATCTACAAATCCAGAGTGGCATGCATCTACAACACAAACGGCAAATGTGCCGGGATGATAACCCCTCAACGTTTTGACATCCTTTATCAAGCATTCCAAAGGTCCAAGGCAGAGGGTTTGCATGACAGCATCCGCCCTGCTCCAGCAAGCTTTGCATCTGAGGTTCTGGGGCTCCTAGCCCGCAAGAATAAGTTGGAGGATAAATACCACAGCAAGAAAATTAAAGATTCCTTCTCACGGACCCTTCCAGCTCACATCCACTCTGCTTTCCAAAAATGGGCTCAGGTCACCCAAGAAAAAATGGCATCTCCTTTGGACTTTAATCCTGAGTACCATCACTATTGGAGTTCTGATCCCCGCAACATTATATTCGGTGCCCACCATGACTCTCTCTCCTCCAGATTTTCTGGGATGTCTGTATGTCACCCTATCTATGATGAGAAAGCCATGAAACCTGCATTGCGTCATGCTATTTACTCAGCTGTCCTGAACACAGAGGCTACAGCCACCTTCATGCTCCTGCCAGCAAGTGGCAGGCACATGATAGGCAACCCCTACTCCACACTCCTCAACGCTTTCCCGCACTTTTGCTACAAGCTCGGGACCATTCCCAAACAAGAACTGACATATGACAAACCTCAATCCTGGAACAGCCAGGAGGTTGCCCTCCCCCAACATACCTGGGATTTACAAGTAATTGCAGTCTGGAATCCAGCTGCAAGGGTCCACTTGAACAACCAGAACAATAACTGGCTCAAGAACCTAGCCAATGACATCAAAGGGGCCAGAGGGTTTCTTCATCATGTAAGTAACGATCCCATCCTAAATCCAAGGCATAAAGTGATGCCTGGATTAAGGAAACGTGAAAAACTCCCTCCCGATACAAAACAGGCGTCTCATGGATCCCACAGCTCCGCCCCACGCATGATTGCCCAAACTCCCTGCCAGTCAAATCCCTACCTGGAACTCAAAGTCGAAGATTGGAAGTCTTGGACCAACACAGACGGTAGCTGCAAGGCCCAAAATGGTGCCCCTGTCATAGGGGCAGGCGTGTACCATCCAAATAGTAATAAAATAAGCATGGTAGACCCTGATGGCGAAGGTATTACCAATGACATAGGAAGAGCTGAGCTGGCTGCCATTTCTGCTGCGCTCACTCAAGATTACAAAGCAATTGCCACAGATAGCCTGGCCTCTCTTTTTCAATCCAGGAAGCAAATCCTGTACCCAGAGAAACATAGACATCACGTGCAAGGAGATATTTTGAAAATGATCGCGAACATTGCCCGGAATTCTCAAGATCACATACATTTCTACAAAGTCAAGGCCCATGCTGGAATAGCTGGGAACGAATGCGCAGATCAAATTGCTAAATACCAGGCCAATTTCAAAAACTATAACCTGCATGATACTGGACTCCCCAGCCCTGCCCCCGGAGGAAACCCCTTCCACAATTCTACTTGGCTGGCCCACGAAGAGACAGAATCTAGGCCCTCCCGATGCAGACCATCTTCTCCACGCTTAAAGTACCTCCCAGACCTTAAAAATGCTTTGAAATCTCATATGCATGCCAAGCACAAGCTGGGATATGTTAACCAGAAGACAGGCTATTACACTTATTACAAGAACTTGCTACCACATGTACACAAAAAAATAGCAATGCCTTTTGGAGCATGCCTCAAATCTCAACCAGAATGAAACGCACTGCCTTTCAGTACCGCACAGGCACCCTTTAAAGTAAATGTAAATTTACAACCAGAAACATGCAGTTAGATTTGAACGATCCACTAGCCTTACGTGCCCACTCCCTGATTGCCATCACATGGACAGCGGTCTCCACATCCTTTCTGGGTGCCAATGCCCCGTCATGCGCAACATGGTGACTGAACGTCACAATATTGCTTGCAGGATGATTTGGAAAGAGATCAGTGATGGCTCTTATGGGGCCAATCTTGTGCAGGTGGATGCAGGTAGCTCTGACCGTTTGGCTCAAAATGACCTGCACGTCCCTGGGCATGTCTCTAACCGTATCGTACCCTCCTATCTTTTCAAGCAAAACATTCCTGAGCAGGCTAGACGCAGCTCCAGCCGCCCTGATGCTATCTTGGTCACTCCCCAACCCACAAACACAAACAGGCCAAACACTCCACCCTCACACCGGGTACTGCGCAGTACTACTTACAGTACGAGACATAGCAGAGAGATAACTAAAAGCACAAACCGGGCAAGACAACCCCATGAACCAAATATCCCAGACCGCCACATTCACTTGATAGAAGTAAAATAATGTGAAGATACCAGGTTTCATACCCAACTAGAAGCTGCCAAACAACAGCATAGTGAACTGTGCAAACAACTTCAAGGAGCCAGTATCACAATCCACCCAATTCTGTTGGGTGTGGGCGAAGCTATCTACTACACATACACTTGATCAATTAAGAAAACTAGGAATGGACTCCCAGAGGTCTGAAACTCTGGGAAAGAAACTTCATGCCCATTCTGTCCAATATGCGCACAAACTTACCTCGACTAGGCGTGCCATTGAAAACAAGCAAGCACATCACAACACTGGTACCTTGCTTCAGCGCACTGCCAGAAACCCACCTGATCCACACTAAATTCCTTTTAAAGACCGGTGAGGGAGGCTCACGGCTCTTCAGGGCCAATGTGCCGCCCTTTCCTTAACTGATGTAGGGAGAGTTTTCTCTGCCTACGTAGATTTTTCACTTTCATTTATACCTCATTTTCTGGCAGCGGCTTGTAAAAATATTGATACAGAATGAATAGGTTGTCTGTTTGTCTGTTTGTCTGTCTTTCTGTCTGTCTGTCTGCCTGCCTGCCTGACACATTTTTAGCCAATCCATATTTTTTCCCTCTCATTGATGCAAGGAGAGTTTCTTCCTACGTAGTTTCTGTCATCTTCCAAAAAAGTTGTTGATGTCATTTCGAGAACATGTTGGTGGATGCAACTTTCTTGTTTCAAACGTGTTTGGAGGCACAAAAATTATGTGAATGCTATTGTGGGTTTAACCTGAGTAATGGTTTCAAAATTTTCACGTTGATTTGTGGACACAGCCTTACAGTGGATGCCAGGATGAATGTTAGGCTTTCAAAAGTTAGGTCTTCAGATAAGTTTTTTTTTATGTATCCCCAATGTGAGCGATATTTAATTCCAATTACAATATCTACAAGTTATACCAGGCCCTTTGGTCACGGGACCAAAGAAAACCTAGGACAACAATGATCTGTTGTCCTCCTCCTCTAACTAGTGCCATCCTGTTCTTCACAATTGTGAATCAAGCACCAAAAATGTTGCCTTTAAGCAACGAAGGCAACAAGCAAGCAAGCTTGCATGCAAGTGTCAGAAGCAGCTCTTTGTCACACGACACACAATTATTATCTTCCCAGTTATTTTCCCACCTTTTCATAATTTCATGGTGCAAATTTAAACAGGTTGTCATGCATGACATGGTCATATGACCATGGTCTTTGGTGATTTTGTGTATCACACACGGGAAACCAACTTCTCAATCGCATTAAGTTGCCAAAATCTTACCATCCAAAATTCTTCATAGGCCGCGTTTCCACTGGGACCGGAAAGTTGATTTGGCGGACCGGGAAATAAAAAGTTGTTTCCACTGGGCCAGTTAGCCCTGGCCACAAGAGGTCACTGTATATGGTGCACTAGACTGGCACTAGGGAGGGACCTTCAAGCACAAGCCACCAGAAATCGCAAGAATTAAGCACATTGTATAGTACAACCCCACAAGAAAATTCAGCCTAAGAACTCGGTTGGCAACCCCGAAAGCCCACCACCTCGCCAAATGGTACTTCTCTCCTTTTACCAGACCACGACAAATTAAGTTAAATGAATTAATTTAATTTGTCCCAATGTCTTCTTCTTCTGATGCTGAGCATGAGGGTCCTTCACCTCCTGCACCTGCTGAGTACAACAAGCAAGGTGTATCTAGGCAGATCAATGGCACCATACAGAAGTGCCTAAAGTTAGTGGCTAATCACCCATACGTAGATGGGTTGCTCATCCTGCAAGGCCAAGCTAGGGGCAAGGTGCACATCATGCACTTAGGTGACCATTGGCGCCTCATTCCAAGGCACACTGCAGTGGGCCCTGTGGACATCATCAAGCGTCTCCTTAACAGAAGCACCTTCGCAAGAACCGTCGATGAGCTTACCAGTACGCGTGCATGTTTTCACGCTTGCATTGTGTGTGCAAAGCTTAGCTTGCAAATGTAACTTCCAGGCAAAAGGAATTCCACATGCTTGTTCTTACTGACTACTGGTGTCAGTATGTGACTACTTGTCAGTATGTTTGTTGAGCTCTTGCATTTGAAAGTACATGAAGGAGAAGTGCAGTAAATGAATCCTCAAGATGATATATATAGAGCACCAATTTTTTGTGTCCTTCGCCATGTGCCTAACTCATGAAGGGTTCCCCAATTTCGAGGAGATGGCCACTGCAGTGTTGGAGAAGGGCCAGGCAAAGGAAGGAGTGACTCAAGAGCAGCTGGCCTCCACCATGAGAGATGCCTGCAAAGGCATGTACCAGGGCAAGCATGATGCGCATGGATCAGATGTGTCGGTCGTCAATTTCCCGCTTTCAAATGGAGCACCCATTGGATTTGGAGTGGTAAACAAGGAGGTAGTGCAGCAAGTGGAGAGGTTCACTAAAGTGATGGGTGACCAGAGCAGGCAGCAAGCCCATCCAGTCAGTGCAGAAGTATTACAGAAGGTGACAACACAGGGATATGCAGCAGCCTTATCAGCCGCCATGGAAGATGGATATCGGAGAGGCCTCCGTGCTGCAGGCTCACATGAAGGTAAGAAAGTTCAGATATCAATGATTTGCAAAAAATGGAATACGGACACAAGGGAATATCTGATCCCAAGCTGTGCCTAAGCACCAACACGCACCAAAGGATGGGCATTAAGGTGGGCTTAGAAGGCCCCATGGAGGTGGTGGGGGAGGGTGATTTTTGCAGATGCGTGAAATGGGCCGAGCTTTTGTATATTGGGTTATTAGGGGGCAGTTAAAATGGTGGGCACATTGAGAACTGCCAATTCTGGGTGTGTCCGGCATTTCAAATCAACCCTGGTTCTAGCAGGAGGCATGCACATCTAGGTGGGCCTAGAAGGAAAGGAGTAGGGGGAGGGTGATTTTTGCAGATGCGTGAAATGGGCCGAGCTTTTATATTTTGGGTTATTAGGGGGCAGTAAAAATGGTGGGCACATTGAGAACTACCAATTCTGGGTGTGTCCGGCATTTCAAATCAACCCTGGTTCTAGCAGGAGGCATGCGCATCTAGGTGGGCCTAGAAGGAAAGGAGTAGAGGGAGGGTGATTTTTGCAGATGCGTGAAATGGGCCGAGCTTTTATATTTTGGGTTATTAGGGGGCAGTAAAAATGGTGGGCACTTTGAGAACTGCCAATTCTGGGTGTGTCCAGCATTTCAAATCAACCCTGGTTCTAGCAGGAGGCATGCGCATCTAGGTGGGCCTAGAAGGAAAGGAGTAGGGGGAGGGTGATTTTTGCAGATGCGTGAAATGGGCCGAGCTTTTATATTTTGGGTTATTAGGGGGCAGTAAAAATGGTGGGCACATTGAGAACTGCCAATTCTGGGTGTGTCCGGCATTTCAAATCAACCCTGGTTCTAACAGGAGGCACGCGCATCTAGGTGGGCCTAGAACTAACGCATTGAGCAACGTTTGCTTGCCCATTCTTACTTTATTACAGGAGGTAGGCAGCCCCCTACTGGAGGACCATGCGCTGAGGTTCACACTCAGTCTCAAGGTGTGTGTTGGAGTCGGCAAGTGCTTGTTGTGAATATTTACAATCATTCTTTAAATGCTTGCAGATTATAGCTTTGAGAGTAAGCAAATACCCTTTTATGTCACTTGTGCAGGACGTACTTCAGGTGACCGTGCCCCAAATCCTCCAACTCAGCGTCCCAGGCAAGTTACTGGTTTTCTAGGTTAGTGGTGTTTCAATAATTTTGAGGAAAGAAGTAGCACAAAGGAGGTTGCAGCAAATGAGTGCATGTCAGCTGCCTCTACATAGCCTTGTTGTACCTAATTCGACAGGAAAACTAACTTTGAAGCTTGTACCACGTATTACAGGTGGCTTTCTAAATTCCTCAGCTGCAGTTCGCCAAGCAGAGCAAGCTCAAGGTGCGGATGAGTCAAACTTGCGCTGTCTCGCTGTGGCAAGTGCCTGCCCATTTTGTACCACACATTTCAATTTGGGCTTGAGAATTTTTTGCACGTAACAATTCTACTTATTTAATCACTGTACTGAACTCTGTATCAGGGTCCTTATCTCGCATGATTGATGTGGCTAAACGTGTTGTCAAGTCAGAGGCTGTTGATGATGAGGAAGGAGAAGCTTGGATTAGTGCACTTCAAAAGTTTAGTGCAGCAGGTGCGTCGCGAATTGCATTAAAAGTAAAAGGCTTCAAACAGGTCGGCAGGCAGGAAGGAAGGAAGGAAGTAAAGATTGATAGGGATTTTAAAGGCACTCTCTATTTGCAGAGAAGTGTGCAACTCCATCATCCATTTATGCATGTGATAAGAATGCTTTCTCAAACCACTTGCTTTTGATTCCAGGAGGAGAAAATACAGCACAAGCTCTCCTTACGGCTGCAAGCACGTCGATGGAGGCGCCGGCTGTTCAAGCAGCACTTCAAGCTTTTGTAGCTCAGATAGATCTCCCAGATGATGCTGTATTGACGGGTACGTTTACTTTGTCTAATCAGTATAATAAAGCAAAACGATAAAAAGCGGAAAAGAAAAAGGATAGGAGAAGAATGAGAATAGAGAGGGATACAAGGCAAGCTAGAAAGATTGAGCAAGTCGTGCAAAGAGATTTTAAGCTGATGACCGCACACGTTTTTCAGTGTGTGAAACACTCAACTCAGCAGTTCATTCTGACTTGGTACACATTGTTTTTGTGCTGATCCAAACCGGCATGCTGGGGACGATCCAACCACCTCTGTTGCTGCACACGGCCATCATCGTACCTCATTCGTGCCTGAATTGATGCTTGTAGGACAAGTGCGCAGTAACATCACTAGTCATTATGCGTTGCATTACCTTCTGGCCTAGAATTCCATGTATGCTTCCTTTATTTAAGCAACAACACGTTTCTTTGGCGTGTTCATTCAGTCCAACGCGCAGCAGGCCATCATCCCTCCACCTCCGTTGCACATAGAGGTGACCATCAGCGTAGCTCATCTGTCCCTCGATCAGGTAGAGCTCCATACTAGTGCTTGTAACACTCACGTTCAATGGAACCATTTGCCATTGTGCACTGTTTTGCCTCCTGACCTAGAAATCTTGAATATGACTACAAGCCTTGTGCGTGCCTTCTGTATGCGGCAGAGAAGGCAGTGGGAAGGCATGCTAGAAAGTGCCTCCATCTCTGAAGCATGGATTGGCTACGAAAGAGTTGTCTACCTGCGTTTTGCCTTTATTCTAGATGGGCTGCTGACGCGAAGCTTTACAATTCAGTAGTACATGGGACACTTGTGTTTATCCCAAACCAACACGCCGCAGGCTGCCGTCCATCAACTTCTGCTGCACACGGAGCTAGCCAAGACAGGAGTCCCTCTCCTGGTAGGTTAACGTCTTGCACTTAAAATCGTGGACAACAAAGAGGTGTGGCTAAGCTGCAATAATGTTCCATGTACATTTGCGTTTTAGTATGCATGCTTAGGCAAAATTCCAGAGCAGATTCTATATATTAAGCAAATATTGATGTGTTTTGTGGATTCTTGTGGTGTGCAGCTTTGACTTTGGAGGACCTGCACAAACGCGTCCAAGAAGCAGAGGCAGCCAAGAAGCAAGCACAGCAGCGACAAGCCGAGAAACGGCAAGGGCAGACAAGGGGACGGAGAGGCAAGGAACTTACGACAGCAGATCATGCCTTGGAGGTTGCTAAAGCAAAGTTGCGCATTGCTTTAGAGAGACCTGGCGAACAAGACAGAGAGGCTCAACGCCCTATAGCTGGTAGGAACCGTTCAGTGCCCAACTACAAGGCCTTGGACGGTGGAGGGGATCAAGGGGGAAGCACGTCAGAGGAAATGGGGGAGGGGTATATGGGGAAGAGGGTAATTGGGGATAGTGAGGGCAGCTCTAGCGCCCTTAGTGAGCAAGATGGCGCCCTCAGTGACGATGACTTTGAAGAGTGGGAGGAAGAAGATGCAGAGCACCGCCCAAACAAGGTATGGTCAGCATCGCTTTCAAAATTTCTTGTACAATGGAATGTACATTCCAGGCAGTGTTATGGGATGCATTGATGTTTTGCACTATAGACCATGCAAGCTGATGTGCTGCGTACGGATTACACCTTTGATAATTATGTGTGGATGACATTAGTGTGAGGTTATAGATCCGACCATCATCTGGAGTATAAAGCGGTGACCGGGTCATAGGCTGGGTTCGACTCCCAGAACAGTATCAAATCCCTAACTGTTTAGCCGCTATACTCTATTCCTAGTCACCTCACCAACTGCCACTGCGGGTCGTAGCATGATGAGAGTTTGTTTTCTTAGGCAGTATTAGGCACGTACTGACAAGCACGATGCTTTGCTGTCCTTTGGCTGCAGCGCCACAAAAAGCAGAAGAAAGCGGAATGGCAAGACCTCTTGAAGGATGCTGAACGAGCCATAGCATCTCAGCCCGCTGATAAAGCAGAGTGTTTGAGGCTTTACAACTCTTTGAAAGCATGCCCAGCCAAAGCTGCTAAGGGTACAATTAGGGAGCTCTATAAAATTGTCTCGTAGTCTTGAACGGTCATGCGTGCGCTCCAAGACTCGCACTCCACGCCATGTTGGTACATTCCTTGTAGTGGACTCCATAATTGTTGAGGTTGCCTTGCACAATAGTAGAGTACCTGTGCTATATTTTATACAGAAGGATATAAAAGTCCAGTTTGTCAAGGAGGGGGAGCAGGCACTGGTAATAATATGTGGTAGAGGGGCCTTTCTGACAGTCGTGTTGTAGGTCCCATGGCGTGGGCCAACTTGCTGGAGTATAATTCTGTGCTTGCATGTCTGGTGTTACTATTAGTTGTAAATCTACATGGCAACTCAATTTTGATGCAAATGATTTAGCCTTTTGCCTGGTCAAACCCAAGTTGATAACAGGTTTAATGGTGTAGTTGGTGTAAATGTGTTTGCCACACCAACTATGATGCAAAATCACCTTTTTGTTCCTGTTAGGAAGAAAGAAAAGAAAAAGAAAAATACGTAGGCAATGAAACACTCCCCACATCAGTTAAGGAAAGGGGGCCACATTGGTGCGCAGACCGTATGACCTCCCCACCACAAAGTTTATACTGAAAAAAGCACGGCAGACAGAGAAAGAGGACAGGTCCAACAACGAGAAAGAGGGCAGGATGTTAGGGTTTCTCGAGCTGCGGGTTTTGAGCCTTGTTAAAGTGTTGGCATGCTGGGCAGTTGCAACTTCCAGAGTGGAGAGACGGTCAATCTCAAGGCAGAATTTAAATTCAACAAGATGAGTGTCCCTGTCTTGAGGAAGGATTATAGAAGGATCAATATGGGCAGCTTTGGTTCCGGGCAGAGGAGCCAGTACCATTAGGGAAAAAACAGTTAGGGAGAGCTTGCGATATGTTTTCAGGAACTTCTATACCCTGCTCAAGGAGTCTCTCGTTTCGGCAGGCATCCATACCAATAAGGGATGAGCCATATCTGCCTTCGCTGAGGGCTTTGACACAGAGGCTAAGGCCAACATGTTGCCTGTTGGTGTGCATCCACTACTCCTGATAGGTCAAGAAGAGGACGGACGCTCAAAAGAACGTCTCATTGAGTGAGTATAGGAAGGGAATGGGCTTGCAGCTTTAAGACAACCCGTTTGATTATTTGCTATTTTAAAATCATATCATCTCCGGCATGAAGACTGAACGCCACAATGCTGCTGAATAATGATAATCAAAGCTCTTAGCAGAAGCCCCTGGGGAGCAGGTTTGGTTAACATGGACATAGGGAGTGGTGATAGGTTGGCCCAGCACAACCTTCAAAGCCCTGAACATGCATCAAGCAGAATTATACCCCCTACCTCTTTCCAAGAAAATTTTCTACGAGATCTAGACTCACCTCCAGCCATCCTGATGCTATACTGATTACTCTCTATAAAGCAAAGCTTCTTCTCCTACTACCTCCTGCTCACACCATCATGCGTTACGCAGCAGACACAACCCCACGTTGAGGACAACAACAGCCAACCGCGTGAGGCAATCCCACCAACACAATGTGAACCAGCGGCATGTGCACTTGATTGAAATTAAGTACTGTGAAGACACGAGGCCTGGACAGCAGTTGGAGGCGGCACAACTGCAGCTTGCAGACCTCTGCAAGCTCATTAATGCTTAAGTTGTGACTCTCCACACCATCCTTTTGGGTGTTGGTAGGACCTGCTTCACTGAGCACATCCTTAACCATTTTAAACATTTGGGACTTAACCATTAACGCGCCAATAAAGTTGCTTGCAAACTTCATGCCCATTCTGTCATGTATGCCAACAAGCTTGTAAGAAATATATAAAGAAAGAAAGACTACGCTTGCCAAGCCCGGCCGCGTGCATTAAGGAAAGGTTAAGGAAAGATTAAGGAAAGGCTAACAAGCTTGTTACCACCAGGCGTGCTATTGAAGACAATAATACTTCTCGCAGCCAGGGTATGGAGCCGGGTGCTTCCAATAACCTCTCCCTTTTGTTGGAGGAGGCATACGGCCTTATTATTGATTATGGGAGCTAAATTGTCTTTTGTGTTTGCTCAATGTTCCCAAAGTTCCTTTCTCCGTGCGTCTCCACTTCGGCTTTTTACCAACAAAATAGGCTATGATAGCCTATTGGCCCCCAACATAAACTCCACGAGTGACTCTCCTTAGATGCTTCTCCTTTAATGCTGTTCTAACACATAACTTTTCTTGATCAGTGTTACCTGATTTTTCATTCATGATTTTCTTTATTCTTGCGTCCTCAAACCTTCGGCTTGTGCTTCTCTTTCCTGCCCCTCAGTCTGTATTCTTTCTTGTCAGTTTGGCTTAATTTGATCACAGGCTTTGTGCTCGAGCTGGCTCTTCCTTTTTCTTAGGCTTTCTATCAGCCTGGCTTCTTTCTTGCCAGTGCGGCTAGGTCAGATCACATGCTTTTTGCTGAACCAAACTGCCCTTGATTGCAATTACAACTATGTCATTCTTCTTTCCTTCCTTTCTTGCTTCCTTCCTTCCTACCTTCCTTCCTTCCTACCTTCCTTCCTTTTTACAAGTTTGGCTTCTTCCTTCTCAGTTTGGCCAGGTGAGGATAAGGCTTCTTGTCTCAGCTAAACTGCCCTTGCTGGCAATAACAACTACGCCATTCTTCTTTCCTTCCTTTCTTACTTGCTTGCTTCCTTCCTACCTTCCTTCCTTTTAATAAGTTTGGCTTCTTCCTTCTCAGTTTGGCCAGGTGAGGATAAGGCTTCTTGTCTCAGCTAAACTGCCCTTTATGGCAATTACAACTATGTTATCTTCTTTCCTTCCTTCCTTTTTATAAGTTTGGCTTCTTCCTTCTCAGTCTGGCCATGTTAGGATAAGGCATCTTCAGCTAAACTGAACTTGATGGCAAATACAACTATATAGCTCTTCTTTCTTTCCTTCCTTCCTTCCTTTCTATAGGTTTTGCTTCTTTCTTCTCTGTTTGGCTAGGATGGGTACAGGCTTTTTGCTTAAGCTTAACTGCCCTTGACGGCAAATACAACTATGTAGCCTTTTCTTCCTTACTTCATTAAGCTCCAAACGCTGTTCAAAAAACAACGCAACCCGCAAGCCACTGCAGAGTATATGTGTGCACCTTTCCTAGCTGGTTGCAGACGGATTAGGCAATTCGCATCTGAGCACCGCCTGACAGATAGGCCGCATACCATGCTCTGGCTGACTAAAGCATATGCTCTCCCTGCTAGCATGTATGCATGCCAGATTTGGGGCACTAGATTTATGAAAGAAGGAGCTGAAATGGATTGTCCTTTGCAAACTGTACATCTGTGCTTACTGAAGCGTATCCTTGGGGTAAAGCGCACCACTCCTAATTGGTCTGTACTGCGTGAGTGTGGGCATGAACCTTTACAGTTCTATTGGTTTCGTGCAGCAGTTAGGTTTTACAATGCTTTACTGCGCAGCAACAGCACTACACTCAGTAAGGTACTGCAAGCAGATGTTGAAATGAGCAGTCTCTCCCATAAATGTTGGACTTCAGAATTTTTGGCTGCCTGCACAGGCTTGGACAGGTGCAACGTGTTTACTCATTGTGTTCGGTCAAGGCAGCCTATAGCCATGAGGGAGTTTGTTGTTGATCTGAGAAAAAGGCTGCGAGGTGTGTGGAATGCTGATGCCTTGGCAGAACATGGTGACCACACAAACAAATTAGCCAAATATCATCACTGGATGGCACTTCCTTTGAGACCCTTGTCTGTTCATGGTGCGCCCTTTTCTGTCCCCAGGTATTTGCATCTTGATTTGGGCAAGCGCACGCTAAGAAACATAGCACGTTTTCGCTTACATGCTCATAATTTAAGAGTTGAGACATCACTTTGGCAGGAGCACACATCAACTTGTGATAAATGTGAACAAGGACTCCAAGACGAAAAGCATGCCGTGTTCCTTTGTTCTTGCGCTTCTGTGTGCTCTCTTCGAAGGGATTATGCACAGCTATTTTCTGACTTCCCCTCGTCTTATAGAATTTTTCTGGACGACTCAGGCACTTTCTACTATTCTCAAGCTAGCTCTGAGGATGCTATTCATTTCTTGCAGAAGCAAACAAATGACACTTATCGTTTTATTTCCGATCTCATGGATATTTTTTGTGCAGTTGGAACAGTTGAGCAGACCGAGCAGCCAAACTACCTGGCTGAAGGTCAAACCCCATTGTAACTCATTGTAAGCTCCAAACTCATAAAAAGAAAAAAACTATGTATAGACGGTGACCGTTGTTGTTCCTCCTTGCATAAATATCCCAAAAATCACAAGGGAGTCCAAACAAATACTTGGATGTATTGGCACACATTAAATGTTGTGAAACACTAGTTGCAAATTGGAATGCCATGGCAATTCCTGCCACATAACACTCAGTGGTAGTAATGGGTGCCACCTGGGCATTCCATCTGGTAAAATCATGTACTATAAGGACGACATCTGGGCACCTCGGACGCACTTCAGCATCAGGATGTCTATAACAAACAAAAAGCCTTATGTCTACATTCACAAAGGGCTCAACTTCTCCTCTGCCTCTGCAGCTTGACTAAGGAGGTGCTTTTTGTGCTGCCTCAGCCGGAAGACTTAGCCATGATTGACAGTGAGAAGGGGATCGGGAACAAGCAAATCAACCTCTCCAACCTCAGCGAGAGCCACATCCACTTCATGGAGAGTGCGAGCAAAATAACTATGAAGCCTTCGCCTTTCCACGACGAGCACCTGCCAGCAAAACACAGGATATAGTTTTGTTTAGCGCATGCGGCATGTCTAGCACATGCATCATCGTGTAGTACCACCACCCACCTCAAGCTGCTCTTTACACCTATCCAAGTCGTTTGAGGCCATGAAGTGCTTACGTCCGAGCATCATCTCTTCGCCTGAGTGATTACATAAGCCAGACGGTGAGTGAATGCTTGAAAAAGGGCAGATAATACTCAAAAAGGATGAGGAGTTTCCCCGTTGTTTTCTAAAGGGGCTTTCAGCATAAAGCATACCTCCACCAGTGTTCGCATGCTGAAAGGGCAGTTGCAATTTCGTGGTGGAGCGCTGTGCTTTTGATGCATTTCAGGTGTGCACGTACGTGTGTTTGTGAGCTTTGGAAGGGGAATGTTGAAGGGCTTTCCAACTTATTTGATTTTCTGGTATTCTGTCAGAGGGGGCTTAGACCTAAGCGTGTGCCCAAATATGCTCCTTTTTTCATTCTAAGTGTGCCCACTCACAACCACTTCCTGATTGGGACTATTTTATTTTAGATGGCTGAAATCGCCACATAACACCTGCCATTGTGTAATTTAAGTCAAATTTATTTTTTACAATGATATTCTTTGGTTATAAGGACCCCAAAATACTAAAAAGCAGGGTTGGGTCATACGCGGGTTTGGGGGGAGCCGTTCGCATTTACCACCCATAATTACGCGTACGTCGCGTACATACGCGTATTTAGAGGGCCATTTTTGGGAGTGAGGGTCTTGGGTGGGAGAGACCCCCTTGGAGGCACCAACCACCCCCTAGCAACCCACTCTTCCACCCCAAGGCCACATCAATGATGCCAGCATCATGAACAAGTCGAAGAGTCTACCCATGGGCCTTGAGGGAGCTTGCAGGGGGCTTGCTTGAGGCCTTTCAGCCTCACAAAGAGCTGATGCCATCATGATGCCATCACAGATGCTCTAGCACGCAGGAAGGAAGGCTCCTGGTGTGGCTGTACAGCAACTTGCGCCTGCTCCAGCACACCCAGGACCTGCAGCAGCTGGGGCAGGCTTGGATGGCTGTAGAGGAGGAGGAGGAGGAGGAGATGGGGCAGGAGGAGTCCAGCAGTGGGAAGACTGGTTCACGGGCAATGAGAACAATGCAGAGTAGAATCTGGGGCACAACTTGCTGGAATTTTTGAAAAGAAGCATCGAAACTTGAAACGAGAGGCCCAGGACGGGCCTGCGAGGCACTGCTGACAGACGTATTTTACCCAAACCTGCTAAAAAGCAAGCAATTTGGTGCAATGGGTGGTCAGATATGGAGTTTGGTGGTGAATAATATGGTTCACGCTGCGGCTAAGTAGGTATGGTATCCGTAACTGGCAGTTCACAAACCTTTGTGCTACAGACAGATAAAAGCAGGCTTTACAAGGAACTCAAGCTTGAAAACTGCCAACCACAGAGAACCTATGCAAGGGAGCATGCAAAAAACACCTGATTTTGGGCCTCAGATAGCCCCTTTTGATGTTCTGTCATTAATGTCACTCTTCCCGTAGGAAGGAGGGAAACAGGGAATGTGTTTTCCCTCCTTCCTGCGTCCTGCATTATTATTAGAACAAGCATACCTTTTATACACGTGAATTTTTTATTAGCCGGCACAGTTCCCCCATGGAAATCTTGTACCCCACACATTTGTTATCACCTGAGTGTTGTCCCCCTGCCTCCCAAGGCGATGGTTCCCCTCGAAGCATAGCAGCAACCTACATTGCAATTAATTGGAAAATAATTTTGACAAATAATGAGAGGCAACTAAATGAAAGTGGAACAAGGCAAGTGCGCCATTGCAAGGATACACATGTCGGCCTACCTCTTCACTAGAAACAGGGTAACATCCATGGTCGCTTCCAACGAGCCGTGGAGAAGACAGCCAAGTACACATGTCACACACAATGACATCAAGGCGGGTGTGCTTTCTGGAATCACTCTTCCTTCGCAATTCATTGTCATGCAGCGATGCATCATCTTTGTAAGATGCACGAGAGTTAGTCAAGTCATGGACCAACTCACTAATTTCGTCCTGCCACCTGCAGGTGAGATGAGAGGGCAGCATTGCCATGCGCACAGGAAGTTTTCTTCTGTTTCGTAAAGCCTACAAACATACCTACATACCTGGAACTTGGTCAATTCAGCTAAGTGAAAACAATAATCCTGATCAGTAAGCCCATGCCCGGTGGTGGGAGGAATATCAAGTTTAATTTTCAAGTCCACAACTGTATTTTCTAATCCCAATAGATCTCCAGCCTTTGCACCCTGCACTCCAAAAGCAGGTGAGCACATTCAAGACACAAAATGCGCAATGCAAGAACATTCAAGGCTCTATTTGCAAAATGCGGACACATACCTTAATTAAAATTTCACCAATAGACTTGGCTCCAGATGACACAATATCTTTTTTACTGCGAGAAACCCCTTTCATTTCCCAAAAACGTACGTAATTCATGAAATTGTCCATCTGGTTTTTTGTATCTACCTTAAAAGTGATTCTATGTATGAACTTATCAGTAGCCCCCTGCAGCGAAATTCCTGCAAACAGGAACGTATAATTTCACGACAGGTGTGCATGTGCCTCTAATGCACCTGCAGTCAAATGTGCATGGCAGAAACAAGGAGGAAAGGAACACAGTGTACACACCTTTGGAATTTGCTTGCGCCGTGAGCCTGCTCAATTCAGCTTGCAGCTGTTGCTTCTTTTCTAGCATGCTCTTCCAAAGTTTAGCTGTTCTAGAAACAATATTTCTTCTTTTCATTCTAGTAATTTCAGCCAACAAAAACTCAAGGAAGTCGCGTCTATTGGGAGGCGTCATGTACTTCACAAGTTTTGCCGCAGGCTGCGTGTGTGTGTGTTTGTGTGGAAAATTAGGATATGTTTTGTAAATGGTCATTGACATGCACACAAAAGACACAAAGCACCATCAGGAATACACACAAAGCAATGGGAAAAATGACATACCTTGAGCAAGGACCACAGCTGCTCAATTTGTTCTCCTACACTCCATGCGGTTTTGCCTCTAAATCTTCCACAGTTTTGTATCTGGCACGCTAAATCGTGTGATGCACCATGCATCCAATTTACCAAAATGGTTAACTTACTAGTTGCAAAAGTCCTCTGCGAAGGGGCAAAAGCAACTTCATACATACTTATGAGTTCACAAAAACAAATGGCATGGATTTAAATTTGCAAGAAGAAAACCTGGTTGTACACTGTTGGAATAGACAACCATTGACGTACCTGTAGAAGTCGCTCCCAAGATTTTGACAAGCGGCAGCCAAAGTCTACGTAGACTGTGCTCATGGAGGAACAGTACATGGTGATCCATAGTAGCATCAACTGAAGAGCAGGTGGGGAACGATAAGAGGTGTGTCACATTGCGTTCTTGCCATGACGAGCTCCTGGACTGACACAGACGCATGAAAACCCGTTCAAACTTACCATGTAGTAAACAAAATTCTCAGGCCCTCGAAGGTCACAAAACGAATTGAGCAATGGAATGCCATGAATGCAGACAGTTCCAATGATGCCAAATCTATCATATAGAGCCCCATGTCTGCTCTGGGAACGGGCACACGAGAGACGGGTGCTGCACTGCTCGCCATCCCCATCTACAAGCACATCGCCTTGGTGGCTGGAAGAGGGAGCAACAGCTGCCATAAAAGCAGGCAAGCTGCCCAAACTGCACAGCAAAATAGCATGGCACAGATGTCGCCTTGAGCAAGTTTAGGCCACCTTGAGCAGGCAAATCACCATGAAATGGCCTGATATTGAAAAAGGCTTGAGGACACCTTGAGCAAAACCATCACAACACGGCCTAATGTGTACTTACTACTCCTGCATTATTTGCGCATGCCCTCACCTGCCACGCTCTGCCACTTCTTTGACCTGCTTTTCAACCTCGCCAAAAAATTCATTACCATGAGGCTGCAGGTGTTTGGCAGCATTCCCAACATTTGCAAAGCGCCCGCATTTGAGAACCGCATCCATTGAGCCAGTTGCGCAATACTCAGGATCATCTGTATGGAGGCAAGAATCCTAAGTTAGAAACTGAATTTGACACTGTGTATTGGTATTCAGGGCACACACCTTAAAAGTATGCAATGAGTGCGCGCACAAGCGCTGAAAGCATAACATAAAAAAGCTCAACAGAATGCAAAAGAAGGAATGAATTAAGAAAAGGAAATGATCATTAATATTTGTGAGTGTGCAACTACATTCAGAGTGCAAGCACATACCTGATGCGTGGGCGCAGACTTGACAGTTTTGAAGGGGGCCATGGGGCAAATTGGGAACACCACAACTCTCAAGTGTATTGAGGTTGGCAAAAGTGCAGCAGTACATCATATTTGCAAAGCTGAAGCTTTCGGCGTCAATGTTGCAACCATCATCATACTGGTCGGTCCAATTAGACACCTCATTAAGCATCTGCACAAACACTGCATCAGCAAATAGAGGCAGTATAAATCAGGAATAGCTACAGGGAAAGCATCATAAAACTTATCTTACCTGTGCTAGAAACCCCGCTTCCAAGAGCCAACTTTGCATAAGCCGGGAAGACAGCCAAGTCAAACCACACATGGGGATGCTCAGGGGTGCTTCCAAAGCAGCCACAATGGAGTGGCTGGGCAATGACCTGCACCCAATAGAAAGAACAAGAGGCCTATTCGGGTCTAATGAATGTTGATTTGGGTACATCTAGGTCAGCCACGCCTAGCTAATCAATCAATCAAATCTAGCATGAGCCTTTGCCACTTCAGCTAGGTGAGTATGTGCACAAACATATTCTGGACAGTCCAATCAAGGGGCTTAAACTGTTGGAAGGTCCTGCTCTTAAGCACTCACCGTCATGTTGCATGAGGCACACTTCTTCACCTTCACTTCAAACTTGAAAGAGCATGTCAGTGACACGTACGATGCATCATAACGCTGACTTGGCTGCAAAAAAGACGTGCATGATGACATTTAATGAGTGAAACTTGATGTCACGAAGCCTTCAAGTGGCAGGTGCTCTTGCGCTTCATGTGCACATTGGTCACCTGGAGCATGGGCTGACTGCAGCATCCACCGTTCGGCTGCGCCTGCTCAAAAGATTGATCCACCAGAGTCTGCAAGGCAGCTTTCTTGGCTTCAATGTCAGTGTCATGGCGAGCAGCAAAGCCTGGAAGCAAGCGGAACATCTCGCTGCGCCAATACTCTTTGTTCTTGCGCGTGTTCACATCTCTAGCTTCCGCCTCCTTGCCATGCCGGCTTTCACTGGCACCTACAAACAGGCTTCCAATGATCATGCAACCATGTGCATACAAAGCTCATGCAAAAATGCAGCAATGCTTGCTTCACCAACCATGTCCTTCTTCTCCTCCTCTAAACATGTGCGGCCGTGCGTGCCGGCTTTCCTCTGCCCCTGCTGGTAATAAATGATTGCGTTTAGAAGTGCACTGCTTGATAGTGGAAGCATTCTGCGCAACACCCACCACGGTTGGGGAAACCAGCCAAGGCATTGGGGGAGCTCGCACCCTCATCATCACCCTCATCAACATCCCCATCTCCACCAGATAAGCCACCATCAGACCCATTATCAGGTCTAGCACCATGAATAGGGGCTTGCCTGTGTTTCTGAAGCCTTCTCTTCTTAGGTTTCGGTTTGGGGGAATAAATTGGGCCAAAAAATCCTAAATTATCTTTCATAATCGCTTTTCATTCTTTAAAAATAGACGGGAACGCAAGGGAGCTGCATGTTTGTTCAGGGTTAAAAATGCTACCACCACCTGGGATACTGCTTTCAGGCTGACTTTTCTTGTGGGGCTTCACTGTACAAATTGCTTAATTCTTGTGATTTCTGGTGGCTTGTGCTTGAAGGTCCCTCCCTAGTGCCAGTCTAGTGCACCATATACAGTGACCTCTTGTGGCCAGGGCTAACTGACTGGGCGGTCCGGGAAATTCCTCGGCGGACCAAGAAAATGAATTTCCCGGTACCTTTGGTGAGGCCCTTGCTAGCTTGCTAGTTAAGGGACCTTTCCTTTATGCACGCGGCCCTAGGCCTGCGTAGACTTTACTTTTCTTTTTCTTTCTTTTCTTTCCCGGTAGATGAATTTCCCGGACCGGGGAATTTATATGCGGACCCCCCCCCCCCTTGCATACGTCAGAAATTTCTGGCCTCGGCTGAACAGCGGCTGATGCGGCTGTCTTCAGCCGTGTGGAGTATCGGCTGAAAGTGCGGCTGAAATTTCCCATTCAGCCGTGAGCAAAAAGTCCACGGCTGAAAACCCCACGGCTGAACACGGCTGATTTCAGCCGCATCAGCCGCACTTCTTAATGTGTACTTTTGAGTCTATTACACGGCTGAAACCACGGCTGATGCGGCTGTAACCCTACTGCACACCCCCTCCCCGTACGGGCCCACTTTATTTTAGTTGCAAAATTGCTAAGTGCTGAAGATGTAACTGCTCTCACAAGGTTGACCGGCCTCCCTGCCCCTGCAAGCGAGTCCTTCGCGCGCGTACACCTGCAGCGGACGGACACAACATGCTCAGAGCCTTGATGGTGCGAGTTGCAGCGCAGGCGAAGGGAGAGATGGAGCGAGTGGTGGTAATTTTCATCGAAAGGGATTGCTTCTCCAGCTCAGGCCTCCAGCTTCCCCTGCACGCACAATCACAGCAGCATCAAACGTCAGTGGTACATACTCCATCATGCTCGGTGCCCATCTGTGGAGGGAGCATCCTGGAGGAGTGCAGGGGGCAGTGCGCATGCTGCAGTCAGGCTGAGCAGTCACCAACATCACACCACAGTGCTGGAGTTGGCCAGCACCATATGCAGCTGCTCCAAGTGCCTTGGGTCCAGTGGGCAAGGAGGTTGAGGGGAGGGGGTTGCTGTGGGGGAAATCTGGCACGGTCAAATGTTTGCACGGAGGTTGAAATCTTAAAGCAACGTTGGCCTAAATATTCTTCTTAAATTTTGGAAAAGTTGTTTATCAATGTACAGTCGTGAGCTTCACCAAAAATCGCTAAGTGCTGCACAACTGAAAATCCAGCGAGGCTCTAACCCCCTTCCTTCACATCAACATTAGTCATATATGCCTCCTGATCAATTCTGTTAGGTTGGTATGGCCAGCAACTCACTGCAGCTGCCTCTGCATGCATGTTCTAAAGAGCCTGGGTTGAGTTGGTTTGCTTCAAGGATAGTTGAACTAAACCCCAACTTAAGATGAAGTACATTTTAAGTTATTTAGATAACTTATTGCACTTTACAGATAAGTTCTAAGCATAAAATTCTAAGCCCATCTCATGCACAGCTCCTGCTTCCTTGACACACTTACAGGCTTTTTTAATCACTGGTCAATAAAAATAACATCACGGCTGAACACGGCTGAAGCGGCTGAAATCAGCCGTGCGGCTGCTCACAGCCGCTAGCGGCTGAACACGGCTGAAGAATTTTCACTGGTCAATAAAAATAACATCACGGCTGAACACGGCTGAAGCGGCTGAAATCAGCCGTGCGGCTGCTCACAGCCGCTAGCGGCTGAACACGGCTGACAAATTTTTAGCCGCGCTACAGCCGCATCAGCCGCTAGCAGCCGCAGGCCAGATATTTCTGACGTATAAATTCAGGCTGACCGGGAAATTCAAATGCCTCCAGAAGACCCCAAATGCTTTGGAAAACTTAATATTAACTTCATTCACCATTTTAAACATGCCTAAGGGCTCTCAAGTGGCAAGGGAATTCCCCGGTACAGATGTCCACTGGAAACAACTGACCGGGAAATTCTTTTCCCGATAGACCGGGGAATTGAATCACAGACTGGGAAATTGTTTTTGAATTTCCCGGACAGGGTCCAGTGGAAACGCGGTCATAGGATTTCAAATTAAATCCTATCCGGTGACCCTTGAGAATTGCTCGTATCGAGCTACTCCTAGAGAGTTTCATTGTGGTAATAAACATGTTTTCATTTTGTACCATCCTTAAATACCGGTAATCGCTGCAGAGGAAACGCATCATCACGCAAAAACAATTGCTTTCTGTGCAGTGGTTACGTGTTCTCAATTAAAAAATCTTCTTTTTGAAATTCTTGCTTCCTTGCCAGGAATCCATGCAACAGGCGAGCGGGGAAAGGGCCTGAGCCACCCAAGGCCATCAAGACCTTGTGAATCAAACACAATCTCCCACAACTTGCGAGCAGGCATGATGCAATCCTTTTGCCTCACAGCCAGAGCTGGCCTCTCTTTCTACCGAATCGCTTCCCTTGAGAAGGCCTGCATGCCTCGAGCCCAAGTGCCCACGATGCACATGCCTTGTCCTCCAAGAGCTATGCCACAGTGTGCCAGCCCCTCCCGTCCTCCAGCTGAAGCCTCTAAAGCCAGACTGACATCCTCTACTTTGGACCATTTTCCCCCAACTCCTGGAGCAAGCTTCAAATTGCCCTCAGACCACCAAAACCCTGCGCAAGGCATGGTTAAAAGGAAATTGAGGAAGTAAGTTACTCATGGGTCCTCAGGGAGGTGCTGCGCTTCATGATTTGAGGTGCTCGTGCTAGGACAGCATTTAGCCTAATTGGTTATAACCTGTTACACTCTGTCACTGAAGCATAACCTTCGCACACAGCTCGCCTGCCTCTCCTGCTTCCTTTCCCTGGTTTACTTCAGTGCGATACATTGGAATGAATCTCGGTGCATCCTGGATGCTCGTAACTTGAATGAAAGATTGGAGGGAGACATAACTTCTTTGCGTTTGAGATCTGCGAACATTTGCAGTGTGATTGCTTTTATGCAGTTGAGCATGAATGTCCTGGTGCTCAACACTTAGCACAGGCCATTTCTAATGTTGTCCCCCAGGTTTTGCACCACCAAAAAACAGCGGAGCAAGTCCGGACCCAACAGGTCTCAAGGGAATCGTAATAGTAAAGAAAAGGGCACCTCGTTTGAAGAACTGTCACGCATGGTATGTAGGCCCTGGGAGCTGGTGTATAAACAACCATTCCTTGTCTGAGACGTGGCTCTATCCCGTACGTCCAAGCTGCAATCAAGGCAGAGCACAAAAGGTTCCACATTACAGGCCTTGGACCGTTTTTGGAATACAGCGCTGATGCTGAACTGCATGATCGTTGCAGATGTGATTGAACAGCAAGCTGGCTTAGGTTGAAGTGATGCAAGCAATCAAGTCCATTTGGGAACCAGAACATGCAGAAAGTTATACGCCAACATAATGCTCTCTACGAAAGTATCCAGACAAATGATCACACACACACACACACTCACACAACCCTGCAGGCGGATGAAGTGAAGCAGCGCGTGCATTGCTTAGTATTGGAGCTTCACGAGGCTGCCCACAAACAGCATGATCTTGAGATGAAGACAAAGGCGTGGAAGCTGTCCAAGAGCCTGGAGAAAGCCCTTGTACAACCGTCGCGATGCGTAGTGGGCGGATACCATGGAGGGCACTTGTACGTCTTGTGGAAGAAATGCCTAGGGTGGGTACATCCTTGGAGCAGGTGCAAAGTTGCCCCTTTGATTTTGAACTTTCATACAGGTTGGACGATTGATTTGCTGGGGATAAAAGTGGCTGCAATTACTCTACTTGTTCAGACATTAGCGTGCATTGTTGGGATGTCAAGGGATGACCCCTGAGGCCGCTCTCGCATGCTGAAAGATGTTTAATGAGGGTATCCATGTGTCTTCAGCTGAGTAGGATAACAAGAAGTCTTAAGCTAGGTCAGGGCTCAAATGTTTAATGGCCTCAGAGTACATTATTTCGTTGGCTCGCATTTGGCATGCTTCCAAGTGCAGACAGATTGCTTGTGGTACAGCAAGATGCGCGCTCACATACACACATACACACACAACAACAACACAAAAACACACACTTGAGCTCACAGGCATTGTTAGCATGCACTTCAGGCACTTCCAGTACAAGGTTGGCTGTGGCGAGCTTGACAAGAAGGGCCGCACAGCCAAACGTATAGAGGACTGGTTGAAGACACGTTGTTGCAGTGGATTTTCCCCTTTAGGTGCGCATGAAAGCAGTCATGTATATTTTCCGTACTGTCATGTGTGTCAATTGAAATCTCACAGAGGGTAGATTGCCTTTCTGTATCAGCATGCCCATAGAAGTACATGAATGAAAGAAGAGGCAGAATTGCAATGGGAAAGCTAAGTAGGCATTGGAACAATTTTTACATCAATCAAAAGAAAGGAGACTCTTTAGCTTTGAGCGCTAGAAAAGTTGTAGGATCAGGTGGGTATGTAGCAGCACCTGGCTCCATATCCTGGCCAAAAGAACTGCTTGTTTTCATACTGATACTTGGCACGCTGGACAAAGCAAGCATGGTGCTTTTTTGCCAGTTTTGCAAGTTAATTGGCCTTCTGGTCAAAACTAACAGTGTCAAATGAATAAGAGTGTGAGGATGGCATGAAGTTCCAATGCGGACCATGTTTTTTTTAATAGCATGGTGAGATGCATATGAAAATGTGATATATATAGGGATTAGCACATAGTGGTGGCTATACCCCACATTCCATATTCAGCATTGTGTGGTATATAGTGTAACGTAGTGCTATTTATTAATGCTGATTCCTGTAGATTGGCATACAGCGCTATTTGAGGGTCTCACATAGTGCCATTTGCTGTATAATGCCTGAACTAAATGCTGGCTGGTCCCTAGTTATTTGCTCAGCAAATCTCAATGACTTGTCAGGAAAGTGAGAGGGAAGGAAAGCCGCATAGGACAACGTGGAAGCATGCATAAGGCTTGAAACCAAAGCCTGAGGCAAGTCGTAGTTTGGAAATAAAGTCATCACATTGAAACATTGCCTTGAGGTCAATTGCAAAGTTGTCTGCTGGTGCTGTGAGGCCTGAAGCCATGTGAATAAAGAACAAGAAATAAGGTTAAAAAAAGCTTGAAGTTGAGTGCTAGGCCCCATTTCTCCCCAGTACGTGACGTTCGTCTAAAAAAGAAGGCAACAAATGCCAAAATGGGGGTTGCCCAGCTGGTGCTGTGCTTGCAACTCCTCTCAATTTGCAGCACATGCTGAAAATGAGAATTGGAAATATAGGTGTAATCAGGACAGTATTGGCATTGCTTGAGGTGGGTCTATTCAATAGACTCTATTGTGGAAAGGAAAACTAGGATGAAAGAGCCATTCAGGTATGAGCCAAAGGAATGCCTTACAATGCAAACGTTGTGCTGGCCTAGATCATTCCACTGCCTCTTTTTCATGGAAACAATACACACCCCCAAGTGAGCCTTGCTATCATGCACCACTATGGCACTTATCCACTGTGAGGTGGTATGATGTTGGCAATTGAGGAATCATTGAGTGCTGAGGTGCTGACAGGGGTCATCCTTGAAATGAAACTTGAACATGGAATTGTGTTGCAGGTATCAATCCATCCTTCCAAAAAATGCCAACCCGTAATTGGAAGATGCTGGAGAGTCGCGTGCACCTCATGCTGAAGGCACAAGGCAAGTACTGCCATTACCTGTATGGCAGAAGCTTTGGTGTTCAGTTCAATTCACCTTATAAGGTTGCTTGCTTTTGCCTTTGGTCTGCTGCCTAAGTGGATCAATGTTGGCCTCTTTCTTCTGACTTTTCTTTTGCCCACTTCCTTGTCCTTCTGATCCCATGCTCAGGATTGATCAATACAATGAATGGTAAACCTGGCTTCCAAATGCATGAGCTGTTCCCTTGCCTTGGAGGATGTGGCGTCACTAATCACAAAGAAATCTTCAAAGGTGTGTGTTTGTGTGTGTGAGAGAGAGAGAGAGAATCTTGAGCAGGGGAAAGAGTTTTGAGCTGGGGAAAGAGTTTTGAGCAAGCGGAGAGTTTTGAGGAAACGAATTCAATAGCTTTGCTTTACTTGCTAGAGCCCTCTGCGTTTCTCTTACTACGCCAGTGAGTATGCCAATCATAAGATTAGGCCTTCTCTCAATTTATTGCACGCATTCCATTCAGTAGACAAGGAAAGCCCTGTAGATACCCAGAGGGGTCATCTGAGGCTTGAACATGGGTGCTTTTTGTGTGCTCCCCGTATAGGTGTCCTACAGCCTGGGTTGCTCTGTAGCAGTAGGGCTTGAGAGGTACATGTTATGGGGCACGTGCCTAATTAGCTGCAGCGTGAACCCTGCATTTGCACCACCAGATCTCCATACCTAATCACCCACTGCACCAAATTGGGTGATTTTAATAATGTTTCCTTGTATCATTGCAAATGAAATGGCGTGAAAAGAACCAGTGGTTGCAAGACACGGGATTTCAGCATTTCTCTTTAGAGTTAAATCCAGCACAAAAGGTGCCCATAAGGTCGAATTTTGACCTCCCTTCTTTCCTTTTTTTGAATATGCAGGAAGTTAGCATAGCGTATAAAAGTTACAAAAACATGTATCTGGAATTAAGATTGGTCCCAGGGTGGAACTTTGGGTAGCCCTTCTGGGGTGATCTGAGGCCAGGAGAGTGATCTGGGGTCCTCCAATTTTATCACTGTTTGGTTGATATGATATTTTTATTAGAAAATGGCATGTTTAGACTTAAGAAATAAACATGAGAAAGAGCATGTCTGGCAACATAGGCCAGTTGACCCCTTCTGATAGGTATCCCACCTTCCTCTAAACAACTACCTGAACATCATTCAAGCGGAATTCCTGCTTGCTGTAGTGACTGTACAGCTGTCATCACATCAATGTCCCCTACTTGCATGCATGCAATGGAAATGTCCACGTCTAGTGCACCCTGACATGTTTGAGCTTGGATGCGCAGGCGTTGGCACAAAGAAGGAGTTGGACGGTGTCCTGAAGGGTATCATCAAGATGTGGCGCAACAGTCCACAGCTCAAGTACAACTTCTGGAAGCAAAATAACGGCACGGTTTTCACTTTTAAACAGGCCCAAAGGGGTAGGCATCTCGAAAAGGAGTTGATCACGCCCAAGCATCAGGTGCTGAACAAGGGTTCAAAGAAGAATCCCAACTTCAGATGGCACCAGAAGACCATGTAAGTGTTTGTCAGCAAGAAAAGGTTTGCTATGCTGTCAATCCATTGATTTAAGACTTCAAAGCATTAGAAAAATGATATTCGTTGGCTGCCAACTCCCAGGGATTGTTTTTAAAGCAGGTATTTGCGGTGCCACCTGCAGCACACCAACCAACTTTAGCAGGGCTGTGTGACTCAATTGTCCAGTCCTTTTGTCATTTTCCTGTTACTTTTTGAATTGTTGGTCGATGCACTTCTTGTTAATCCTTCCTGGGGATGTTGGACAATCTGAAGAGCCTTAATGGCTACCCTGTATCATTTCTGACAACATGGAGATACATTTGTTGTGAGTCTGCCAATATAATGTCACATGAATAGTGAGCACCTGCAGGCGTTTGCCAATTGTGATGAGTTGGCTTTTATCAAGTTGGTTTAATTTATAGCAGCTTAATCTGGCTGGTATGCCGCAATATCACAGCACAAGGTGAAGTGATCCCACTCATGGTTGCTGTTGCTGAAAAGAGAAAGGAAGAAAATGGCTCTTTAAGCTTCTTTGTGGTGGTTTTTAAGACAATGAAGGGTAATAAAGGTACGCAAGGGGTTGGTCTGCAGTCTGAGACTCTGGCTGCTTGGCTGCTGGTGAAACATTCTCAAGCAGCATCACAAATTGAAACCATCATCCATGATCAAAACTGTGATCATCTGCACAAGTCTCGACTTCAAAGTTAGGAAAGCATTGATCTCAGATGAGGCCCAGGATTAGTTTTAGTATGAAAGCTCGATAAGAAACGAATCAAGCAGTGTTTGGGAGCCGGGCAAAAGTATGTAACATCTTGAAAAGATCAATGAAGAATCCCTGTAATTTCTGCACACCTCGAAGGAATTGCAATAAAAAAGAGCATGATTCTCGTCTTGGACATCAGCAAACTCACACTTCTCACACATGTTTGAACCACCCAGCCATTCACAGGATCCAGCCTTCAAGCAGTGAGCACGAAGTCTAATGGCTCCAGGAAAAGAAAAGAAAAGAAAAACTATGTACTACGTAGCCTAGTAAGCAGAGTAAACTCTCTTTACATCGATTAAGGAAAAGGGGACACATTGGCACAGAAGAGCCATGAGTCCCCTCCACCACAAAGCAACGAGACAGGAAATGCTAAAGGGGATCTGGAGGGTTTCTGGAAAAGGAAAGGAAGGAGGGTTACTGGAAGCACCCGGCTCCAGAACCTGGCTGTGAGAAGTATTTGTGTTTTCAATAGCACGCCTAGCGGTAACAAGATTGCTGGCATACGTAACAGAATGGGCATGGAGAACAGGTTACAGGTAACAGAAGCAAAGAAGGCCTCCGAGGAGTCCAGTCAAAACGACTAATTGCTGGCCTGCTCATAACAACAAATAAGTTCATGAAGAAAAGGATACAGTTTATTGTTGTTTTGAATTATGAAATTGAACATCTTGGTATCAACCTGAAATTTGAAAGGATGTACATGGTGAGTAGAAAGAAAAGTCTAGCAGTCAAACGTCTTGACTGGGGCCTTTTTTCCCCTTGTAACCCTTGTAGAAAGAAAAGTCTACGCAGGCCACAGGCTGCGTGCATTAAGGAAAGGTCCCTTAACTAGCAAGCTAGCAAGGGCCTCACCAGAGGTCCCTTAAAACCACACTAGCTACAGCTAGCCTAGGAGAGGGAAAGATACTGAACTAATGAGGATCGAGCGGGTTTTCGGCCATGCCCCGAGTCGCCCGGACTCTCCTTTTCCTTGTATCCACCTCCGCGCGCCCAGCGACAACACCCCCCCCCCTGAAGCCCCCAGTAAGCAAAGAGCATGTCTGGTTTTAATGATAGTGGTTAGTCTCTGCATGGCATGACAGCTCAGCTTGAAAGCTAGGGATTTTGCTTGTGTTTGGATAAGCCCAAATTGACAAGAGGCTTGATTGTGCACTCATTGTAAATAGTGACAGCCGCACCAATCATGGTGATGTGTAGAGTCACTTTGTTGTTCCTGTTTGGATTCCTTGAGCTGCGCGTCTTAAGTCTGGTTATGGTGTGAACATGTTGAGTTTGTCAGGCTGAGAAAGTGAAGCAGCCAGAACAGTGTCTTGACATCCCATGACCAGATGTGGTGTTGAGAGAAGATATGATGTTGATGCTGTAGCGCACAGCAACAAGCGGGTTTGGCTGGAGATTCTAGCTACTGACAGATATGATACAGATTCTGGAGAGTCGGCTTGACTCTTGCTTGGCTTGCTAGATAATGCTATTGGTAATTAGCCTGAACTTCGTGTGCTGGACTGATGCACTGAAAGGCATGTTACGGAGTAGCCCTGATGCTGCTGTGCTTCCTAACATGAATCTCTTAGTTAGCATGGTGTTTTTGATTCCCTTGCAAATTGCAATTGTGGAGCGCGGCTTCAGCTTGCATCACATTCTGAAAAATAGACTGGCTATCCGTCTAATATCATGTCACTGGATTCTTTGTTGCGCATTAAATTGCTTACATTAAGATCTGCAGTCTTTGAATTCTGCTGCTGCTGCTGCTGCTGCTGCTGCTGCTGCTGCTGCTGCTGCTGCTGCTGCTGCTGCTGCTGCTAGGATACATTATGCTGTCCCCGTTGGCTCAAGGGAGGATATGAAGTTGCATGCTCTGTGCATGAAGGTCAGTAATACTGAATTGGGCTCATTGTGCAATGTTATTGATGAAGGTGAGGAGCCAGATCTTGATTTGTCAAGGGAAGATGGAATTGAGGAAAAGGAAGATTATGTAAGATGATGGGATGGGTTGATTTGGAGTTAGCATGCAGAATGATGGGGGATGGCATGATGGATGCAGGTGTGGACAAAGAGGATGCAGCAGCAGCTGAGTTGGACAATCTGTAAAGGTAACACACACTTTTTTCTTTGTATTGACTCGGACTTTGCCATCATGGCTTCCACTTTTCTTTTGGGCAAATGTAACAAATTTGATGCAGCTCGATTGTAGAGCTCCGGCCAAGGAATCTTATGTACTTGTTTAGCATCATCACTTTAAAATTAAAATTGGGTCAAAATTTCCAATAATTGGAAAACTTTGAAGTGCTGAAATTTGAAGCAAGAGGAATAATTGTGTAAGTGGAATAATTCTGTAAATGCTGTACTTTCAAGAGGATGAAGAAACCTTATGCATTTATCTAGCATCATCAATTTGAATTCAAAAAAAGTAAATCATGTTAGCCTTGAATTTTAACAACAACCAGGTTTAAAATTTTCTCTGAAGGGTGGGTGGGCAATTAACAAAAGCATACATTTATGCTAACGTTTCACACACACAAACACCAGGCTGACGCCCCTGGCCTGGCTTTTTTTCAGTACCCCAAACCCGAGTTTTTTGAAAGGCAGGTCGGGTAGACCCGAGAAATTAGAGAGTGTCTTTCGGGCAGACCCGAAAGAACTTGTAACCCTCTGAACTTCCCTGATAGGAAGTGATGATAGGTTGGCAAAGCACAACCTCCAAATCCCTGCATATGCATCAAGCAAAGTTATACCCCCTTATCTCTTTCCAAGAAGAGTTTCCTCAGAGATCTAGACTCACCTCCAAGCGTCCTCATGATATACTGATTACTCCCTATAAAGCCAAACCCACTCCTTCTTCTCCTTCTACCTCCTGCTCACTGAGGCACACCATCATGTGTTGCGCAGCAGACACAACCCCACACTGAGGACCACAACAGCCAAACGCGTGAGGCAACCCCACCAACTGAATGTAAACCAGCGGCATGTGCACTTGATTGAAATCAAGTACTGTGAAGACACGAGGCCTGGACATCAGTTGGAGGCGGCACAGCGGCAGCGTGCAGACCTCTGCAAACTCATTAATACAAAAGTTGTGACTCTCCACACCACCCTTTTGGGTGTTGGTGGGACCTGCTACACTGAGCACACCCTTAACCAGTTAAAGCAACTGGGACTTGACCACCAACGCGCCAATAAACTTGCTCGCAAACTTCATGCCCATTCTGTTATGTATGTCAACAAGCTTGTTACCACCAGGCGTGCTATTGGAAACAATGATACTTCTCACGGCCAGTTTTTAAAGCCGGGTGCTTCCAGTAACCCTCCAAATCCCCATTAGCATTCTCTGTTTCGTAGCTTCGTGGTGGAAGGACTCACGGCTCTTCTGAGCCAATGCGTTTCCTCTTGCTTATTTGATGTAAGGAGAGCTTCTCCTGCCTTTGTAGTATTTCTGTTCTTTTGCATCCTGTTACGAGCTGTCCCCCTTGATTTGTCCCTTGACCAATGGGCCTTGTGTCATTATGGGTGCTGGCGGTGGGGTTGTCCCTTGAGGGCTTCTGTTGAAAAGGAAATTTCTGACGTAAGCAGAGGAAAAGGAGGTGCTGTTTTGATCTTGAAATCCTGCATTTCATGCTTACGCCTTTCCGGTCACAACCTTGAGTGGAAACCCAACGGCATCATGGAAATAGGTGCCCATACGAGCTTAGAATTTGCAACAAATGCAAAAGGCACACTGTACAAGACAGAGAGCCTCTTCGTACGCTGAGCATGTTATCCTGGATTGCCCATCTCAGAATTTAATAAAACTGCGTACTCAGTTCCAGCACCTTTCTAGCTCTGCAACCTCAAGCAGTGCATCACGCCTTACAGACTTCACGAATCAGGCTGGTATCCTAGGATTAGCCACGCTGTAACCCTTTCCTTCCCTTCCCCTCCCTAGGATTAGCCAAGTTCGTGTCTGCATGCCTGAAATGCTGAGCTGCTAGCTAGTATTGCTTTTGGATTGGATTGGTTTGGTTGCAGGCGCGTTTTGCTTCAGCTAAGCTGCCCCCGCAGGCATGTACAGCTATGTAACCCTCCCCTATCCTTCCCTTAAATTCCTGTGTGTTCTCTCAGAAGGAAAGAAAAGAAAAACTCTGACTTCCCCTCTACTCACAGAACTTTTCTGGAAGAGTCAGGCGATTGTTGATATGCTCAAGCTAGTTCTGAGGTTGAAGAAGAAAAAAAGTAATGAGACTTATCGTTTTATGTCCAATCTCATGGATATTTTTTGTGTGGCTGGAACAGCCTGTCTGAGTTGAGCAGGCCGAGCAGCTAAACTACCTGGCTGAAGGTCAACATCCCATTGTAACCGTTGTAGGCAGAGGAAACTCTCCCTACATCAATCAAGGAAGAGGAGACACATTGGCTCAGAAGAGCTGTAGATCTCCACCACCGATGAAGCATGTGGCCCAGACTTTTTTTTAGGCCAGCAGCACCCAGGGAGAGCTGGGAATTAAGTATAACCCATCACACTGGCCCTTCGTAACCCCTTCCTTTCTCAACATTTATCATGTTCAAACATTTTCAAAACCTTGGATTAAGAAGGTGTCCTTAGGCTACTGAACTGTCTCAAAGACTCACACTCAGAGGCTCCAGGAGAAATCGGTTTCATGTCAAGGAGAAAAATCGGAAGTCTTTTTTCATGTCGAAAGACATGGTACGTCGGGTTAAAGGAAACGGGTAAGGTTATTAATACACCTTGTGGAAATGGCACATGGCGTGTCCAGGGTTGGCCGGCCAGATACAAGCTCACACAAAACATTTGGATCAAATCATGCAAGATTTAAAATGTAACAAAGCAGTAAATGCCTGAGGGGGTCATCCCATGATGCCTGACACTCAGCTGTCAAATATACAACAAAGTGTGCGTAAAAGTTACAGGACACTCAATTGTCTGGTAGGCTTACCACTGTTTGAAAGAGATATAGCAGGTTGTCAGACCTGAATGAGTGAAGTTCAGCCTGCACAGAAGCAAAGCACACTTAATGTACAGAAGCCTAAAAGCCAAGTTGCACAGTGTAGCATCCATGCAGCCTTAAAGGTTTTCCATGAACACAACCCTGCCCGGGCAAGATAAACCCTGTTTCCATGAAGTCATTTGAAAGTACAGAAGGGAGGTCATGAAGAGAAAAGGAGTGTTTGGTGGATACCACCCACTCCTTCACATAAACCCTGTTGGAGGAATGTACCTAATTTTCTCCCCTCGCCTAGCTGGAGATGCAGGGGGATTCTCTTGCAGGCTCTGCTGGCGCTGACTTGTCCGGTTAAAGAGATCATCTGAGGCACGCGCTGCCTCAAGCCTTTGCTTCACGCTACTGTGGCATCCCTCCAAGTCTTCAAATCTGCGCAGTTTTGGTGTGCGATGCACCTTTGTTGTGCAGTCTCCCCTATTTGAATTTTGTTGCATGTGCACGTCTTGATCTACTCCTCTGGATGTGATTGCAAATGCCTCAAGCATACCATCTGCATGCAGTCAACCTTGCTGCAATAAAAGTCTCCAGTATTATGCACCATAGCTGCCACGCAACCCGCAGCAAAAAATAAACAGGGCCCTCCTCCTCTTAATTTATGAACTTGGATGAGAGAATTAAATAACAAGGCATTCTGCGACCTGAACCTCACAAAGGACAGCGTCGCACGACATCGCCATACCCTCGTCCATAACACTGGGGCTTTAATAATCGTTGTACCACATATTTCCTTACAAACACTTATGCAGCCAACAATTAGCCTCTCACCTACCTGCGTCTGTGAGCCTCACACTCTTCAAGCGCCCTTGACAACTTTGAGGCACGCATGTCTGAGTCACGTGCCAAAGCGCCTAGCCTGTGACACAGTACGATGTACAGCATGAAGCGCATATCGTGCGCGCATGCTTTTGTCATACTCACTCCAAAACAGACAGCTTGTAGATTGGAGGGGACGTGACTGCTGAACATAAAGGCGTGAATAAAATAGGGAGGTGCGAAAGCAGTGACACCCCCATCACCCTGCCATGTCTCAGTACCATGGATAAGGTTGCTGCTCAATTAGGCATTAAACACCTGTAACATGGATAGACAAACAAGAACCCCCCGCCCCTCTCATGCTGCTTTACGATCCTCTACTTTTGTTATAATTGTTTCATTGGCAAAAGTGTATCCGCATATGTGCACTAAAGCATATATAAATATAAATACAAATGAAAATATATTATATACAAATATATATAATATAAATATATATATATATATATATGTCTGCATGCAAAAGCAGCACTGAAGCACTTCAGCACTCAAGAGGGACATAAGAAAATGACGTGTAGCACAGCAAGCGCAAACATAGCCTAAAGTTTGCATGCATGCAAAGTTGTATGCTGAGCCTGTATACCGCCCCGGCTCTATAGATCAACAGCGCCAGCAAACAGAGGAGGGCAGATGAAGCGCATGCGTCTACATACCTGGCAGCCTCGGCCCTGGCAGCCTGGAGTGCTGCCTCCAACTTGCCCTTGTCCAGGTTGCACTGCTGAAGGGCTGCATCTCTGGATGACACCTGGCTCCGAATGCCGGCCACCTCTGCAGTGCAAGGCAGTTGCAAGGGCAGGCAGTGTGGGCTACGTGCAAACATTGACCACACTGCACTGCGCAAGGGGTGGTGGTGCTTGCCTGGTGTGTTTGGAGTGAGAAAGGAGTCAGATGCACACACACACACACACACACACACACAAGGGCAGCAGCTGCCGCTCATCCTTGCAGGCACACACACATGTTGCTGAGTCACAGACATTGCTACCATACCGCAGAGTCACAAGAGCAATGCGGAAAATATTCTCTTTAGCAAGTAGGCGTACTGCATCAAAAATATGCTGAGGTACGCTGCATGTTGGGTACAAATGAGCTGTTCTGCTGCAAGGGGAGTGCTTCCGCCTTCCCCCCTCCAATGGACCTGCCGCAAGATTGGCTTTTTAAGCAATCTGAAGCGACCATAGCCAAATTAAAATTTGCCACAGCAAATGGCATACAGAGCCAGCAGCAGCAGCAGCAGCAGCAGCAGCAGCAGCAGCAGCAGCAGCAGCAGCAGCACTCCTGGCTTACATCAAAGCAGTAAAATGAGCAAGCACGCAGCAACACGAGGAGGAGGCATAATCTAGTTTGGCATTGATGCTTCTAAAAAAGCTACACCTCTTGTTCCAATGTTGCTTCTTATAATATAAGCAACAGGGATGGGCCATACATGAATACGCGTACTTTCACGTATCGTAAAAATTGATGAAAAAAGCGTATCATAACAATGGCTTTTTGCTAAACGACAGAAAATACGTTAGGTAAATCGCCTCGACATGCCCCGTAAGACCTTCGACAGACCTTTGAGAGACCTGTAGAGAGAGCTGCTGCGCACTTCGCCACCCAGAACCCTTCTATTTTGGCATGCATAAGTGTTTGTGGGCCTTGGGGGTGTGTGGGGGTGGTTGGGGGGTAGTCGGGGCCCTCCCTCCCACCCAAGACCCTCCCGGCCCCAAATGGCCCTCCCAATTCACGTATATACGTGACATACGCGTATTTTACACGTATATACGCGTACTGTAAAGCCCAAACTCGCGTATGACCCAACCCTGATAAGCAACAAAAAATGCTGAACCAGCATATATATCTTTGCTCTGTTAGGACTGCACTTTCATTTTTGCTTAAAGTGTGTTACTGTCAAGAAAGCTACATCACACACACTTTACAGGCTCAACAGATGCCAAAATGTGCACTTCCAATTTTGAGACACCTCCAAAGGCTTTGTCGATATGCTACGCCCCTCGATAGGTGGGGAAAGAAAGCTGGATGACATGACTCTTTGGTTTCATCTAGCTCTCAAACTCTCATGGCTTAGAGCCCAGGTCCATTTTCTCGCCTCTTTTTTCAATAGCATTACATCTGTACCTCACCAGCTTGCACAGGGGAAAACCCCTTCATCCACTGAAACAAGGAGCATTGTGGGCCTGGGCACCACTTGTGCATCTCCACCGCAAGGATATAAAGGGCATATCACAAATGAGTAGATAAGGTGCAGAGCCAGGGCACACGTCCTCAGACTTCCCTTGAAACACTTGTGCAGGGGTGTGCGTTTGCAACATAAACCCTGCCTGAATGCCCACAGGAAAAGGTACATAACATTTCCTGTACAGGCTACTTGGGGGGGGGGGGGGAGACATCGTGGTTGATAACGCCACGAAGTCCACTTCCTACCTGCAGGTTTTCACTGCAGGTTTACATTGTGGCGTGCATGTGCAACACATGTACTCTGGTGCAGGCCTTGAGGTGCATCTTAGTGGGTGCTGCATGAGTGCATTTCCCCCTGGACCAGGAGTACTCATCGGGTACGCATTGGGTAGGGAATTTCTTGCCTGCAAAAAATCAGCAAAATATAGGTCCACACTGTTGCACGTCTCTTACGTTCATGCTTTCTCAGTGGGTACCAGAGACCATTGGTGGGTGTGACAGGCCGGAAGGGGCGAACAGAAGGCTTTAAAGCAGGGAGCCCCAGCGGGCATGAAAAAAGAAGAAAACCAGCACCAGTACGCACGTACTCACCCTTGAGGAGCATCTGGTAATCCGCCATAGCTTGCCTCAGTGCCCCTTCCAGCTTTGCCTGTTGCTGAGCATGCTTGTGGCCCAAACCGTCAGCAGGGGCCTGGCTGGGCTGTGAGTGTTGGCTCATGGGGGAGGTTGCACGTGCCACTTTGTTGCCACTGCTGTTTGCAGCTAGCAGGGACCTGAGGCGCTCAACCTCCTTTTGAGCCGCTCGCAGGGCCACCTACACGCATGGGTGCATGCCAAGATCTGCGCGATAGCGGAGCATACATGTGCACTTCACTATAAGAGCATGCAAACAGCGCAGCACTTTTGAGGTCTGGCAAGAGAGGGAAAAAGTATAGATGAAAAGTATTGTGACATGCTGCAAAACATGTTGGACAATTCGCAGACGCTGCCTCTTGGATCCTGTCCTTGATCTAGGACTTTGCAATGTCCTCCATCAGGGCCTTAACCTGGAGTTAGAAGGAGCTGCGGACCTCATCCCTCTGCACAGTCGAGCTCGTCAAAACACCCTCAAAATTTAACAATCGACAAAAAGGTCTTAGTTTTGCAATCAGAATTGCAGCACGAGCGGAAAATAACGCTGTTAAAGTCCCCTGCGCATGGCAAAACCCTTTGTTTTGGCATTACCTACCCATTGAAGTGAGAGATCAAGGGGCATGGTGCTCACTGGCTCTGAGTCGGCTGTCCATTCGGGACTCCAAGCCAGTGAGCCTCATGCCCACCCCCTTACCAACCCATGCCATCTTGATCCATGCCCGAAGCTGATGCTTCTTCTTTCTCTATTGACGCTCTCTGTTGACGGGACCTACCCACGCTATATTTTAATTCACACCTAAAGCTCGTACTTCTCTGCCTGCGCAGTCTCTGTTGATGTTCCCTGTTGACGGCACCCACCCACGCCACACCCTGATACACACCTGAAGCTGATACATCTCCCCATACGCATTCTCCAGGTCTGATACACACCTGAAGCTGATACCTCTCCTCCTGCGCATTCTCCAGGTCTGCCTGCAGTACCTGCACTTGCTGCTCTGCCAGTGCTGCCTGGGCTGCAGCCTCTTCATATGCCTGCTGCAGCTCATCGCGCTCCTGCGCAGCCTGGCTGGCAGCTGCGTGCGCGTCTGCTGCGCTTCCACGAGCCTGCAAGCATACACATGTGTTCGTGAGTGTGTGTGCCTGCTGCTCCATCCAGGACTCCTTGTGAAACTTCATTCAGATTCTTGTGCTGGCACCAAGCATTTGCTGCACAGGTGCTTTTGGTGAAGGTGCCCTTGCAGCTGAATGGTGAAGAGCTGAGTAATCTTCCAGCACAGCCGCCAAAAAGTCTGTAGGACCTACCTCCTCCAGCGCTCCCTCCAAGGTCTTGATGTATGCTGCATCACTGGCGGCCTTGCCATGCGTGTCTTCCTGCATCCCATTCCCTTCCTCCCACCCTCGACGGCGCTGTCATCAAGGCGTGGCGTATCAGGGGAAGGAAGGTGGATGAAAGGTGCATGACACCATGAGCTCAGGGCCAGTAGATGAAAACTATGTTGGTCAAGCATATGGCCAAGGAAAACAAACTAAGGGGCAGTTGACAGCACTTGGAGAAGCCGGGTGGCGACAAATAGCCTCTGATCTACTTGGCATTGGATGTCATTCCCTGATAGCCAAACTTCATGGGCCCTGCCATCAGCACTCCTCTGTTGTACATCAGCTGAGATAAACCATAGACCAAAGCTGTGCAAGACAGCCACACACCCGCCAAGGACACAGTGTTTGGTACAGGGGTTGTCATTTTACCTGTGTGCTGTCCAGGTTTTCTAAGCCATTGACTGAGGCATGAGGAGACGGTGTGGGAGACTGGCCCTGCAAACAAAGACCAATGTGCAATTCAAAGGACCGCAAAACGCATCATGTGCAAGTACATAGACTCTTGGCCAATCCTGTGGACAAGAATGGCACTACAATCTTAGAGCAAAACCGCCAGATTATTTCTGGGTTGATGCTTGGATTTACACTTATTTTGTTCATGCCACTGACACTGCAGGAAGCTTATTGGTGAAGGGAGAGGAGGGGCCAGGCAGCAAGGCTGTACCCAGTACATTAGTCCACAAAGCACGCGTACAAATTCCAATTTTGTCTGCACAGCCTCGTACCATATTTTGGGGACTCGTGGTGTAGGGGCCTCCTGGGACATTGACAATGATGTTGGGGCTGATACTTGGCGGGGGCGCTTGGTGGCTGTTTGAGCTGCGTGGCCGCGCCTCCAGGTCACCCACGCGCGCTTTCAGTCGCTCCAGCTCCTGCATGCAAAAAAAGGATAAAATTGTGCTGCTCAACAACCAGCATGCATATTAGAAAGACTCAGCAGTCAAAGTGCTGACACAAATGGCGAGTCCCAGCAGCCTGTGATGCACCTCATGTCAGATGCATGCTACCGAGCGCACAAGTAATACCTGTACTGCTGCACATGCCTCTCACCTCATCTCGCTTCATCTCATCTCGCATCCCATGCCTGCATACCTACACTGAGCCTGCAGCGAGCTGTGCTACGACAGTGCTTTGAAGCCCCTTCAATCTCAGGCAGCTGTAGCACGCAGAATGCTGCTCAGCATGACTTTGCAGCATTTACATGCCTACAGCAACACCTCTTTTTTTATCCGCTGTGCGCCCACCTTGCAACTCACCTCCAGCATGCGCTCATTCCCCTTCTCTGAAACAGCACCAGCATTGCCTGGCAACCCACCTCCAGCATGCGCTCATTCCCCTTCTCAGTAACTTCACGTGCATGTTGCAAGGCATCCCGCTCGGCTCGAGCTGCCGCCGCCTCAGCTACCGCTGCCGCCAGCTTGGCCTCCAGATCACGCAGACGGCCCTCTTGGGCTCTGCCCTGATCCTCCAGTGCACGCTCTGCATTCCGCAGCTTCTCCTGCATGTGCTGCAGTTCGTCCTGCAAAGGAAGGTGCCAATTTAAAGACATCACAAAGGTGGAATGCAAGGGTCAGTTCTGAAGGAAGGAGGGCAGGTGGAGGAGAAATAAGCTGATTCAAAGAGTCAGAGGGCTGCTTTGAAATAATAGAATGCAGAGGGACGGATGTGGTGCTGCATGGTGGGTGAAATCAACAAGGCCTTTCTGACATGGTGGATTGTTGGAATCAAGGATCCAAGGAAGGAGTCTTCCCATGTGCTTTCGGTGTGCTTGTCCAAAAGCTGAACAAGCTATCGAGGCATGCTCCTACATATCAACAGGATGCCATGGCCATGATAAACATTCACTATAGCTTACATTAAGACAAGTTGTACCAAAACATTTGAGCTGCTCTGCCGGAGATCAAGTTTGCACACAAACACACGCACTCACACACACATGCACACAGCTTGCGCATTGCACCTGTGCCTTCTTGAGCGCCTGTTCAGCCCGCTGCAGCTCCTTCAATCCCCCTTCCACCTCCTGCTTCCTCCTTTCCAGCTCCTCCTGCAACCGCTGCCTTTCCGCCTCTGCTGCCTGCAACGTACCCTTCTTCTCCTCCTCCCTCACCTTCGCCGCTTGCAGCGCTGCCTGGTTTGCCTCCTCACGTGCCTTGCCTGCCTCCAAGGCTTTCTGGCCTGCATCCTCTCGTGCTTTAGCAGCGTGCAGCTCATCCCTCAGACCCTGAGCCTCACTCTTTCCAGCTTCTACCTCGCTGCGGGCAGCCTGCAACTCATCCCTGAGGCACTGCAGTGCTTCTCGCTCTGCGCCCAGCTGCTCCTGTGCCACACGCAGCTCCTCCTGGCATTGCTGTAGCTCTGCCTGCGCTGCACGCAACGCCTCCTGGCACTCATGCAGCTCTGCCTGCAGGCGGCTGCTGTCCTCTTGGGCCTGCTGCTTGTGCAAGGCGTGCTGCGCTTCCCCCTCGCGCACCTGGCTCTTCAAGTCTGGAGGTGGGGGTATGACACAGGTACATATAGAGAGTGATCAAAGGGAGAGATGATGGACAGTAAAGAAGTGCGCATCAGCTGCACGCGGCCACTGACAATGTTGTGTGCCAGGATTGGGCACAAATATTTGGCTTGCAGTGCAGCAATTCCATTTCAAACCCAACTGACTCAGCTTTTCATTTGCAAAGAGGTCGCAAGTCAACACGCTTCTGTTGGCATACTGTGCTGCTACTATGTTTGAAGTGATTTTTGTCTTGAATGGGACACTGGGAGAGGGTCCAATGCTGCTGACATACCCACAGGCAACAGTCATGTCAGGCCAGAAGCGCACATCTTAACAGCCTATGATTTCCTGACTTATTACCTGAAATGCGAGCCTCTTTGTCCTTGCAATCCTTGCTTGCATCTGATAGCTGACGCTCAAAATCACCAACCTGCGAGCATGACAACAACACAGACACAGACTTCCCTTTTAAATCTCATGAAATCCAATCATATCTTCTCAATGCATGACCATTCCAGCACATGCCAAGCCAAGGATGCTCTACCTTATAATTTTTCACTCTGCAAGAAATTATTAGAATTCAAAGGAGGGCAATGTCTTTGAAGTGGGAGGTGGATGAGCTATTGCAACAAGGACACCACATCCTTTCAATTTCAGAGCACTGCCCTGGCTTGCAGCCAAGCAACCCTTATGTATTAAATTGCAGTAATGCATTAGGTGCTGATCTGGCCATGCCAGACCGCACCGTGCACCCACCCACCCACACGCACCTTCACCCACACCCACACCCACACACGTGCACGCACAAGCACACGCACACGTGCGCGCGGATATACACACACAGACGCACACGCACACACACACACACAGACACACACACACGCACACACACACACACGCACACACACACACACACACACACACACCAATTCCCTCCCCTCTCCACCCACCCACCCACCCACATGCACGCGCACACGCACGCGCGCACACATACACACACACCTGGGCCTTGAGCTGCTGTACCTCCTCCTCAGACTTGGAATTCTGGGCCTGAGCGCTGTCCAAGGCCGTCTGCAGCTGCGCCAACCTGCCTTCCAAATCTGCCTTGCTGCCCTCAAGCTGTGCAAGCCTGCCCTCCAGCTTTGCCTTGCTGCCCTCCAGCTCTGCCTTTTGACCTTCCAGCATGCTTATCCCACTCCGGGCTTGTTGAAGCTCCTGCAGCAAAGCACACAGGAACAAAATCTGACACTGCCTTGCGTTACTGTAATTACAGGAGGGCAAAGGTAAAGAAGAGGAAATGTCCCATGCTTGTGCCACTCTCGCAACTAGACTAGAAGCCTACTGAAGCTTCTATGGGCAAGAGCAGCTGAGTTGTGGATGGCTCAGCTGTACAGGATATGGATGCTTTCTGGGTGTCTGCAGAAAGGATCATAGATGACTACTTGCGCATGAATGGCCAAGCCTGGAAGCCAAATGAAGTTATAAACAAACTACCAAACTATGATGTGACACCTAAGCATGGTTTCATTGTATGTGATCCCTGTCGAAACCCTTCCCTGGCTTGCAATCACCACATCCTTCTGTGCACATCCAGCTAAAATCTATTATGAATGACCGCACCTTATCAAGCCCATCCTTCGATGCCTGAAGCTCGGCTCTCTCCCTCTCCAGCTTTGCCTTCTCCGCGTCCAAATTGGCTTGCTCCCCCTCCAAGCCAGCCTTTTCACCTTCAAGCCTCGTTCTCTCAGCCTCAAGCGCTGCTATCCTGCGTATCCAATTTTATTTATGCACAGGACCTGCAGTGGGCTCTAACTCTGCATTAATATACCTCTTCTCTCACCATACGGTACAAGCACACCTGGAACCAAGGCTGTTGCCTCCACAGGGAAGGTCCCATTGGATTAATTTTCTGAGCCTCTAATTGGCATCAGCTTTGAAAACATTTCCTGAGACTCTGATTAACACAAGCCAGTCCCAATTTCAAGCAGGCAATTTCATACCCTGTTGGCTGTGCCAGCTGATGGACACTGAGCTATTCAATCGGAAGATTTACACAAGAAGAACCTGTAGCCTGCCCAGACCTTTTGTTTGGAGCAGTTCAATCTTGATCACTCACTTGGCTTTAAGCGCATCAAGCTCAGATGCCAGGGCCTTGGCTGCTGAATCACCATGAGCCAGCCGTCCCTGTGTGCAGAAGCAATACAAGATGGCCTGTGATGAAGAGCATGGCTTGCTAGCAAATCTTGCTTGCCCAGATGAGAAAAGTGTGTCCTTTCAGGTGAAGGTCTTTAAGACTCTCACTTGCATGTGATGTCCTGATACACAGCACTGTCCCCAACCCACCTTTAAATCATTCAGCGATGCTTTCTCTGCTTTCAGCTCGTCCACTTTTGCCTTTAAGGCTGCCCTGGCTTCCCTGTCTGATGTCTGGGATGCCTTCAGCTTGGCCTCAAGGTCCTTGAGCTTTGCGTCCTGGTCCTGGCCCTGCTTGGTGGCCTGTGAGCAACTCACACGACAACGTCTTGGTTTTGTGCTGACATAAGGGTTAAATTGATCAGACAAGAAGCGCAGCAACACATCATCCATGAGTATGAAGATACGAAGATTAAAACAAATGAAAAACGTTCGCCCTTGCGTCCCTCACTACGTCCATGTCCAGATGGTGACCTACCAGAGGGGTCTGCATTTCTGCTTGCTCCTTGTGTCATTTGACGTGAGTACAAGGATCCATCAAAGAACTATCCATCTCTATGTAGGTTGAAAATACGCAAGCAACAAAAGAAATTGACCCTTGATGTGCACAGGCCTTCGCACACTCATGCTCATATTCCTCGGCTTCTTTGCATACAGCCACAGGCAATGCTCACAATTCCAAATCAGCAAAGCACACTCTTCTGTGAGCCTGAACTGCGGCAGGACGCACCGCCTTGCCCCTGGAAAACCCACCATCACCACCACACCTTGTCCAGCTCTGCCTGGAGGCTCTGCTTTGCCGCATCCTTGCTGGCACCGTCAGCACGCAGCTGCTCTTCTGCTCTTTGCCCATCCGCAAGCTTTGCCCTGCGATAATGCAAGGCCATGGGGTAAAAGCAGAGGGTTTGAGCTTGCAAAGCAACACAAAGCTAAAGATGAAATCCAGAGAAGAGCACAGAAGGTATACGTGGTTAGTGCAACAAGGCTTTTACCTACTCTCAAGCCTATTGATTTGAGAAATGATGAATGTTGAGTGCTCACAGGCTGAATCTGCTGAGATGAAGCATCTTGTGGTGACCCTATCAAGAGACAAAGAAGCAGCTTGCCGTGAAGTCCATTACATGAAAACAAAACCTTTTGGTAACGCCCAAGCATTCCACAGCCACTCCACAGCACCTGCTCTGCTTTACACCTTGACTGACTTACTCTAGCGCAGCAATGTTGGCTTTCATAGCATCAATCTCTGCTTGCGCAGCTGCCAGCTTCTCATCAGACTCCGTAGCAGCCTTCTGTGATGCCTCAGCAGCACTCCTCATTTCGGCCTGCATGGAATCATCGCAGGCAAGTAGCAGTAGCAGATGAAGGTGAGGCCTCAGCAAAGGACATAAGCATTACAAACCAAACATTAACAGGATGACACATTTTTCTACAAGCATACTGGGCAGTGGTCCCTTAAATATTTTGCGTCGGGCTGACACAAAATGAGAGTGCCCACTGCTTGAAAGCTCCCTCGCACCTTTGTGGCATCAAGCTGCGCAGATGCGTCTGACAGGGCTTGCTGAGTTGACTTGAGCTCCTCATCAAGCCGGCTGTTCTCTGCGCTTGCCTTGCTGCAATCCCCCCTTGCTGCTTCCAGCTCAGATTTTAGCTGCAGGCATTGAAGAAGAGAAGGGTAAGGAAACTGCTTAAGCTGGAGATGCTCGAATGGCAGACACATGCAGCTGGAAAGCCAGCGTGTTGCAGTATTCCAGCATACATATTAGTCTGAGGTTTACTCGCCAGCTTGGAAAGGCTGGCAAAGGGTAGGATACCAGTTCAACCCTGCCCTTGCAAAAACAAATCATCTTCCTGTCCTTGGCTTGCCTTTCCGGCATGCAATGTTGTGCTGCCTGACCAGATGCGTGCGCACCTTGGTGACCTCTGCAGCCAGTCCTGTCGCCTCCTTACCCAAGCTCTCCCGCAGTGCTGCTTCTGCCTCCTTAGATGCGCTGCAGTTGACAAGACAATCAGCAGGCATAGTACTTACAGATGAGTTTGAGGACAGCTTACGCACTCGTCTTGAATTGCACAAGAGCTAGAGTGCACAAATGGGCCTGCTGGAGAGAATGACCAGAATGTCATGAAGGCACTCCCCTTGCAGGTGTCATGAGCTCCAGCATTCAGAAGGGCTTGCCTCAGTCTTGTGCAGTGCTTGAAACACGTCTGCTTGCTCATGCGCAGCTGCATCCAGTGTGTAACTTGACAAGCTGCAGCAAGCTTTCTTTCTCAAGCCAGCTTTGTGGTGCTTTGTATCCAACAGCATTTCAAGCCTTGCACGCACCGAAGGTCTGCGCGCGCCTTCTCCAAATCTGTATTGGTGCTATCATGGTCAGCCTTGGACTTGGAGAGTTGCTCATGCAGAGCCTCTAGCTCAGCAGCCTGGAAACATGGACACAAAACGCAATCAATTAATACAACCACAGCTAGAAATGTGATGCTATCCATAGTACCCTCTGTTTGCATTTGATTGCAAAGAGTTCAAAGGAACATGCAGGTTTTGTCATGCTGCCATTGTTTGTTCTCCACACTCATTCTTACCAGCTTATCTCTCTCTGCCTGCATCTGCTCCCCCACAGCCTTCAGCTGCTTCTCAGATTCCTCCAAGCTCCCCGCTCGGGCCTTCTCTGCCTCGGCCTCTCGCTTTGCCGCTGCTTGCCGCTCAGAGGTCATGTCACTCTGGATGCAAACCCCAAGTCAGGGGGCCAAAGTTGGGAAAAACCAGAGGGTGCTGGCAGAGCCGTCTGCTTCTACAGCTTCAGACAGTATGAACATTTCACTCCAAAAGGTTGGCAGTCTGGACAATTTGAAGCAGCTTCTTTCAACTAGGCAAACCAGTATGCAGGATGCCCTGCCAACCAAGAGCAACCATTGGCTGCAGGGACTCAAGCTTCTATCAGCATTTCAGTTGTGATCCTTTCATTATTAGAAAAATGCACCCCTGACCATCCAACCCAATGACAGCTGCATCAGGCAATGGCACCCTGCTCACAGCAGCCCTGTCACAGTCTGCAAGCAAGCAAGCTGAACCTGGAGGATCATTCTTTAATACGATTACACATCTCCATGAAGTATACCTGGAGCTGCTTCAAGCGCGCTTCCAGCTCTTGTTTCGCCTTTGCTGCTTCTGCCGCTTGCCGCTCTGCCTCTGCTTGCTGCTCTCGCAGCTGGATGCCCAGCTGGTGTGAATTGGCTTTTTCCTTTGAAGAAATGCAGAAGGTAGTGTGGGGCATGATCGCAATATGCAGACTCATAAAATCGTCAAAGCGATGCATCAACACAGAACAGCTGGCTCAAAATTTCATCCACCATTCTTGATTGCCTGTGCCTGCCGTGCCAAAAACATGCCTGCCTAGCCCTTTCCCTATCTTTTTCACACAGTCTTGCCAGTAGTAAGGCGCCTGCAAGTACCAATACATTTAGGTCTGCGTCCTCCCGTGCCTTGCCCTGCTTACCAACCTGACGTGCATTTGCATGACACTTAAGGCCAGTCAGGTGAAGTGCCTTCCAAAAGAAAGGTATCAGCATTCTTTAATCATCAAAGTTGCTGCTTTCCTTCACCCAGAGCAGCCATACTTTGCCTCCACCTTCAGTCTTGCTTGAAATGGACACAACTGCTTCTCCTGTTTTTTGTTCAGTTCTGCTAGACCTTACAACCATGCTTAGCATCCACAATCCTTTCACAAGCGATGCACATCTGACGGGTCACCTGCTGGATCTGGGCCTGCAGGCTTTGTCGCGTGGCCTCTAGCTCCCGCATCAGACGCAGCGCTTCCTCGACCTTAGCATGCCACACAGCCTCAGCCGTGTAAACACGCATGTTGCGGAAGTTGAGGCTCCATACATACCAGGAGTGGCTCATGAGCGCCTTCACGCCAGCCCCCTGTGTGCAAAGGTAATAAAACAGTCAAAAAGGTGAGCAGCAGGCTTGGCCAGTCCATCTCATGTAATCAAGAATGTACAAACGACATTACATGTATTGAGAGTTCAAATGATTGATCAAAACCTTTTTTGATACAGCAAATCCAATTGATTGAAGACAAATGTAACTCCCGCAGAAATAAGCATTTGAAGCAGCAGCATCCCTTGGCAGAAAGGGAGGTCACAAGGACTGTCTCCCTTGCAAATCCATCATTTTCAAGTACCTGATCGCCCAGAGAGAACAAGGCTGTCAGCGTGTTTGCGTCGTGTGCCACAATTGTGCGGTCCCTGCTTCCACTCCACACCTGCATCATGTTTCGAGAGCGCTCTGACAACTTCAACAGGCACCAGATGCACTGACAATGCAGTGCTTGCTGCTTGGGCAAAAAGACCTGCGCCAACCCTACCTGAGTACAACTGAGTCACCACTACACAAAGGCTTTGGATGCTCACCAGGGCTGTATTGGTGCAGGCTAGCTAGGCCCTAGGCCTCCTGGCCAAAAGCAGTTTTGCCCTAAGATGTGCCTGCACACACTGAATTAACCACCATAGCACCTTAGCTGCTCATCCACTGCAGTCTCATACCCTACCTGGGTGCCCACGCCCACCATGGCGTCCACGGTCTCTGTGTGTGGCTTCATGGTCCGCACGATGGAGGATTCAGCAATGGTGAAAATGCAAATCTGCGAGCAAGCAAGCCACAGGCGGGATGGCATCCCAGACGTTGGCAGTTCCATGGTCTGCACAAGGAGTCAGCGGTGGCGTAAATGCAAACCTGCAAGATAGCAGGCCATGCACATGACGGCTGGTCAGGTGTTGGCAGTGTCCTTTTCCAGAGATGTGTATCTACCTGTACGCAAACAAGGCGTGTGTTGACACAAGCAAGCATGCATGCACAAAAAGCAGTCCGTGTGTACACCTTGATCGGCTCTGCTTTTGTAGAGTCAAATGCTCCAGATAGATCACCACACAAGAGTACGAGTTCAGGTGCCTGCAGCTCAGCACAGTTGGGGATAGTGCTGCAGCCAGAGTGCAGTTGCAAAAGCCTCACCTGGCCGTTGTTGCAACCACACCACACGTGAGCGCCGCTCAGAGCCATGCTCCTGACACCTGCAACAGGCAGCAGGATTGAGCAAATCAAGTGAGCAAGGATGAGAGTTTGTGGCATGAGATGTGATTCTGTTGGAAGAGGAGTGGGGCCAAAGGAAGGAGCCTTGCACGATTTGTGACCAATTCATGACATGGCATCCTTTGACTCCATGGTCGTGCATGCTTCCAGGCAAGGGCCACAAAAAGCGGATGCTCTAGCAGAGTATGAATGCACCTCATAATACGACACAACTCCCTGAGAATGCATGAGTGCAAGAGCCTTCAAAGCGCAAGCTTAATGCCTCACTTGATGCATTCCTACACTGATTTCACCTTCACTGATTTCATCTACACTGAATTCAACCTACACTGGCCACCCTCCACGTCTATGATCTTGGCTTTGCTGGCATCCATGTTGCCAGTGCCAGCCGTGTCTGGCCACACCACCACCGTGCTATCGTTGGCTGCAGTCCAAATTTTGCCACTGCGCTCCGTGGAGCCTCCAGGTGTCAAGGGCGTCATCAGGAGGGCGTCCACCTGGAATAAGCAAGCCCAGAGCAGCAAGGGGAGTAGGTAACTTCAGGAAGAAAATTAGAAGGATCCCGGAGAATGTGCTGTTGGAGCATGCTGTTCAAAATGCTTGATGTATGAAAGGTTTGAGCTCATAAATACCAACCCTCAAGCTTGCCACAAACACTGGGCTCAAACTTTGCAGCTACCGCAACTTAAACTGGTGTGTACTGACATGCTTGAGGAAGTACACCCAAGATGTGCCTGCTGGGTTTTCGTGAGAGTGGAAAGTTGACAAACAGCCATACCTGCTTGTTATGATGATTACTGGTGACTAAGGGCGTTCCCGATGGTGACCAACATTTCACCTGAAGGGCATGGTAATGGCAAGCAACTGATGCACACCTGCACCACTCACGCTTATTGGTTGCCAAAGGTTTTACACACAAGCCAGGCATCGTAGAGCAGCATGGCCTTGGGATACCTCGTATTTCCAGTCAAATAGTCTGAGCTGCAGCATCTCCCTGGAGCAAGCAGCTAGGCAAACTCTGGCAGGACAAGCAACACAACAGCAGCAGCAAAGCTCCACTCTCTAGAACCTCTTCACTGCAAACCAAGAAGCGCACCTGGAAGTCAACCCCACCCGTGACGATATACTGGTTGCCGGGGCCTGCCACCATGCAGGTGATCTCGCCTTTGTGAGCTGCGAACGCCTGCTTGTGAGCATATATATGGTGCTTACATCTGTCTTATATGAAGTATGCTCCATGCCAGCAGCAAACATGAGGTTGACTATACGAAGCACTTGTGCAAGCACAAACAACAGCAGCTGCAGCAGCAGCGTACCTTTGTTTTGATAGTGGCTGTGTCCAAGTCAAAAATCACCACAGTCCCAGCATTGGCGTTGTTCCCCGTGCACACCCAAAGCAAGCGCCCCACCACGCACAGAGCATGGATGGGATCTGGGCACACGCTGTGTGGGAGGAAAAGCTCACAGCTGCAAGTAAGGGAATGATAACAAGCCTGTGACTTGCTGTGCTTAGAGCAGTAGAAGAGGTGAGAATTGAGGACCCAATGCCCCCAAAAGCAATGGCTGTTCAGGCTGCTGTGTGTAACCAGCACTTGCAAGTGCAGGAGCAGCAGCTCTTGTGCAGCAGAGGCAGTGCTTCTACCTGCAAGCTGAGCAGGTCACCACGTAGATCTAATCATGGTAGAATGACAAGTATTTGCTGCAAGTTTCATGCTTTTGAGGGAGTGATAGATGGGCTTCCTCAGCAGCCAGGGGCCCGATCACCTTCCATTGGCCACATTCCAGCGCCGCACGCCATCTGTCTGGGAGCCAGTGTAGATGTCAAGGCCATCAATGCAGCAGCACTTTATGCGCCCTGATTCCTTGTCCTCGAACTGGAAATGATGGTACATGTATGTGCAAAACGAAGTTGTGCGATTCAAAACAAGGGCAATGTTCACACTCATAGGATGTTTGGATGAACATGCCTGCTTGTTTGTTTGTTTATTTGTTTGGGTTTCCAGTAATGCTTGCTAAGCCGGCACTCTACGTGTACTTTTCATGTATGCGTAATGGTTGTGCCTTAGGCAAGGTGTGTTGCTGTTGATGCACATGAGTTTTTGAGCCTGATTGATGGAATGTTCTGGCTTCATTTTAAGCCTCGTTTTTAGAAATCATGTTTGCACCCTGCGCACTTGGCATAAATGAAGCCGCATCAAGGCATGCACAGCAGGATGAATATTTCTGCTAAGGGCCTCAAAGTCTTAGCGCATACCTCTTTCCAGGTGTCCAAAAAATTGCAATCAAAACATGCTTAAGGCCCTGCATGCCTGCAAAAGCACCTGGTGAATAGTCGCCCAGTTGAAGGCTCCATGAGGGACATTGGCTGGCCCTGGCCTGACTCCCTTCTCTATCCTCTGGACTTGCATGATTTTGTATCAAGCCCCTCCACCGGCGCACTCCTGGACACATCCTTTTGCTGCTGTTTGCATATAATATGTGTAAAGTGCTGCATTATTCTGCCTCCCAAGGCATTCTGGCAGACTTCATTCTAATTAGAACAGACTACTGACAAGGTACATGAGATATAAATCTTCCGAAATACTTATATCGTGCTTTAAAAAATATAAATTGAAATAATGAGTTTTCGAGTACTTGGTGTCATGCACGGAGGATGAGCTCTGCAATGCATTAGATTGCTAATTCTATGTACAGTACATACATGTTATTTGCCTGACTGAAGCAGATGCTGCAGGGCAGCAAGCATGCACGGTTGCGCCTACAGAATGCATCAGCTGCGCGGCCTCTCAAACGCCTCCTCTTCCCCCTGCTGCGGGCCCATCCAGTCAGCACCTACTTAGCAGCCTCAGCAGACCATGCATTGACAGATACAGCTAGCAGTGGGAGCAGGAGCAATGATAATCCTCCACATGTGCCCGTGCTATTCAGGTGCACACTTGCGAGCACCGTTTTTTCTACTTTTTCTGGAATGTGACCATGTGCGCACCCGGATCTCAAATTCAGTTGCAAAGCCAACGCCACGTCCCTGCCGAGCTCCAAACCTGTACCCCGTTCATCGGTGATCTCAGGGAGGTGCTGGAGCTGCTGCAGCCAGCAATGCCAGGGCGACAGCTGCAGGTTTACGTAGATGGAACGCTGGGGTCGGGTGGCCATGCAAGCATGATCATGCAAGCACACAAGGTCAGTCCAAGAGTTGATAGCATGGTTCTTTTCATGTTTTGTTCAAAGCCCATAAGTGGCAACAGATGCACATTTTGACCTGGTGTCTGACCAAGACTTGTCGCTGACTTGTGAGGGTAATCTACCCTTGATACTTGTTCAATTTTGCAGCTTTTCGTATTCAACGATGTAGCTGGCAAACTATCTCATTGCATGATGTGCGGACACCTACATCTTGTTCTTTTTGCCGTCCTGCAGTGAGCTGACCTTTAGTTAATTAGCAATGCCTGACTTTGCAGGACCTCAAGGCCCTCGTGGGTGTGGACCTAGACCCCACTGCACATGCTATTGCTCAACCTAAGCTACGAGCCCTTGCCCACCCTGAAATGACCTTGCACTTTGTTCAAGCCAACTACAGGTGCGCCTACTGCTGCGGTTTACTGTTTTAAAACCACAGTTTTTGCTCTTACGGCAAATTAATTTGAATTGGATTCCCTCAAAAGTGCCCTAGAGGTGGAAGGCTAACACTGTAGCGGGACGCAATGCGTGCAATAATTTGTCATGCTGACCCTTGTGCAATATAGCATTGACCACCACCGCCATGTGCACATAAATTGCCTTCAAGAAGGTGCTTAATGAGACGTATATTATGAACTGCACGTCCATCACCACACTGGAGTAACTAACAATAGCAGCAGTTGTGTTGTGAGTGCAAGCGGGGCTAGCACTGGGACTGGTACTGGGACTCGAACTAGGGCTAGCACTTGGGCTAAGACCAGCACTGGAACCAGCACTGGAACTAGAACAGGGAGTGGCACTGGAACTAGCACTAGGGCCAACACTAGGACAGGAAGTAGCACTGGAACTAGGACTAGGGCCAGCACCAGAATTGGGACTAGAACTCGGAGTGGAGCTGGCACTAGAATTGGGAGTGGAACTAGCAGTGGACCTAGCAGTGGAGCTAACACTGGGAGTGGGGCTTGGATTGGGACTGGGACTAGCACTGGGACTGGGGCTAGCATAGGAACAAGGGCTAGCACTGGGACTGGGACTGAGACTGGACCAGGGGCTAGCACTAGAGCTGAAGTTGGGACTAGCACTGGGACTAATAGTGAGACTAGAACAGGGGCTAACACTGGGATTAAGATTGGTATTGGGACAGGAACTGGGGCTAGCACTGGGCTTGGCTAGCACTGGAATTGAGGCTGGCACTGGAACTGGGACTAGCACAGAGAGTGCAACTCAGACTAGCGTTGGAACTGGGGCTCGAACTGGGGCTGGAACTAGGACTGGGATTGGCATTGGGACTAGCATTGGAACAGGGGCTAAGGCTGGGACTGGGGCTAGCACTGAGACTGGGACACTGCATTGCGCTAATACTGCAACCAACAAGGGTGACTGTATGATGCGCTGCAAATGTACAACGCCTCAATCCACATCCAAATTGTCGGCAGATCGTCGGGACCCTGAGCCGAGCCGATGTCCCAGGCACACGCCCTTATTCCTGCTGGATGCTGAGCCCACGCACACCTGCACATGCATGCAGATTTCATGTGCAAGCAGACAGCCAGGTCCCGAAATGACATATGCACGCGTGCAGTGAGGCAGCTCGCCACTTGCGTCACCTTCCAGCCCCACCCAGCCTGGGCCTCCCAAGTGGTATGTCTCTGCACGGCCATGTGGACGGCATGCTGATGGACCTGGGGGTGTCCTCCATGCAGGTGTGCACATGTGTGACATCCAGAGATGCATCGCCATGCCCCCAAATGTGTGACATCCAGAGATGCATCGCCATGCCCCCAACAGGGAATGCGTGGTCCTTGCAGGTACCTGTGCCAAATTGAGGCCTGCTGTTGCATGTCCATGTGCATCAGAGCTTTTGTTCTTGTCTCACACCTAGTCTCTGATGCCCCCTGCCATGCCTTGTGGCACAATATTTGTATGCTTGTCAGATGCTACACATGCTGCAACATGCCGAATGCATTTTTATGTCTCTGGAGATCAGGCATTGAATTTTCAGCGATCAAGATTTTGAGGTTGCGCAGCTAAGCATCGACATTCCTTGATGGGCAAGCATGAAAACCAGTCAAAAGCCCGCCTTGAGGATTACCTGCATAAAATTACCTGCAACTCAAAGGGTTGCATTTTGCAGGTCAGGTTTTTCACTGTTGGGAACAGGAGTGAAAATGTAAGCAGATTAGGGTAGCAATGCGCTGCACTGCACTGCAATGCTCTGTCTCACACACAGATTGACACAGCTGAACGTGGTTTCAGCTTCCTGCGTGAGGGACCCCTGGACATGCGCATGGACCCCGGGGCTCGACTGAGCGCAGAAGAGGTGGGCATTCGGTGTGATGGGTTGGTATGGACTTGTGTCAGCAGAGGGAAAGGTGTGACCTGTCACATTCCCTGTGCTTGGGGCTTGTGGGGTGCATGTGGTTTTTTGGAGGAACAGCGTGCATAGTCATGCCAAGCATGGGGATGTGTATTGTCCACTACGGGGAGTTGTTCATGCAGGTTTCTCATGGGGATGCCATCAAGGGGCCGGAAACGGCCTTGCTCACAGCTACTAGTGAAATCTAGTAGACTACAAATAATTCACTGGGTTGATTTAATAACCCGTGACCCAGGCTGTGTACTAACCTGTTTATGTAGGCAGTCAACACGTGGTCGGAGGCTGAGCTGGGCCGCATCATCAGAGACTATGGAGAAGAGAAAATGTGGCGCCAGGTGGCCAGCAGGTGCTCATGGACGACCAATAGAGTTTTGGGGGCACACAGAGTACACAGAGCTGCCTCTTCTAGGGGAGCCAATGAGGCCACTTTCTGCATGAGCGCAAAAACACCAGCCTTGCATTCCTTGCAACAATACCCCTCAAGCGTGTGTGCGCGCATGCACACACGCACGCGCGCGCGCACACACACACACACACGCACACACACATACACACACACACGTGCACTTACACACACACACACACACGCACGCACACGCACACACACACACACGCGCACACATACACAGCAGGAACTCCAGCCCTCCAACGCCACCAACTCAATTAAATTCATTAAGATTAAGTGGGGCCTGCATTCCTCATGTTGCATAAGCCATGGCGCTTGCTGTTGAGCAGCGCACACCAGCTGATCATGTTGTGCTTTTGACCCATTTGTCATACTATGATTGTGCTATCGATTTTGCTTGTGGCTGGCCAGGATCGTTCGGGCCAGAGAGCATGAAGTCATCCGCACCACGCAGCAGCTCACGCAGGCCATTGGCTTCACCCACGTGCAGACTAAGGGCGGGGGGGGTGCCAAGAAGAAAAAGGATAAGAAGTCCCAGATTCACCCTGCTACCCGTACATTCCAGGTATGTGTGTATGTATATGTGTGACAAGAATGTGGCAGTCATTCTTCTACCGCTTGTGTCTTCGGCTGGCTGAGGCCCCTACACAGAAAGCAACTCCAACATCAGAGCAATAAGGTTTGCCATCTTGTCCGCATAAGTATAATACAAAAACACATTCATAAGATGCGCACTGCCTCGCTTATTTAATGCAAGTTGAAAGGTGTAGTAATGCAAATGAAGCTGCCATGCTTTATGTGTCTTGAGGTAGGAACTTGAAGAATGTTTTTTTAATTTGCAAGATTATAAGGAACTGTAATATTTGTAAGAAAGGAGAAAACAATTGTATCTTCAACAGAGCTTCAAAGCCTGAGGTCATGGTCAACAATGAAAATTGAAGTCGAAATAATTAACCTGTATGTGTGAATAATCTTCTGTTTGCAGGCCTTGCGAATCGCGGTCAATGATGAGATCAACAAGCTTGAACAGGTAGGAGGATGCAAGAGTGTGTCAAAACCATGTTCTGTGGATTGGACATGCCTGGGTGCACGTCATCCACTTGAGAGGTCCAAGCTTGGCTGCCTGTATGATAACGAAAGTGTTGCAATAGCTTCAACCCTGTGATTCTTGGGGGTAAGTTTGTTTTGTCACCTGGTCTTTGTGATTGTCATGCTTTTGGCATTTGGGCAAAAATCAATCCATTTCTTTAAGGTTTGAGGTGCAGCAAGAGCTGCACGTCCTTCCTTTTCCTATGGTATGGACGGGGCTTTGCAGTGACACAGCACAAATGCGCTCAGGAAGGAATGCTCAATCACAGGGCACGCCAAAAGCCCATGGGTGAAGCTACTGCTGCTGCTGCTGCTGCTCTCCGGGCTTTCCTTCCTTGCCCACACTTCTTTGTTTCATCCTGATGTGATATGATTACTCTCAAGTTACACTAACATGCTTTTCACCTCACCCTGGCGACTGTGATTAGAATAGCTATTGCTCTTAAAGAGAAGCTTGATTATGTTTTCAAAAGGCACGTGTGAATTTTGAGCTGGACTCCCTGCACCCCCCCCCCCCCCTGCCCCTGCTTAAACAAGAGGGCACCTATTGCCCTCTTTATCTTGTTTTGCATTCAACCATCTACGCATGACAGTTAGTGAGGTGCAACAGAGTTAAGGGGCAAAAATCAGGCTGCAGCAGCTCGTGCACACATGTCCTACCAGGTACCCACAACTGGCCTGCAAGTCACAAGCTGACACCCTGATTTCGCGATTACATTGAGCACCTCGTGCTATCACTGTGCGTGGACTAGTTTGCTGCACGTTCGCTTTCACACCTCCCACACACTACTCCCAAGCGCATGTGGTACAGAACTCCAGTCATGCACAGAGCGCCTCTTCTCATCCACAGCGCATGTGGTACAGAACTCTAGTCATGCACAGAGTGCCTCTTCTCATTCACTTGCCCCAAAAGGTGCCTACCAGCAGGGATTGAGCTGAAGAACCTGATGATAGATTCATAATTGTCTACAGAATTCCTGTCCTGTAAAAAGGCTTGGTAAAGTCCTGGAAGGGGAAAAGACAACAGTTGAATCGCTCCCGCCCCCCTACCCTCCTGGCCTTCTCTTGTGGAACGACAATGAATAGCTCTTGAGTTCATGGTTCCAAATAGATAGTTCTTAAACAGATAAGCACGTGCCGTCCTAAAGTTTAAGCTTCCTTGCGCATCATGCTCTTTGAAATGAAATATGTTTTCTAGACGCAACTTTTGCTCAGTCTAGATCCCTTTGCCACCTGTTTCAGGCCATACCTGCTGCCATCGATGCCCTTGCCCCTTACGGCCGCTTGGCAGTCATCAGCTTCCACAGCCTCGAGGACCGGGCAGTGAAGCATGCCTTTTCGCGAGCCGTGGGCAAGCCAACCCCAGAGGAACAGCACCTCACGTATGGGCCTGGGAAGTACGAGTTCTTGGATCAGGTGAGGAGCTTGGCTAGGAGGATGGTCCAGGGGTCACTTAGGGGCATGTGAAGGTGTGAATTTGAGCAGGACTCAAATTTGGTTTACTGCATCAAGTGGCAGGGCATGATGTCTTACTGCGTTAACAACCTAATGAAAGAAGAAAGAAATCTTATCTTTGCAAGGATGCGCCTACATGACCAAGCTCATCTGCACAAAACACAAGGAGTGCTTCCTTTAAAGTTGGACTTGGGAATTTCCTACTTCTGCTGTGGGAATAAGAAAGAGAACAAGGTCTCAAGGCAATCTCTGCAGCAACTTCTCCCGAAGTACCTGCAAGTCCTTCTTCCCAAGCCAGAGGCAACTAGACTAGGAGGATTGGTTCCAATCAGAAAATAGATCACCATACACCTTCTAAATCACCTGCAGACTAATGTTTTGAGGGTGCGAGATGACGTTGGACACCTGAAAAAAGTGTGTGAAATTGTGTAAGGTTCCAAAAAGCTGTTTTAAAAACATTTGGAGTAAAAAAGAAAGCAAAGGCCCTAAAGAACCAGAGGGATGTCAACGGCTTCCTGAAATCCCCTCCCAGTAAGGAGCAGCAGCAGCGGCAGGCACAGAGCGAGCAGTTTTGGTAGCAGATTGGCCACATGAGCAAGGGGCAGTGTGCTAAGCTCAGGGATGGGTCATTCTCCAATTTTTTTGACTGGCAAACTTGATTTTCAAAGTATTGGCGAGCTCTGGAATGGCAGTTCATTGTATCTTAAGCCCTCTGTAAAAAGGAAGACTTTAACCTCCCCAAGTGGCCCCTGAACAATTCCTGACACGCCCTCGCAATCCTTATCGTCAATTGTGCATGGGGAAGGAAGGGGGAAAGGATGGAGAGATTGGATGGGTATTTGTTGGCAGATGCTACCCCCTTTCCTTCCCCATCGCCCTCCCTCCCTTTAAGCAAACATACTATTGCATAGTAGTTTGTCAAATATTAGGTTTTTATATGCTGTTGGCAAACTCGTTTTATCAAATCTGTGACCCAACCCTTGTGCAGTTGGACTTCATACATTCTTAAAAAGGAGCTTGTTCCTAAAGATGTGAGGGATTGTGTATTCTGAGCAGGACTTTATCTCTGAAACAATGTGTGCGGCTGGTCTTCATTGGATTTTGAAGAGCAGCCTTTAAGAGTGCGAGAGATTTTCAATCTTGCATGTCTTTACATGCAGGAGCAATGTGCAGCCTGTACACACAATGCTCATTCCATAGCTATTGAATGTCAGGTTAAATAGGGGCGGAATGCCCCTGCAAGAACATTTTGTACACTGATGGATGTGGGAAGAGAGCAGGACTAAAAACGAGTGTTTTTTTCTAGGGGTGCAGCTGATCATAGTTCTGTACGGTACTTTAATTGGTGACCCTGACTGCTTGGAGCTACCTTTAATTCACCAGGTGAATTAACTGGTGAATTAACTGCAGTGCAGTGCAGGTGAATTAACTGCAGTGCAGGAGGGAGCACTGCAAGTCTAAAACAGTGCTCAAGAAAAAGATCGCTGGAGCAGCTACACCCTCTTGGTGCCCAAAGGCACTTGCAAGAGGCAGCATGCTTTGATACAGGAAGTTTGTAGCAGCATCTAAATTTTCAAGTATCTTGATGTGTCTTTGAAATGTTTGCGCAAAGGACTTGTAACGGCTCATCTTCAGAGGAATTTTCTAGCTTTCTGGCTCTCCTTGAAATGAGCGCTGTTGCAAATGTATGACAATATTCACCCAATGCTAACCAGTAAATTGATGGCATGATTTGGTTAGAACGTAAAAAACATAAAAAGCTGCATCAATGTGTACGAAGCTTCCTCTCAAGTACGCATCAAACTGTGAAAACAAGGCAAGCACATCTTCCATTTCTTTACCGCTCACCTCCTGCAAATCTTGTTGGTCCAGCTGGAGGCACGAGCAACCTGCAAGCTGGTCACGCGCAAGCCTGCAGTAGCAGGAGAAGAGGAGCTGCAGAGCAATCCACGGAGCCGCTCAGCCAAGCTGCGTGTCATAGAGCGGAAAGGGTCAGAGAGTTAGAATGGCTGTCAGGGGAGGCAGGGCTGACCATTTTCTTCAACTCCCAGGGAAAACAGTGCAAGGGCATGTGCATATTTAATTGACCCCGCTGCATTTCGTGCTTCTCTGGATCGTTTATTACAGCCTCGGCTGTTTTCTTCTTCATGAACTCAACCCTGTGTGTGTGCACACGCGTGAGTTCTTTGTATTTTAAAAGTGATGCTATTCTCAGATTTTCTCTTCAGAAGTGAGCCTACAAGGTTCCACAGCTGACTTTCCGAGCCTCATGGTATTTACCTCTTTCATCCGTGAGGTCTTACTGTGGAATATGTACAAGTTACAAGTTTCAATGGGGTTTGACCTTCAGCCAGGTAGTTTGGCTGCTCGGCCTGCTCAACTGTTCCAACTGCACAAAAATAAAAAACTGCACAAAAAAACACTGCACAAAATATCCATGAGATCGGAAATAGAATGATAAGTCTCATTAGTTTGCTTCTGCAAGAAATGAAAAACATCCTCAGAGCTAGCTTGAATAGTAGAAAGTGCTGAATCGTCCAGAAAAATTCTATGAGAAGAGGGGAAGTCAGAAAGTAACTGTGCATAAGTCCTTCGAAGAGAACACACAGAAGCGCAAGAACAAAGGAACACTGGAACACGGCATATGTACCGACCAGCTGTGCATACCAGTGGCAGCCAGCTGCGCATACCGGACAGACCTGTGCTCATTCCGCATTATTGAGCTCTTTGGCAGTATGGCAACCTTCAACTGGTTTTTTAGAAGGGTACATGTGTCCAGTGTGCAGTACAATGGTACAAGGGACTTGGTCAACACAGACATAAGAAGCGATGACCAACTGGCAACATAACCTCCAAATTCCTGCAAGTGCTTCAAATAGAACTATACCCCCTTACCTCTTTCCTTGTAAATTTCCTCTTAGACCTAGGCTCACCTCCAGCCGTCCTGATGCTATCTGGGTCACCTGTTACCATGCCAAACCCACTCATTTTCTTCTTCCTCCTGCTCACACCATGTGTTACGCGGCAGGCACAGGATCTCGCAGAGGACCAGCGCAGCTAACCGTGTGAGAGAATACAAACCAGCAGCATGTGCAATTGATTGAAATAAAGTACTGAGAAGACACGAGGCCTAGACAATAATTGAAGGCAGCACAGCAGCAGCATGCAGGCCTCTGCAAACTTAAAAAAAGTCGTAGTGCAAAAGTTGTGACTTCATACCATTCTCCTGAGTGTTGGTGGAACGTGTCATACTGAGCATACCCATAACCAGTTTAGGAAAGGAAAGGAAAGGAAGGGTTACATAGCTGTATCTGCCTGCGGGGAATCTAAAAGCAAATCTAGAGGCTCACAGCATTTCAGGCATGCAGAAAGAAAGAAAAGAAAAAGAAAAACCTGCGTAGGCAATGAAACACTCCCCACATCAGTTAAGGAAAGGGGGCCACATTGGTGCACAGACCGTATGACCACCCCACCACGAAGTTCAGACTGAGAGAAGTACAGCAGGCAGAGAAAGAAGACAGCTCCAGCAACGAGAAAGAGAGCAGGATGATAGCTGAAACACTGGAGTTCCAGACCTTCAACAAGCAGATACAAACTTGGCTAATCCTAAGACATCATGATGTTGCACGACTAGGGGGTGCAGAGCTGAACAGGTTCTGGAACTGAGCGCACAATCTAGTCAAATCCTGAGATGGGCAATCGAGGATAACTTGTGAGTACATCGAATGCCATTCAATGGCATTCAATAGGGTACAGGCTGTACTCTTCGTCTTTAAGTTGTACAGTGTGCCAATCGCATTCCTTGCAAATTTTAAGCTTGTATGGGCACCTATTTCCATGATGCCGTTGGGTTTCCACGCGAAGGTTGTGACCGGAAAGGTATAAGCATGAACCACTGCGTAGCAATCTATGAGGAATATCTTGTCGTAGGTAAGTAGGTGGGTAACAAAGGACTTCTGTTTTGTTTTTTTTCATCCCACCAGCCTGATATAGAACCCAATGGAATGCCAAAGTGTGCGTGGTACGTCCGATGTAGGAGTCCTCACAATTCTACTGGAAGCATTAAACATGTTTAGATGGATCCTTGCAGCTGTGTTCCAGCCTGCAATAATTTGTAGGTCACAGGTGTGCTGAGAAAGAGGTATCCCTGGTTGGGACAGGATTGTGGATTATTGTAGCAAAGCTTGGTACGTGCGATGGTTTCAAGTTTATAACAAAGATGTGGATAGGCAGTGATGAGTTTGGAATAGGGCTTCCTGTAGCTAAGCTTCTCTTTTCTGTAGAGCCAAAAGAAATAGTCACGATCTGCTGCACAAGCACCCTAAAGGGAGGTCAGCAATACACTTGCATCACAAGCAAACCAAAATGAGTAGGGACACCCACTTGGCCACCTTGTTCAGAGGATCCGGTTTCCCATGGTCCAGCGCAGCAGCTGTCTTTCTTGCAGCAGTAATCTCTTGCGCTGTTGCGGCTAAAAGTGCGGGGCTCCAAGTGCGCAGAGGGAAGCCACCTTCAGATAGCCGATAGGCGTACTGGCTGAGAAAGCTCCGCATGCCCCTAGATGTGGTTGGTTCCAGATTCTCCACGTTCATTCTGCCATGCCACGTAATGTAGGGGCACAGAAGAGGGGCTCTCAGGAAGGTCCCCATCCCAATATTCTGGCTCTGGGTTGTTCCAAGTGAAGCACCAGGGTTCCCAGTGCGCAAAGGGAAGCCACCTACGGACAGCTGATAGGCATACCGGCTGGAAAGCTCTGTGTACCTCTTTGTTTTCCCAAGCTGTTGTTAGTCTTCCATCATGGACATGGATAGAGTATCTTAGGATTAGGGTAGTCAACTTATTGAAGAGGTTAGTAAGATGTTGCAAAGAGCTGAAACGTTATCTGCAGGCCGCCCTCCGCTCCCTTCAGCAATGAAGGCACCTGAGAGTGTGAGTAGGCAATATACGGCCCGGAGTGAAAGCCGCCGCTCCCCTTAAGATTCAAAAGAGGAGGAGAGCTCTGAGGAGTATTTAGACTAGGAGGCATTGTAGCAATAGTGATCACAAAAAAAGTGGAAAGGAAAGGAAAAAAGTGGGGTAAGAGGGAAGCTAGTGTGAGTCTAGTGGGTTTCTGGCAGCACACGGCCCCAAGGCACCAGGGTTATGGCGAGAGTTTTTTATTTTCAAGAGCATGCCTGGTTGACGTAAGCTTGCGCACATTTGCAAAGAATGGGCACAGAGCTTTCACGCAAGTTTGGGAGACTTCTGCAGGTGTACCGCTCATTTCTGGCACTTCTCCCCTACAGAAGCGCCTTTTTTTGCAGCATCCCCTTTTTGAAAAGAAAAAAGAAAAGAAATAGAAAGCTACGTAGGCAGAGAAAACTCTCCCTACATCAATTAAGGAAAGAGAGACAAATTGGCTCAAAGAGCCGTGAATCTCCCTTACCAGAAGATGAGAGGGGAATAAATGCCATTCACACAGTGTGGATTGGGTGGGTTTCTGGCAGCACGCTGCTCCAGGGCACCAGTGTTATGATGAGTGTTTTTATTTTAAATGGCGTGTCTGGCAGTGGTAAATTTGTGCGCACATTGTACAGAATGGGCATGGAGTTTTCTTGCAAGTGTTTCAGATCTCTGTGAGTCAATCCCTAATTTTTTGAATTGATCAAGGGTATAGGCAGTGTAGATAGTCCCACCCACACCCAGGAGGATTGGGTGGATAGTAATCTCTGCACCTTGGAGTTGTTTGCACAGTTCGCTGTGTTGTTGCTGTGAGGCTTGTAGCTGGGCACCAGGCCTCGTATCTTCACAGTATTTGATTCCTATCAGATGGATATAGCGGGCTGGAGTTGTGCTACTCCCCATACTGCGCAGTACTCGGTGTGAGGGTGGAGTGGGTGGTCAGTTTGGTTAGTTGGGTGAGGAGTGACCAAGAATGCATCAGGGCGGCTGGAGTTGCGTCTGGTTTGAATAGGAATCATGGGTTTGAAGAGGTAGGAAGGCACAGCACGATTAGAGACTTGCTCAGGGACTTGCAGGTCGTGCTGGGCCAAACGGTTTGTGTTGCCCGCATCCAACTGCACAAGATTGGGCCCTTAAGAGCCTTCACTGACCAGTTTCAAAATCATCCTGCAAGCAATATTGTGACGCTCAGTTACCATGTTACGCATGACAGGGCATTGGCAGCCAGATAGGATGTGAAGAGCGCTATCCATGTGATGGCAATCAGGTAGGGGGCATGTAAGGCTAGTGGATCTTTTATATCGGTCTGCATGTTTCTGATTGTATAGGGTGCCTGTGCGGTATTGGAAGACAGTGTGTATCATTCGAGTTGAGAGATTGGGCATATTCCTAATGGCATTGCTCATGCTTTTGTTTACATGAGGTAGCAGGCTCTGGTAATAAGTGTAGTAGCCTGTCTTTTGGTCAGCATAGCCCAGCTTGTGCTGAGCATGCATATGGGATTTCAGAGCATTTTGAAGGTCTGGAGGGTGCCTTAGACGAGGAAAAGAAGGGTGGGATTGAGATGGCCTAGAATCTGTCTCTTCCCGAGCCAGCCAGGTTGTATTGTGGAAGGGGTTTCCTCCTGGGCCAGCGCTAGGGATTCCAGTATCAGTCAGGTCCCCATCTTTGAGGGAGGCCTGGTATTTAGCAACCTGATCTGCGCATTCATTCCCAGCTATTCCAGCATGAGACTTGACCTTGTAGAAAAAGATGTGATCTTGAGAGGCTCGGGCAAGGTTTGAGATCCTCTTCAGAACATCTCCTTGCACGCGATGTCTAAGCTTCTCTGGGTACAGGATTTGCTTTCTGAGTTGGTGAAGTGAGCTGAGGCTATCTGTGGCAATATGTGTGTAATCATGGGTGAGCGCAGCAGCAATGGCAGCCAGCTCAACTCTTCCTATGGTATTGGTAATACCAGCACCATTAGGTTCAACTAGATTTTATGAGTCACTCATAGTCCCCCATCTAAAGAATGCATACAGAGGCAGGCTTTCTTTCTTTTCTTTTTTCATACAGAGGCAGGGGAGCGAGCTGTTGGTCATACCAACCACTGGCAGGGTTAGTATGTACATACCCTACACCCTAAACCCTAACTGGCAGACAACATTACGCTGGACATATTAAGGGCCAAGCTGTACGTGAGGGTAGAGGGCTAGGACTTATTTCAGTGTCTTTGATTGATCAGCTTTTTAAGTTTAAAATCAATTTAATACACAATGAGGAAATGATGCACCCAGAAGAGCGTCTTAATATCCCTTTCCAAAGGAAGGGATTAGTGCTGTGGCATACAAAACCAAGCGGTTTTGGCTGCAGCTCCCTGCTTACAGATAGGTATGGCACGTTTTTTACAGTGTCGTCCTGACTTTTGCAGGCTTATTTAGGCTTACACAAAGGTAACAATTAGATGCCATCTACCAGTGGCACGACTTCCCAAAAGTTGTGCCAACACCGCCTCAGCTGTGCAATCACAGAGATATCTAACCATTTCCAAAGAACTGCCTTGCAGAATACCCTCGTCGGAGCAGACTCTTGTCATGTCAACATCTCTGTATAAATCTTGGCCCAAATTGCAACTTTGAACTGAATGTTTGGCTTGGACTAACAAGGAATAGGGGCAGTTACGTCTGAGCCTGGGATGAAAGAAAACGAAACAATAAGCCTTCAAAGGCTTGTTACCTACATACCTGCCAACCTACCTACCTACCTCCTTCGACCTACAAATTTGTTACCTACCTACCTACCTACGACAAGATACTCCTCATAAATTGCTGCGCAGTGGTTCATACTTACGCCTTTTTGGTTACAACCTTCACGTGGAAGCCCAACGACATCATCATGATGGAAATAGGTGCCCATACTAGCTCGAATTTTGCAACAAATGCGATCATCGCATGTGCCAATGATTGGCACACTATACGAGACAAAGAGCACATTATCCTGGATTGCCCATCTCAGGATCTAACTAAAATGTGCGCTCAATTCCAGCATCTGTTTAGCTCTGCACCCCCAAGTCGTGCAACATGTCTCAGAGAATTCATGAACCAAGCCAACGTCTTAGGATTAGCCAAGTTTGTGTCTGCATGCCTGAAATGCTGTGACTGAGCTTCTAGTTTGCTTCTGGATTAGACTGGATTGGTAACAGGCACATTTCTGCTTCAGCTGAGCTGACCCCGCAAGCAGGTACAGCTATGTAACCCTTTTCGTTTTTTCTTTTCCTTTTTTGGATATACCTAAACTCGAAGATTTCTTGTGCAGTGTGGGCCAAATAGGCTGAGATCTCTCCTCTCTCCTCTTCCCAAATGGCTTATTCGTTTCCACACAACTTGTAGACTCCTTAGATGTGTTCACTTTCATGTACCAAAACAATGACATGAGTTACTTCTTACAAGAGACTTCTTAAAAACAGGCTGAAAGCAAGTCAGATTTACGGGAGGCCTTTGCTTCTACATCCTGTAATCTGCTGGCGACAGTATTTTTTTTGTTTACTTCAGTGGGGGCTGGAGTTACCAGCGTGGTGCCTGGACCGCTTCTCATTGTATATCCTCCACTCCTATGCATACAGTAATTCTTGCCCTAAAAGAAATAAGGTAGCAAGCAGTTCATATGTTCCAATCACGCTGCTCTCTTAATTTGAACGCCCTCAATGAGCTCACTCTCTCCTCTCGACTCTGTAGGCAATTACTTGAGAAATTCGTCCATCACACAAATCCACGACAAATGTGGCATCCCAAAAATCAATTCAAAACTGAACCATGTACTGTAACAAAATGTTCACTGCATCCCTGCAGCTTCCGATTTTGCCTCAGGAGAGGGGATGTTGACTGAACTCACCATTAGAATACTAGGAAATTGTACTCACGTCAGGCAAGCGGCTCTGTTCGGAAAGCTACAGCCGGAGTGGCTGGGTACACATTTGCAACGTTGATGGGGATAGAGGCCTTCTGCAGAGCTTCTGTGTCCGTGGTTAAGTGCACCTGCAGCCAGGATATAAAGGATTTGAATAACTCAAGGTCAATCAGAACTCCCTCATGAGATGCTGTGCAAGGATATTTCATTCTTATGCAGAATCCTTTGACCTCCATGGATCCAGGACGCAATCAGCTGCCTTAACTTGCCCATGATAGCGAGCCAGGACAAGAAGACTGCTTAGTTGGAGTGTCACAGTAGGGTCCACAACCTCAGGAAGAGCGTAATCTCTCTCAGGCATGCAATGGGCTCCAACATCCACTGTAGCAATATGCCTCGATCTGGAGTGCATGGACAGGTAAAAAGTCCCGACAAGCTTATCTAAAGGATGGAGAAGCCACACAGGTTGGCTGCGCTCCAACCTTCCTGCCTCTTGTCAGGGATTTTCCTCACCTCCAAGGATTCAAGGTTCAGGGCGCGCTTCAAGTACGACATGTAATTGTTCAGCAGGGCCAGCTCATCAAACGGCAGGCGCACATCCAACACCTGCACACAAAGCATTGCATCGATAAAACTGAGGGCACATTGCGTTCTCAATGCAAATTGCAGAAAATGGGTGATGTGTGCATAAAATTCAACAACTTGTAAGATCAGGTTACAGTGAGACAACCCTAAAAAAAGTGGAAACAAGAGGGTGACAAGCCGCTGATGAATCTCTGTAGTCCAAGAAGAAATGCATTCTGAGTCAGCAAGAGTTCATGCTTTACCAAGTGCGCAAGTGCCACAAGCCCCTTTGCTATCTAACTGTGTGTCCTGATGCTGGGAACACTGTTCTTTCGTCCTTGCTGATTCTTACCAGCTCTCGCTGCACCCAGGGTCACGCCGAGGACACTCTTGTATGATTTAAAATGCTTCACATTGAGATATCGAGAAGTATTGCTATAAAATGTGAAGTGCACGAGGTGCAACCGGGGTCAAGTGTAACATTTGCCGTGGCGCTTGTGAGGTTACAGAAGGCTTTTGTAGTAGTTACACAGTCTATACCCCTTGAGAAACCCCAGCACGCGAACCCCTGGAAACTCTCTTTAGAGCCAAGCCCGCCGCTGTGCTGTGCTACCTTGGTGCCTTGCTTCTTGGCTGCTTTGCTTGCTGGCAGCGGCTTGTAACCACAAACACCTTGTCTGAAGTGCCTCATTTGTGGCATAATCATATGGCGGGAACAAGGACATCATAATAGGTCATGCGGCAATAACCTTAACCACTTGGATTCTTTGTGCATCTCTTCTTTCCTCTCATGGCAGAGGAAACAAGTTTTATGGCGCTGCGTCAACGACAAGCACTTAACGCAAAGCCTGCCATGTCCAGCATTCCATGCTCAGGCATCATTCTGGTATCGTTATACCGGGAAGACCGCCTGGGCCGGTCAGGTACCTTCTCACACACGTCCACTTGTTTCTACCAGAATAACCGCCTGGACCAGTCAGGCACCTTTTCACACACGTCAACTTGTTTCTCAGGAAATCTGTCCACAACAGACATCCACCGCCTTACTGGTCCCACTTGGCTGAAAGCATCCATTCATCCGCCTCAGGAAGTGTCATGGAATGAAAATGGAAAAAAGGAGAAGGCAGCAGCACACCTGCAGGCCACCCTTGGTTGCCTCCTCCACCTTCAGCTTGGCAAATGGCAGCGTGGTAGCCTTGACCTGCAGGTGCACGCGAGAGTGCATGCCTTGTAAATTGGTAGAAGCATGTACCTCGGCAGCCTTGATCTGTGCACAAGCATGGACTACATGTCATATATAAATATACAAACAACAGCAAACAATGTAATATAATTATGACAAGTGTTCACAAGCTTAAATACCTATTGAGCTAAGTTGTGGGGGGCCCTGTGGTAGCAGTCAGCACTATACCAACAGGCCTACAATACCAGCCGTAAGGAAAGAGCGTGCTAACAAGCCAACCCTTGATTGGAAGCCATTCAAAAACTCGTCACAGGCAGGCATCTATTCTGAAGATTCAGCCTTTCATATTCTTCGGCATCCTTACCCACTGCCCTGCTTTTGCAAGGTGCATCGACAGTGATTGTTTGCATAGCTGGATCCACTGATATGAACGCAACTTGCAGTTTAAGTGGAGGGAAACTGGAGCACCCTTAGCACAAATACCTAAGGCTTTGGGCTCATAGAATCAATTTTTAGGCATGACGCCCAAACATTTCCCTCATTCATTTCTCTTCGTCAGACTGGGTTAGCCTCACACCCATACATGCCTCTGTTCTGCCAAGCCTCCATCCTTATGTAGGACAGGGACGTAGCCATGCATGGGCAAAAGAAGAAACAAATGGAAAACGATTTCCACGGCAGCACATGCCAGTCCAGCTATGGTGTTTCAGTACCCCCCAAACACGCACCTCCTTCTCACTCTTGCCAGCCATGCTCTCATGCACCTTCATGGCCTCTACCACACGGTTGATCACATCTGGCGGGAAGCTCTGCAGTACAGCACAGCACGCACATGGGTCGTTTGCACGATGCTACATGCATGACACAAAATGCAACACCAAAGGGTAGGAACATGTGAGCCAAGGTTGGTCATGTTGGATAATAACTAAAAAAGAGCAGGTGAACGCCCATGATCAAGTACAGCTTTGATTGAGAAGATGAGAGGTTTTGCGACTGCGTGCAGCCTCCAATCATGCAACTATTGCGGTTGTCACCAACCTGTGAGCTGGCAGCAATGCTTCAATGCCCACGCCTAGGATCACTCAGGAGCTTACTCAGACCCTGAACAGCACACAACACACACATGCGTGCACACACACACACACTCTCTGCACCTTGGTTTCCTTGTTGAATGCTCCCTGCAGCGCCAGCAGCACGCCCTCTTGCCATCCCCCAAAGCGCTCAGCCACGAACATGTCTCCGTGCACCACCTTCACAGGGGTTGGCTGCAAGCGCATGATGTACGCACACACAGGTGGATACATTGCAAGCTGGGCATTGTCAAAAACACATGGGAGGAGGCACGCATGGTCTCCTAGCAGAAGCTTACAGGCTGGGAGCCATAGTCTACTGGCGGCAAAAACGATGCTATATGTTATTGAGAGACACGGCCCTATTAGCTGATTGAAGCTCATAAGCTGTCCATTTTAACACTCAAGCACTGCCCTTGATCAGCACACAGCAAGTGCTAGAAAGGTTTACATTGCTGGTCTTAGTCATAGGCAAGGGCATTTGCAACTCTTAAAGAAATTCCAACCTAAGCCATCCAACGGAACTAGTTTCCCGACGGAACTAGGGGACTCACCGGAGGACCGGCTCCCTTCTTCCTGGGTGGCATTTCTGCTTTGCTCTTGAGGGCCCGCATGGAAGGGATCAGGTCCTCAATATACTGGGCAGCACGCTGCGGCACACAAATGCAGTGGGAGCAATGGGACGAGGAGAGAGCAAAAGGAGGGTCGGATGAATACGGGGCTCAGCTGCGCTCGGGAGTGCAGTGTCAGATGGGTGGTATCAAGATTTTGGGCGATCATGAAATGCCATTGTGATGCGCACAAGTGTAGGACGCTTCCTTGCAAAGCAAACATGGAGTGTGCCGTTCTGCCATTTTACAGAAGAAAGATCCACTCACAAGAGTAAGCAACTGCTTCCACGCACGACCTTTCAACCACTCACCACACTTCTGCATGCACGCGGATGCGCACCTGCATGATGAAGTCTGGTTCCTGCCCTTGGGGCCAACCAGAGTTGAGCACGCTGCCTTGCTGCTTCAGCAGGTTGGTCCAGATGTGCTCGCTGGTGTGAGGAATGATGGGCGCCAACAACTTGGCGCTCACCTGCACCAGTAGTGTGTGTATGTGTGTATGTGTGTGTGTGCGTGCGCGCACATATGTGTGAGAAGCATACATCTAGCCAGACAGTGAAGAGCCATCATTAAAGTTGAAACTCTCCTGATGCAATCACCAAACCAAGATCCAGGGGTAGAATTCATAAAGGTAGAGTCTCTCCTGGCACAATCACCATACCCAGATCAAGAAGTGGAATTGCTCCACCCCTCATGAGGGGACGCGGGGTGCTGTTTGCTTGTGATTTTTTTTGCGGGCGATATGGCGTGCGAGACTACATTTTGAACCGGAACTGCACTTAGCACTCAATAGCAAGCAAACAAAGCAGCCATCAGCTTCCAAGGGTTTCCAAAAGCATACCTCAATGTAGCGCCTGATGAGCTTTTTGTTCATGCCTTCAGGCCCGCAAGCTTGCCTGCAGGCAGGGGTGGAAATCAATGACAGGTGGAAAATACTGAGAAGCCGTGAAATGAGGAGCACAGGACAAACTAAACACGTTGCTCGTCCACGAGAGCCTTCCAGACGCATAATTCAATACAAGGCATAAGAAATGCGTTGTAATGACAACTGGAAAAGAAAGGGGCAAAAAATGTGCATAGCATTGCAGGCAAACATTGGCATTGAGTCTGCTGTGGAGAGCCTTACAAGAGAGTACATGCACAGATTTTGAAAGGCTTACATTCTGCTGGAGGCCACTGAGACAGCCACAAAAGCCATCGGTTGCCAATCATAGTGCATATTTAGGAGCAGAAAGCAGCCAGCCCCGACAGCTCTAGCAAGGCAAGCGCCTGCCTCCACACCTGTACGCATCTCGGGCATTGCCCAAGTCGTAGGCGGCCGCCTTTACGGCCTCCCTGAACATCAGGCGGTCGTACGCTTCCTGTGCAGGTGCGGAGTATCCACATTTGCGTTCGCTTGTATACCTGTGGTGCCAGTGATTTACCCTGTGCAGGGAACCCTCCATGCAAGCTAGTCCATGCCTCAACTCCTTTCAAATTCATGGAATTCAAAGTATCTTTCCATTGCCAAGGTTGCCTGCATAATATGTCTGCCTGTATTCATAGATGCTACACTCTTGAATCTTGCGCATCCTTGCCCTCCCTGCTTACTTAAGACATTCCACATATGGAGTGGTGCATAACACACACCTTTGCCTGTGCGATGGCAATGTTGATGGCATTGTCAAAGCTTCGGTCAAATAGGGCAGTGGGCTCCCCGTCTCGCAAGCCTGTGAGGCAGTGGGAGGAGGACAGGGTCTGGAAAGGGTCAGGGAAAACAGTTCCAAAAAGGAGGCTAAAACTAGCAATTGCTCTCTTGGCCTTTGCAGAGTCAGCTGCAAGGACCAATTGCTTTGTTTTAGCACTCAGCAAGGCACTGCACTGGAGGGGTCTGTCAACATCAAAGATGCCTCGACTCATTTTAAGGTGCTTGCTGAGCGATGACGCCAAACTGAAATGAGCACTGGAATTTTGAGATTTTCCTTCAACCTCACCCTGCAACTGACCATGGGGCTGGGTATTTATACCCCACTCACGACCCAATGGCACCTGCCCCCCCCCCCCCCCTTCCACTCCACCTGACTGAGGCGCCAGTGCCTCCTCGATGAACACCAGCTCCTTGGTGATACGCAGGATGGCGGCGTTGGCAATGGTGGTCTCAAAGTTGGCGTCATCCATGCCATCTCCAGCATCTGCCAATGCCCAGCGGGTGGCGTCTGCACTGAACTCCTCCACTGCCTGAGTGTTTGCATGCGCAAATGCAGCTTGAGTGTGCATTGACGGGCCAATGCATGAGTTAATGCGCATGTGCAAAGTGCAGTGGGTGCAAGAAGGATCTGGTCCACAAGGGTGCATTGGTGTTTGCCAATGCACGTGTTAGCGCAAATATGCATCGTGCAGTGGGTGCAATAGAGAGTTGAAGCTGTATGCCTTTTATGACATGCACTTGCATGCAAGCAATTGTTTCTGGAAGCAGTGAAGGATGCAGGGGGGAGGCAGAGCGAGCCAGGGCCTCTGCCTGCTGAGCAGCTTGCCGAGTATTAGGCACAAGCAGCCACCAGCTAGGATCTAATTTACTCTATACTGCAAAGACACATATTTTGCTGTCTTTCTCAGCAGTATTCCAAGCGGCATCTATACACAAACTGCCTGGTTGCAAGCGACCATGTTAGCTGCCTTTCTGCCTCAATCCTGGACTTTTGGGCCTCTCTTCTTTGTTGGCATCTGTGGCTGAGCAAGCATGACTACGAGCACGTGCGCACACGCAACATACACAGCACACACAGCACACACCTGGAATGTGCGGGTGACAATGTGGATCCAGGACTTCTTACACATCTTCCTCCTGTGTTTCTTTCCCTTGTCAACACGCGCGTGGCCTATACAAGACCCCCTACCTGCTTCAGCGTCTTGAAGTTGCCCTTGCTCTTGCTCATCTTCTCGCTATTGAGCATGAGGTGGCCGTTGCAGCGAATGGCGCGGGGCCACTTGCCTGGCTGGTCCGGCCAGATCGCGGTGTGGTTGTACAGGGCCATGGTCAGGTGGTTGCCGATCAGGTCCTGTGGAGCACACAGCAGGGGAGAGAGGGAGATGGAAGGCAAACAATGCAGTGCCAGGTTGTTTGTTTGCTGCTGAGAGAGAAATGCTTGTGTGCATGGTCTGATGATTGAAGACCAGGTGATCATTGATCAGAGGTCGCACGTTTGGCATGACGTCCCATCATAATCTTCCAACACAAGCGTTGCTGCATGCATGCGGGCACTCGAGAATGCATGCTCAAACGTACCTTGCCACTGACGCGCAGGTCGAAGGGGTACCAGTACTCAAACTCCTGCTTCATCTTGGCCAGCAGCTCAGGAGGCACCGCACAGTTGGCGGGTGCAGGCTTGCCCAAGAAAATGTGGTCCCACACCTGCGTGAACGCAGGCACACACCCTGTTCGTGTTGGAAGTTCACCAGGAAGCGCACCACAGCTACCTTGGGATTTCAATCTAGTGAGGTAGGTGTCTTTGTAGGTTCAACCAACCCCACGGAAGGTAAATACTTCCAGCAGAAGTTGAGTGCTCACGCTGCAGCTGAGCAAAAGTCCCGCCGGCAGACAAGAGTGGGGTCACCAAGGGAACTGACAAAGGACAGTCATCAAGGGACAGGTCTTGTGCAAACAGAGAGCGCTACTGTGGGGCGAGGTGACTGTGAGGAGTTTACATTGCCAGAAAATAGGCAAGTCAGCATCCTGAAGGATGGAAAGATTTGGGCTCCTGTGCTGAAGTGCTCCTCAGCCAGTGATCTCGTGCTTTCCACTCTAGCATCCTGACCCTTACATGCCTGGCGTTGTATTGCCTGTAAGTACTTGATGCAAGAGAGCCGGTTCATGTCTGAGAGCAGTGCTACCAACTGTAAAGCATTTCGTTCCCCTCCTCTCATCTTTTGCCGGAGTCACCAACGCGGCTCACCTCATTGGTCATGTCCTCTGGTCGCACTCTGTTTTGAGTTTGGCCATACATGTCATCCCCCTGCAAGCACACACGTGTGTGTGTGTCTATGTATTACGCACAGATCAAAGGTATTGCACACACGTGTGTGTGTCTATGTATTACGCACAGATCAAAGGTATTGCTGGCGCGAAAACTGCAGGCAGTGGCATGCCTCTCTATAACATCCTCCTGGGTTGCTCAGCTTGCTGCCCAGAGATAGAGCAGGTAAAGATTGCAGTGGCATGCCTCTCCAATTTTGGAGAGTCATCCTGGTGTGCTCAGCTTGCTGCCCAGAGACAGGGCAGAGGTACGCAGTGCCTTGAACCACAAACAAAGTGTAAGTGCATGCCTCTGCGCGCATGTTCAAGCCAGCAGCGCCTCAAACGAAGCGCAAGCGCACGCCAATGCATATGCATGATCACAGATGCACGGGCAGGAGTGCAAAGTTCACAAGCACCGCAACAGTGCACACATGCGTGCACTGACCTGCAGGAGGTGAGCCACGCAGTAGTAGGCCATGTAGATGGTGGAATCGGACAGCGACTCAATGAGGAACTGCTCATCCCAGGGCACACGGGTGCCCAGGCCAAAGGAACGGGAGCATGCCCACCATTTCAGCCAGCCTGTGTGTGTGTGTGTGTGTTGCTCAGTTGGAAGATTTGCACAGCCAGTCAGCAGCGACTTGCACTGCACAATGACTGTACATCAGGTGCCACACTCAGCCCTCTCATAACTTGAGTCTTTAGAGGCAAAACACAGAGGGGAAGTGGCTGCAAATTTTGTAATGCAGACATAGCAGCGTGCACTACGGAACAGCTCAGCAGCCAGTGGGGACACTGACAGAGGTCCCCACCGCATACAGTCGGTATATGCATGTATGATGCGCATGAGGAGGGTTGCAGCGTGAACATGCAGCCTGCTTTTTTCGGCAACAGGGAACCTTCTTTGCACTTGTACGCACCAAGGATGTGGTTGAAGTTGTTGCGGGCATCGTCCGAGTATGTCTCCAGGTCCTCCAAGGCTCGCTTTGTCAGAGCCTGCATGATTGCAGCCAGGCAGGAGCACAGGGGAGCTGTGTGCAACATAGAGGCCATGCAAAAGGCCATGCATTCACAGAACAGCCATGTGCGCACAGAGAGGCCATGCGTATACAGAGAGGCCATGCGTGCAGAGAAGCCATGCGTATACAGAGAGGCCATGCGTGCAGAGAAGCCATGTGCACCCAGAGAGGCCATGCGTGCATAGAGAGGCCATGCGTGCAGAAAAGCCATGTGCACCCAGAGAGGCCATGCGTACACAGAGGCCATGTGCGCACATAGAGGCCATGTGTTTACAGAACAGCCATGTGCGCACAGAGAGGCCATGCGTGCAAAGAGAGGCCATGCGTGCACAGAAAGTGTTGGACAACTTGGGTGCATTTGCAGCAGGTTCTGTGTGTAAGGAGACATCATACATGCGAGACACAGAATTCAATGCTGCGCCACCTTGGCCCACGACCTTTGCAGGGAGTCATGTATGCGCTGCCCATGTTCAACCTTGTTCACCCACACATCCACCCACCAAACCAACCTCTATTAACCCCCCCCCCCCCCTCCCTTACTTGTCTGTCCCCCCCTCCTTATTCTCTGTCCACATGCACATTAGACTATAATCTGGCATCGGCATCAGAAGGCCTACCTGCCACTCCTCCTCTCCATAAGTGAGATACCACTGGTCAGTCAAGGCCACCACACACTCATCACCCGAGCGAGAGATGACCACCTGAGAGGAAATGTGTGTGCATATGTGTGCGTGTGTGTGTGTGCGCGCACGTGCGCACATGTAGGCCTTGGGGATGGCTGTACAAGAAAGCATGCATGGTAGAATCAGAGTAGCAGGGTGAGTGCCAGTCAGCAAGGCTGACGCATGCAGCAAGTGCTGATGATCAATTGCATTCCGCATTGTGATCAAAGGTCATGGTCACAGGTATCAAGGGGGGCAATGTAAAAGCTGAAGCACACTGAAGCACGCAAGCTGAGGAGCAGCGCATACGAGTGGAGCTGCCCACCCACCTTCTCAGGTTCGCTGTACGCCAAAGCCCCACCAGAGGCCAGCATCTCCTCCTTGATGATACCCTTGACCTCAGAAACCTTGCGGCCAGCGTACTTGCCAATCTCCATCACACCCTCCGTGAAGCCCTGCAAGTTGAATATGAAAGGTCCACACTCAGGGCCTCGGGTGGCTTGGCACTGAGCATTTTGCCTTGGGTGCTTTCTTGTCTGCACTCCTTGCAGCACCTCCTCTGCAAGCTCAAGGTGAGACACAGGCAAGTCGGATCAGGCAGCATGCTGGATGTGTGCCCTCTTAATCATCCTCACATCTTGCAGGTGATGCATATGGGCAAACAATAGAGGCTCATGCAACTCAGCCCGGCCTCCCGGTGACACATTCCACCTTAAATCAAGCCCACAGAGAAGCTTTCATTGGGCAGACCATATTACACAGCCGCAGCCTGATGCAGTCCCACCGACAGAACACTGGCACTGACTCTATACAGTATGCCTGCAGAGGTGCCCTGTAAAAAATTGAGCCTACTGTGTTCTGTGTGCTGCCTGCGAGGCCTGTGCGGTACCTCTGCTGTGCATTTCACAGACTGCCGCAGAGTCCCCCTCAGGATTCATAGCACGGAAAACCTTTCATTAGCGCAAAGTTCAGGGAAAGAGGCACCCAGCAGCTCCTTGGCACAAGTCTACTTGTTCACCATGACAATGCCTACCTCAAACCTTCATTAAGCTGTACAGCACGCACCTCAAGGATGATTCACCACCTTATCCCACGTCTGCGTCATTCCTTGAGTTGCCCCTACCTTATCTTGCAACACACCATTTTTGCCACTCAATGGCAGTGACTTCACTTTGTTCTTTGAACTCTAACAGATAACGCACCCCCCCCCCCCCAACAAACCTTGACAGTTCAAGATTGCAGCAAAAACTGCCGACAAACCCAAGCAAACAAAAACTGCCAGCCACCCTGCACGCACCTTGAGGTACACCGCCTTCTTGGCCTCTGCCAGCTTGGCAGTGTCGTTCTGGCTCTGGATCTTGAGCTCCTCGCACACCACCTGGGCAGCCTTGTTGCCGTAGCCTGAGCCAGGTGTACGTGCACGCACATGTTCAACATCTGAATCACCAAGCAATAGCCATCAACAAACGCATGCATGCATCATTCATGCACGCACACAAAGGGCGGTGTGATGCAGTGTGCCTTGGCAGGCAGGCTGCAACAGACAAGCACCGGCAAGGACAAGAGCTCAGCTATGAACAACTGCCACTGCTCCAAGCAAGTCTGAGGTTAAAGCAAGTAAGCATCCCGGCACACAACAGAGGCGCACACTCACAGCAGAGCGCAGAGAGGAACTTTTTGCACGTCCTTGGCTGCGACGCAAGCACTTGCAGGTTTGCCTTGCCTTAACGACGGACAAATGCGTGCAGCGTTCACAATAACTCCAAAGTATGAGAAACAAAGCGTGCTTCTTGCAGGCAACAAATGAGACATGCAGGCACGTCGAGGCCTCTCCATCGAAGAGTGCCAACAAAATGTAGCAGCGACGCGACACAGGAAAGGCTTGCTGGCCTGCGTTCCCCGCCGCACCTGGGATGTCGATGATGGGGATGACCTCAAACGGCATCACCCAGTCATCCTGCACCCCAAACTTCTCGCGTAGCTTGGGCTTCTTCTTAAGGTCCTGCAGGCATACCAGCGCCCAAACAAGCATGCCGGTAAGTACATGCCCTTTTTGACATGGAGGCTCTACGACCAAGGACAAGCCAATCTGAGACACGTCGGACACAAGAACGTGATGCTCTGACCAAGGGGAGGTAGTGCATCTTATGGACACATGGGTCCACAAGCAAACCTACAAAACATCAAGCAACCAGCCTTCGCAGGTTGGCAGTGAAGAATGCGATAGAAGACAAGCAAGACAAGACGTCAAAGCGGGACAGCACAGGCACAGACAAACCTTTTGCTGTTGAACATGCAGGATCCGGGGCATTACATTCACATGTGCTCACGTAAGCAAACTTTGCTTGAAAACGTAGCACGCTGTGCACAACCTTCAGAGGTTTCAATTAGCTGGAACATCTCAGGACCGGGATAGTAGACACATGCAGAAGGTATGAGATCACGCAGGAGAGCAAGAGGACTCGCAGGACATGCAGGGGTAACAAGCATATGCACCAGGAGCGCCCCATGTAGTCGTTTGGAGAGCTGAAGGCCAAAGTAGTCATTTGGAAAGTTGAAGGCAGGAGAAAATGCAAAACAATAGCAAGAGACACTGCAATCCATGCGGGAGGAGAGATGGGGCACACGCACCAGGAGCGCCATGTAGTCATCTGGGGAGTCAGAGGGCACACTGGTGACAATGCCGGTACCCTTGTTGGTCAGGATTGTCAACAGAGGCAGCACGTAGCTGCGTGGCGCATGGAGAGTCAGGGTGGAAAAGAGTTAAGAGCCAAACTTGTAGGAAAACGAGGATGGGCGGCAGGGGCAGCACAGGGGTGGAGAGAGGTACTGAGCAGTGGTAAAGCGGCAAGCAACAAGAGCATGTTGCAGAATGAAAGGGCATAGATTGAGTAGGGAAAGGGCTCAACATCATGGTCATGCAACACCGGACAAAATTGATGCATAGAAGAAAGCAGAGCCAAGACTCTGAGTTTGTGCGTAGCTGGGCCAGCTGCTGGGCATGCATGCTGCATTCTGCATGCTTGGAGCATGGTTGGGAAGGTGGGCGATTGCACCTAAATATGGGCAAGGACACGCCCAGCTCCTGGGGAAGCTCCGAGATGGCTAAGCTTGCTCTGATAGAGCACGGAGCACGCAACAAGATGCTAGACCGGCAACCATTCAATGTCTTGTGTGTGTGAATAGATGACCTCCCCTGCTTGTTGCGCTCCACACTTGCATACACATGGCGTAGCACCCCTCACTCCTTTCCCAGCCCATGTGCCCCCAAACAGTGCTCAAGCAGCTGTGCCTCCACCTCCACAAACCCTCACATGCGCTCATGGACAGCATTGGGCGCCCTGAGGGGTACGCCTATCAGGTCCTGGCCTGACAGTTCCAGCAAACACTCTGGCTGGCCGCGAATGGGCAGCTTCTCCTGCATGGCAAACATCAGCACCATGTGGAGTGCATGAGGAGGCCTTGGCTCCCTGGATGTGCGGCATGCAGCAACACTTTTGAGCTGCACTGTACAGGAAGGAAAAAAAGGTGTAATGCTGACATGGTGTGTGGGGGGGAAGTAGCAGCAAGTTGCAAAGGACATGGCTTTTGCATGTGCCAAACAGTTCCCAGCTTCAGGCATTCACCCGTCGCACAGCAGAGGCCCTGCTTTTATGAAGACTTTTGATCACATTTTAATGATGCTTTTCTTTTTTTCATGACACAATAAGGATACTCATGATCGCCTCTGCAATCCACCAGACAACAAGGCTGGAAGAAACACGTGCACAGGCTGGAGCAGAGAGCATCTTCTTTTTGCACAAGCCTGGGGTGCAGCTCATACGCAGCCCCTTTCAGAGCAGGAATAAGGGTTAGAAGGCATATGCCAGAGCTCATTTCTACTTATAGCCGCCACACCACAGGTGCAGGACGCCGGCCACACTCCAAAGCCATCCAGGATTGCATTAAAACAAAACTCCATAACAGCTCAGCTAGCCTTCGCTTACGTAACAGACAGCCTCGGGGGGGGGGGGCATGCATTGCCATCATGCGCACACTGCCTGCCTACCTGGTAGGACAAGTTGAGAGCGGCGCGTTCCGTGACCACATACACCTCGTTGTTGAGGCCTTTGTATGCGCCATATCGCCCGTCCGGCAGAGCCCAGCAGTTGGTCTGGCCCACCATGGTTTCAGGGCGCAGCGTAGCTGCCAGGAGGAACACACGGCCCTGGCTTTGCAGGACGGACAGCTTGCCTGCATGTACTCATGCACAGTGTGTGTTGTGTGTGTGCGTGTGCGCACGTGTGTGTGTGTGTTGTGTGTGTGCGTGAGCGCACGTGTGTGTGCACACGCTGTCCCATAGGAGAATAGTTGACGGTGAAACAGAGGAGAGGAGGGATTAAGAAGGGTATACATCAGGCACATGAACAGTGATGTATTTCAGACTGTAGTATTACAATCCTACACCATCTGGAAGTAGAAGCATAGTCTGAAGCATCGCTGGAGCATGGTGATGTAAAAACCAATTTGAACTTCAGAGAAAGGATCCAGGTACAGGCAAGGCACCGGGCTGAGAGTGTCTGCAGGCAAAGGGCAGTGCATAGGGGTGCGTACATGGACATATCAGCCATTGTCTACAAATTCTCAAGCCTGCGCCGTCTGCCTCTCCACACTCTTGTGTGGATTCTCACCGTTCAGCTCCAGCACCTCCATCTTGACCAGAGTGTACTCTTGGGGATTGACACCCTCCCCAGAAGCACGGTCATGGTCGGCACAGGGCTGCTTGTCCAGAGGAGAAAAGATTGTGTTCCTGCGCATTGACAGATGCAGGAGTGAGCATGCACACATGCGTGTGTTTAATGCCACTGTTTGAGCAGAGGAAAACTGGAGATTTGCACCAAGGGCAAGCGTTGAGCAGTTTACGAGAAGATCAGGATTGCAATCTGAGATTTGATAGCTCACACTGAACCCGATAGGACCTCCCAAACATATGCCTACACACACGCGCGCGCGCGCGCGCGCACACACACACACACACACACACACACACACACGTTCTCAGGGCTGCTGATAAGCACACTTGTGCCTGACTGGATGGTGGGTTGACTGTGGCGTGAAATGATACTTTTGTGCCTTGGCAGCAAAAGAGCCGGGCTGCCTGTGCCAAGGCACGTGCACCAGTGCACTCAGAGATCACAAGTAGCGCTTGTACGAGAAGCGCTTGGAACCCAGGGGAAACTGCTTGTTGCCAGCCATGGGGGGAAGGGCAACCTGGGGAGAGCTGAAATGAGGAGCACGGTAACGGCCATGCCTGGGACCAGGCGTATGAACACAACTGGCGATGGCTGAGGCCCAGTCCGGTTGTAATTGAAGCTCACAAGTTGATGTGGGTAGTAGCACACACTTAACTCGAGAGAGATCCTTGAGCGGGAAGTGGCCGATTAACATTTGGAGGGATGGGTGCTGGGATGGGAGCAGGGATGAGAGCAGGGTTGGGTGCTGGGATGGGAGCAGGGATGAGAGCAGGGTTGGGTGCTGGGATGGCACAGCATATGTGCGCACAGTCTTACCTCTTGTCCTTCACAATCTTGCCCAGACGATACAGCGTCCAGAACTGCCTGCAAGACACCCATTGCATTACAATGGCTTTATGTTAGATCAGGGAGATGATTCGTTCAGCCAAGGATCATTAATTGCGTGCAATCCCATTGACACCATGCCAAGGAGGGAAGTAAAAAGCTCCTCATTGAACACTTGCACACAGCCAAAATCGTGAAGGGGGGGAGGAGCAGCAAACTCACGTGCCTGCATTACCTCTAGCGTTTACACATGCCAGATTTGTTTGCACCTTTTCAAAAAACAAACACGTTGATAGACCTGGTGTGTGACCTCATAGTTACAACCCCAAGCATCACACAGTACACATACAAACATGCACACACGCACACACAAACTAGGCAACCAAACCCACACAGAACTGCACCCACTGATCCACACCAGTACGCCTCTGCACACATGCGCACGCACACTTACCACCGCACAAAGGCATCATAGAAGGGGTTCCTATCGGTGGTGATGAAGGAGCGTCGCCAATCGATGCCGCAGCCAATCATTGCCAGGTGCTCTTTGGCCAAGGGTGGGAAGTAGCGCAGCCAGTGATCAGGAGACCTGCCCACGCATGCATGCAGGGGATGAAGATGCAGAGTTTGCATGAAGGCTGGGATCAGGGAGGAAACGCCTGCTTCTAAAACAAGATAGCAAAACTACTGGAGAAGGAAGAGGGGTAGGCCCCCACAGGGCCTGTGTGAGAGACCAAGAAGTGGTAACTGAGGACGTGAATAGGAACACTTGTGTAGAAGAAGCTTTGTAAACATGGGCATGAGGCATGGCTTAGCCTGACGGCATGATGGATGCAGCGCAAAGCCTACTTCACTAGGAGATGTACCGTGGCTACCCTTGAGGCCATACCACTGACTGGCACCCCATAAGCACACATACTTTTGCTTATAGGAGATATTACACACACACACATGCACGCGCGCGCAAGCACGCAAGCACGCACGTACGCCGACCTGAACTCTGGGATTTCACTGGTTGGGATATCACTCTGCGCCAGGATGTCCCACTGAGTGTTGGCAGGCCCTGTCTTGGCAGCAGCCTTGCTCTTCTTGCCAGCAAACTTTGTGGGGTCCTTGACCTACGAAAGCAAGAGGAGCCAGCAAACAGATACTGCCATAGGCTGATACTGGGAATGAAAACATGCAAGGAAATGCTGTGGAAGAGACGTGGAGGGAGAAAGGTGGAGGCATGCAGAGCACTGCCTGTCAGGGCGACAGCAGCTGTGTTGTCTCTTCAGCATGGGCTTACAACACAGGGATGCCCTGGCAAAGGAGGATGGACCATAAACCAAGGTGGAATGCAAATGCGTCTAGTACATGTGAGCATTTATTTGTTTGGGGCATCTGCTGCCCCATCTGAGGATTTCATGGTGGGCGACGAAGCGTGAACCGAGCCTGAGGAAAGTTGTGCACATGCATTTGCACTGCTGCACCTCAACCATGGACCTAAAATTGTGCAAGCCAGCCAACAGGGAGCCTGACAGAGAGTGAGGACACCTGAACCCAACGAGTGCCCCTCTCCTTTGTGCGCCCAGCAGGACATCCATCCATTTTTCTGTGGAAGCAGCAGAGTACCTTCCTCCATACCCCACACAACAGCAGCAGGAACAGCAGCAGCATGAGGAGCCACAGGTCCACCCACCTCCTCGGCCGTTGCCTCCCCTGCGGCAGCAGCGGCAGCCACCTCAGCAGCTGCAACCTCCTCTGCATCTGGGAACTTGGGGGGCACGCCATACTTGGTCAGCTCGGCATCCAACTTGTCAGCACAGGCCTGAGGTGGGTGTGTATGCATTTGTCAGCACAAACCTGAGGTGGATGTGCATGCGGGGAGCAGGTACACAGCTGAATCTGTTCTTAAACGGAAAAGTTCAGCAGGGATACCGCTACAAGGCTGCCGGGAAGCGAACAGCCAATTGTTGTGAGCAGTGCAGGTCAGGGTTGCTTGCTTAGCCTGCCCGCTGGCTGGAGCTAAGATAAATAAGGCTTTTCAAAAGTGATGGGCTTCACAGCTTAGTGCATCTACAAGCGCGAGGGAGGTGCTTGCAGACGCAGAAATGCCCATCTGATGGCGCCTCGCCACGCATCATTGTTGGGACCCAGGCAGTGCGCACCTTGATGGGCATGCCGGTGCAGTGGAATCCCTGGGGGAACAGCACGCGCTTGCCGCACAAACGGTGGTAGGCAGTGGCGAACTCAAGCTGCAGGTTGCACAGGCAAGGGTGGAGGGTTCAGGCCTGTCTGTAGGACTGCAAGGACCACCTATGAGCGCAAGCTTGGATGCATAAGAAACACTCAAACCATCCCATCAAGGAGGAAAGACAAGTGCACAAAGAAACAAAAATAGCGCACATGCAATCTGTTGGGTACAATGATGAGCCATTCGCACGCTTGCATCTAAGCCAGGGTGTGGTTGGCGAACAAGCTCACCTTGGAAATGCTGAAAGCATGACCCAAGTGCAGCACTCCGTTCATGTAGGGGTACGGAAAGTTACCAAAGAATTTCCCCTGCGTATCCTTCTGACCTGTGTTGGTTAGTGCAAGGAGTGTGACAGTTAGCAGCAGCTGTGCCATTACTGCAGAGGTCTGACACTGCCCCACTTGATCCATGCAAGCTCTTCAAAACAAAATCAGTTTTAGGCGTTAAAATGCATACATCTTTGTGCTGCTCAATTTCCCTCCAATGTGATTTGCTGCTGTCTATGATGCACAAGTGTGCAGGACCTGTGCGCGCCTGCATGCACATGCAGCTGTTTGCATGCATCAATTTCTTCGAGCAGGGTGATCCTTTATCATGCAAGGTTGAAGTTAGTGCCAAACAATGGCAGGCAAGGCTGCCTGGTCTCCCATGACAAGAGTATGTGCACACAGGAAGAGCCCTGCCACGCACCAGGAGCAGGGGCGTCCACTTGGAACACCTTCTCGGCTTCCCACTTTTTCTGTGCCGCTCCCTGGATCTCCAGCAGCAAGTCCCTCCTTGCATGGGATGCGGGCCCTCCCTGACAAAGCAAGTGGGGTGCGAGCAGGGATTAACGGTGTTTACAGCATGCGCCATGCAGCCATGGGCTTCAGTGGTGAGGCCAAGGGTCCCTCCCTTCAAGGATAAAATGATGCAGCCACCACTGTTTGAGTTCTGCCAAAGCAAGCATTGCAAACTTACCTCCTGCTTGCCATCAGCAGCAGGTGGAGCCATGGCTGATTCAGAGGGAAAAGGGCCTGTTGCTGACGAGGAGCTCTGGGCTGCAGCACAGGCACGAATGAGGGGTACCCAAGGCAAAGAGTTGACGCGTCTACTGCTACCAATAAATGTGCTAGCTACTAAATTTGCCAGCATAAAAGAAAAGCAGCATTTATGTCAGGTCACACACAGTTTTCCACAGAGAGACAAGGAGTGGACTGACATGTTTTAAGCAAAATGGAAAACTGTTTAATATATATTTATATGGTGAATAATGGCCGCACAAAGCAATGCCATCTTCAGCAAGAGCACGAACAGCATTTGGATTTTTGGGTATGGAAGCCTGGTGCACACTCCAGGTTTTGAGGTCAGGAGAAGGGTTAAGGGATATGTTAGGTGAGTATTATGCTCTGCATGGCGATTGAACTCGCAAGCTTAAGCATCATCTTAATGTATGCATTTGTTATTATTGCGCAAGTACACACCACACACACACACACACACACACATGTTGCCTGCATTCTGTCAGGGACTGGAAAAGGGTTTGGCACCAAGGCAGCACAGGTTTGTGGGCAGGGTTTGTACAGGCATGGCCTAATTGAAGGCTGTGAATGAAGCAGTCCTGAGATTGAATTTTTGTTCTTTGCAGCATTTGGTCCTCTGAAGCTCTGATTCTGTCCTGGAAAAGACACTTTGCTGGAAGAGGTCGTGTCAAATTATAGGGGCAACCGTTTGTAGGGCTAGCAAGGTTCTTCCAGATTGCTTAACAATGCGAACAGGAACTCTGTAAATGCTTCCCTTGGCGTCTTGTTGTCCTCCTCTGCTACATCCCGACACAGTCCTGCTCCCTGCTCCCTGCAGACCATAGGGGTACCCTAGAATTTCCCGGAAGAACTGTAACCCTTGAACATGACCCTGGGGCTATAACAGTAAGTAGCCAAATGTGCCAAGGTTAAAATGGTTAGTTGGCCCTCCCACCTCGCACACCAGAGCCGTCATGCAATCCTTTCTTTGCCCATAGTTGTTACACTCTGTCGGGGAAGCTGCCTTCAAGACTGGCCAAAATTGAATAAACATTGTGGTCATGTTTAACGATTGAACCTGGATTCGTTTTGATATCGGTCACAATCAAGTTTGTTCCTGCTGTGAAACGCTGATGTTGAGTTTCCGACTCCTGAAGTCGCTATCGCTTCATGGTTGCAAGGCAGTCATGGCAGTGCTACTGCTGGTGACAGAGCAATGTTTACAAATGCAATAGGGGTGTGTGAACAAGTTACCATGTCCTTAAGCTGATCACAAACATGAAGAGACAAAACCACTTCTTCGCTGCGCAGTGGGGAGTAGCCTACGAGCTTGCAGGCAACCAGGAACAGCAAGCCAAGACTTTAAAGTATTTGGAATGGAGGGAGAAGCAAGTGAGTAACATTGAAGTCGGCAATGTTTCGTACAACATCACACGCTGCGCTCCTTTAGAGGCAAATTTTGACACATTTGAAGGGCAACAGTGTCCCGAAAATGAAAAAGAAGCACTGTATCAACATGAGTGTGGTTTACATAATGCAAATCACTGTGAGCAGCGGCTTGTCTTGTACTTCCTTTCTGAATGCTTGCAGTGTTTCTGTTTTTCCGGCTCACCACTACTGTACAATATTTATATCATCTTACAAGAGCAATGTTTTCAAGGGGTGCGGGATGACTGCGGGCGCCCGGGATTAAAAACCATTTTTGACACACGGGAATGTACATGATATTGAAATAAAATAATTCATAAGGATTTCATGGTTACGAGCAAGGTTCGTAAGCGCCAAGGGGCTTCGACAGCTCGAAATAAAGAATGTGAAGACTGCTGAGCCTCAGTAGGAGCCTCCTCATGAGGAGAAGCAGCAACAGGAGCCACAAGAGCTTACTATTCAGCTTGAGCAGCAGATTAAATTGTTTAATCAGCATTAGATGAGCACGTTGACAGTGGTGTACACGTATTTAGGGGGCGCAAGAGTAGGTCTTCAGATGTAGGAGGATTTTATGATTCTCGAAGTTTAAAAAGCAGCTCATTAATAGAAGTGTAAGGGTTCATGAATATTGAGCATGTCTAAATAGTAGGAGCAACGTGCGCGACTGTGTGTGGCTGGAATTCATGGGCTTGAGAAGAGCAGCTTTCATTTAGAGAGAGCATGACGGATTTTGTAACCTGCAGATCTTCCCGCGCATAAGCATTATCAGGGCAAAAAGGGGCTGATTGCCCATGCGACGATGTACGGGACGCCCAAGAATAAATATTGAGGGAGGGGGATTTAGGCAGGATGGGTGAACTACATAAAATTTTCAGGGTTGCAGAATGATCTGTATTGTGTATGGCAGTTGTACATATCCTAATAGATACACAAGGCGCTTTGCCTTCGTTGAGGGTTGCCCCTGACTGAGCCCCATTTAAAGCCTGAGTTTGTTAATGTCAGCAGAGGTATGAGGAGCACCATTTGTGTGGCAGTTTTGCCTTCGTGGGAAGCTGCATGGGCCCTGGCATGTGTGTTTCACTTGTTACACTTGTTGTTCAAGTGTCAGGGGCAAGTCAAGCCAAATGGGCACAAGTGGCTGATTGGAAAAATGCTTCAAAAAACTGCTCTTTCAGCTTTGCTGATTATGAGCCGCTACCTTGGCATCCAGGGTCATTGCCAGGCTGCGCTTGCATTAGTTGATGTGCTAGAAAAATGTCAATATAAATCCCTTAAAATTATCGTGCACAAGGTGCGAAAGGGGTTAAGTGGCACATTTGCCGTGGCGCTTACGAGGTCACAGAGGGCTTCCTTGACATCTGAAGTGTCCAGGGCATTGTCAAACTTCCAGTAACAACCTTGCGTACCCTTACTTTAAAAGCCAAATCAAGCCTTGCTTATGTTCCTAGCTCCCCTCACAACTTGTAATAAAAAAGCATGAAAAAATAAGTGACACGGTATAAGTCAGGTCAAGGCAAGCCAGAAGGTTAGGACTCCTTGCCCACTGTGAAATTTGGTAAATTAGGCATACAGAGGTGTAAGAAGCTCCTTGGCACTTGCTCATATATTTAAGTGAGTTTGAGGCTCCAGAAGTGAGTGAGGTGTACTTGCTTTTTGAGAGTTTAGCCATACTGTGTGGTGTAAAATACCTACTCTGACACACGTCTGCCCCTTTTGCATGTGCACAAAAAGGTTTTGGGGTTGACTTGAGACAATGAGTCATGTCAGACAAAATCCATTACAAATCCCTCTTCTCACTCACTGCATCTCATCTTGCAGTTCAAATTCCATTTGAGTCAGTATTTTTCATTGATTGCAATGTCATGAATTGCGGGGTTGTCCCGGAGGTGCTGGTCTGGGTCATTCCTGTCTAAGTACTTCCACTTCCGCATCTGACAGCTTAGGGGGGGATTAGAGGATCATTGCACTGGACATTGCACTGTGGCTTCGCCCATGTAAACAGAGCCTCATAGGTATGCAAGCAGAATTGCCACTGGCATGTCCAGGGCACTCAAGTCCCCAGAGACTACCCAGTTGCCCGCAAAGGTGTGTGGGATGTGAGACAAAGGCTTGTGGTGGTTGTGACCAAAACGGTCATCGCCCCAGATTTACTTGATATCTTGGAGCAAGAAGGCTGAGGGGCAGAATAGAGTATCATCACTCATAGTTATATGAAGGCAGCATTAAATTGGCACTCTAAACCTTGCTAGTACGGGAACCTTTCCTTCATGCACGTGGCCTTTTGGCTGGCGTAGACTTTTCTTTTCTTTTAAACTGTAAGTCATGTGAATGCCGGGGTCAAAGAGGGTTCCCGGCCAAGAAGCCCGAGCAGCAAGCTCAAGCTCCAACCCCCTATCTAGGTGGCCCACCCCACCCAGAGCTGTTGGCAGACCATGCCTGGCTTGCCATGCCCATGGCGTTGAAAAAAGAGCAGTCTGCAAAGCAGAAGAATCCTTCCCTTGCTGCTGGTCTTTCCCTTGTTGCTGGTGTATCTCAGTAATGATAAGCAGAGCACAAATGTATGCAGCTTGGCAATCTGTGTTTACTATTCAAAAGAAATTGAAAGCGCCAATTCGACACCTCTGCCCTATTCACAGTACGATATCAGGGAGCGCCTGAGTGTGTATGGGACTCCAGACCAGCTGGAAGTCCTCAGCAGCTCTACCAACCTTCCACCTCCAAGCTCTGGCCTGCCGCCCAACCCAGATGCCAATAGCATACCAGACAACCATAGAAGCTTTTTGGAGGGTCTTGAGGCGCATGTCCAGCCATTACCAGTCCAGAATGGGGAGGCTCAGGAGAAGCAGTGTGCCAAATTGCAGGTAGCTGAGCACAGGTGAATAAGCAGTGTGCCAAATTGCAGGTAGCTGGGCACAGGTGGATTGCATATGCGAGGACATTAGATTGTTTTTGGCATACCTGTGCAACTGTGCTGTATTTTGTGGTGAAATTATGAAGAGGCCATGGGCATACATCATCATGAACTAGTTATTTAGTTAGTCATGAGTCCTTGTTCTCCATGCATCCTGACGTTTCTCCACTCCAAATTTAAGCATCCCAACTGTCATGTGCTGTTGAGACGAGTGCCACATTAAGTTTGGAATTGGGGGACAGCAAGGCATAAAACTTCAGCGTGGAGGTATTAAAATGTTTTAGAAAGAGAGCCCTGTTGCTCCCTTCTAGGATGCAGCTGTGGGGAAAATATTGCTGAGCTTATCACAGATGTGTCTGGCTGGAAACGCAGCCCAGGTAGCTGCCTGCCTGCACGCTCAGCCAAAACCTCTGCTGAACGGCAATGCTGCTCCCCCCTGTAGGTAGAGTCCCGTGCTTTCGGTGTGGAGGTGCAGAATCCAGGGGCAGGGGATGCGCGCACAACAGTGATTCGCAGCCAGCAGAGCAAAGAGGGCGCAAGCACAGGAGGCAGCGTATCTGGGGCAGCTCTTTCAAGTGCAAAGCAGGAAAGCATATCTTTTGAAGTAGATGAGGATGGCCACGTGCTTCTCCTGGAGGATGTCCTGTGCTACATTGCCAGCTCTAACAAAGAGTAAGGCCTGAGTTGCAGGAGTGCATTGTAAATGCAATTTTTATGAATTATGCTGTTCTGGCCTACTCCATCAGGCTGCTTGGGCTGCATGCATCTGTATTGGCCCCAAGTGTCACCACTTAATTTGGCTGTGTCTACCACTGTTATGATTGATGCACTTTGAGGCTTCTAGGAGACTGGATTATCCGTCTGGCTACATTACTTCACACATTCTGTTTGTCCTCACGACTTGCTATTAGTACAGTGTACTTCATTCAAACTTGTGCAACAAGAATCGATCCCTTGGTTTGCCTGCTAGTTTGCTCACAAATCTACCTACCTTCCTTCAACCGACTTGCCTCAGTAAAAATGTAAACTACTTGGGACCAGCAACCGCTGATGAGCTGGCCCTCCAAATTGCTCGAGCCGTCGGACCATCGGGACCAAACTGGGAGTACGTGGCCAAGTTGGCCGATGCAATGCGATCGGTAAGCTTCCAAAGATTGTACATGATATGTATGATACATATATTGGAAAAATATATGCCATGCCATTACTGCAGTATCGCAATGTAAGCAAGTAAACAATGGCACCTGTCGCAATATCAAGTCCGTTTTTGAGTAACTCTATTAAGGTCCTCGCAAAGCAACGCGATTACATACTACCCTCCATCGGGCCCCAGGACAAAACCCCATGCCCCGAAGAGACAGAGGAACCTTTTTGAAAAGGTTACACTAAACGGAAGCGCCAGGAGCGGATGGCCCGGCCAGGGAGCTCCACACACGTCTGTACCCTAGTTGCAAGAGGAAGAGGCCTGTCGCCATGGAGGACAATTGGACCCAACAATTGCACGCAGCCATGGAAGGGGAGGCAGAGGCGGGGCAGAAGGAGAGGCTCAGGCACAAGGAAGAATGCTACTGTATGGTCAATTAGGGGCAAGGCTAGGGGAAAGGGGCAGGGGCAAATGGAGGGCATTTTTCCGCATGGAAGTGTCAGAGTCATCTGAGGAATTAACCTCCCGAGGAATCTATTAAAAAGCAGGTGGATAAAGGGGATGAATAGGAGCAGTGGACCACAGAGAGAAGGAGAGAGAGAGAGAGAGAGAGAGAGAGAGAGAGAGAGATGCTAAAATGCAAAAATTTGTAACTTGTGCTATTTTTAGGCCTCTTGCAAAGCCTTTATACTTGCAGGTAAATCGATATAAATTGATATGATTGTTTGGGACCTCGCATTATGATGTGCTTGCGTACATCAATACTGGCACGGTATGTACACAGTACATAAATGTGATCATTCTGCATCCTTAGAAAAAGGAATTATTTTGTGATTCCCGCCTGTATCCCCCATCCCCCTCAATGTTTATTGTTTGGTTTCCCGCGTATTCCTGCTACGGCCCATCTACTTGCCCTGAGACTTATGATTTGCGAAGTACAATCAGCATTTACAAGCTGCCCAGAGCAATTGAGCTGCAGTAGGGTAGCTGCACTGCTCCTGCATTTGGAGGTGTGCTAGATACATAATCCCGTACTCTTCAGAAGCTGTAGTTACTGTTGAAGAGCACACAAGATTCAGCTGCACATACTGCTCCCTGCAAAATAATGCACTTCAAATGAAGTAATTTTTTTGAAGTGCTTGAGTTCCAGCTGCACATACTGCTCCTCCATTTAACAACCTGCACAAAAATCTTCTACACTCATCAAGAAAAGCTGCATTTGTGCTCCCCATCTGCGTGCTGCTGCTCAGTCAGCAGCTTGGACTGAACGGCCTCTGCCTTTTGCTGCTCCTCTTGGGAGGGGGTTTCAGGAAGCTTTCCATTCCCAGCTGTTGACGCCCGCGCTTTTGGGCCTTCATTTCCACTCCGCTGAAAATAATTATTATTTCACTATCACGCACTATATTATTTACATTATTTTATTATTACATTATTACATTATTTCACTATCCCGCATGCTCAACAATAAGTGTGTTTATTCCAGTGTCTGCAGTCATCCTGGAACCATCAAAAACATAATTTTTGTGGGATGGAATATTTTATGGATGGCAGGCCTTTTTTTCGCATACAAGTAGTATGATCGTATTAAAATCCAGGATTTGAAGGCTGGGATTCGTATTGAAATGGGCAATGCGCTCCTCAGGGGCGCCTCGACCATTTTGACCCCCCTTCAAAGCGTTGAATGGACCTGGGCTCGAGACGAGGAAGTATAAGACAAGAAATGCAATGGGTAGAACAAAGAAAGACCACAGTGCTGGTGAATGCAAGTCTCCCTTGAAGCATGGTGTGAGCAACAAGTTCCAGGCTAGCTGGCTGCAGGAGAATCAGAGGCACTTGTGGCTTGAGGACTATGGCATGGATATTGATGATGTCTTCAAGGCAGGGATCAGCAGTGCATGTTCATGCACGATATGCTACACTTCTTGCAGTGCTGTAGCAAAGCCCCCCCTGCTCCTGCTCCCAGACCAGGCAGCAGCAGTGACAGCATCAGTAACAAAAGTGGATGCAGCAGCGCAGACGAGCAAGAGCCAGCACGAAAGAAGCAAGCTTCAGAGCCTGCAACAGTGGCAAGCAGAGCTGCTGAATTTGGGCGCAGCTAGAGATCACGGGGGGTTTCTTTAGATGCCCTGAGTGGATGAAGCTAGCTGAGCTCGTTCTTGTCATGGTGCCTGGTTTGGTTGAGGATGAGCGCATGTTTTCTGCTCTCAAGTATCTGAAAAACCCTCAGCGCAATTCTTTGAAGAAAAAGCATACTGATGTGTGTGCTCGAGGGTTTAAGAGCATGGAGTATGATTTGACGTCCTTCCCCTATTCTGATGCAAGTGGCAGGTGGCTAGATGCAAAAAAGAAGCGTGGACGATACATGGTATAAAAAAGTGGTGGTGAAATGCATGTGCTTGATTGACTTGCTAGTTGGGGACATGACTTGGGTGCTTGGACTTTTAGAACTTGAACACTCGGTGGGGATGGATACTCACACTTTTTTGCTTGATGGACTGGTGCGCATGTAAAGCATATGAGATGATGTCAAACATTGAGTTGTGCTTGCAATTAATTACTTAAAGCGCGAAGGCGCGACACAATGCAGCATTGTAAGTGACAGGGATGGGTCATACATGAACGCGCGTATTTTCACGTATCGTAAAAATTGATGAAAAACGCGTATCATAAAAATGGCTTTTTGCTAAACGTCAGAAAATACGTAGGTAAATCGCTTCGACATGCCCTGTCAGACCTTCGACAGACCTTTGAGAGACCTCTAGAGAGAGCTGCTGCGCACTTCGCCACCCAGGACCCTTCTATTTTGGCATGTGTAAGTGTTTGTGGGCCTTGGGGATGTGTGGGGGTGGTTGGGGGGTAGTCGGGACCCTCCCTCCCACCCAAGACCCTCCCGGCCCAAAATGGCCCTCCCAATTCGCGTATATACGTGACATACGCGTATTTTACACGTATATACGCGTACTGTTAAGCCCAAACTCGCGTATGACCCAACCCTGGTAAGTGAAATTACATATTACCTTATCCTGCCGCGAGGCCGCTTTTTCATGTGTTTTATTCGAGCTGGACAACTCCCCAATGTCACTGGATATGCTCTTTTCCACCTTTCTTTCTCAAATCTAGCCATGCCAACCATCGTTATTCCATAAATTATTATGTTCACCAAAAAATCATGAAAATCGGAGGTCCCCAGATCACTCTCCTGGCCTCAGATCACCCTCAAATGGCCCACAGCTCCAACCTGGGACCCTTTTTCACTTCCATACATTTGTATTTGTTGCCTTCATATATAATGCTAACATCTTGCACATTCAGATTTAGGAAAGGAGGAGGTCAAGAATTGACCTATTTGGCACCTTTTGTGCTGCAATTTCTCGAAGGTAAATGACTGAAATTCTGTATCTGACCACTGCGTCTTTTCACTTCATTGTTTTTGCGATGATATCCTTTTGTACAAGGACTCCAAATCACTAAAAATCACCCAATTTGATGCAGTAGTTGGTCTGGAATGAAGGTTTGGTGGTCAAAAGTAGGGCTCACGCCGCAGCTGATTAGGCACATGGGCCCCAACCTTGGCCGCCCAAACCTTGGGCTGCAGACACACTTTGCAACCAAGTTTGACCAGCCAAGATTGGGGCCCACCTATGCTAGGAGCATTTTGAAAAACATGCTTTTTGGGGGGAAAGTTGTCCAGCCTTGGTGATGTATGTATATGTTACATATATATACATATATATCATGTGCATGTTTTTTTATTGACTTGCTTCTAGATCCTTGTGTGTAATTGTCCGCAAGAATGCACGCAGATGCGTTTGCACATGGTGTTGAGCTCTCAGTTGCTCACTTGTCTCAGCTTACAAGGCGTTAACTTAGAAGCGCGCCGCTTTTCATAACCTGCAGATGGAGATCCATGACCCAGAGCTTTTTGCACTTGAGAAGCAAGTGGCTCAAACCATGCTGCACCTGAAGCAGCAGCAGCAGCAGATGGTGGATTGCAGAAATGAGCAGCTAAGTGAGGAAGCCAGCGGGCGGTGGCAGGCTCTCAGGGAGCGTGAGGCACAGTTTTTGGCGTTCCATGTACGACAATTTGAGGGTTCTAACAAGGAAAACTAGACTGCCTTGCTCCTTATTGTGTGTAATTGTTATTTGTTTATTTGTGTTTTTTTTCTACAAAGGTAGCCTAGGAACCCAAGCTCAAGACGTCTCTTTGAGGGACAGAAGGTCTTACGTTTGGTATCTTTCCAAAACCTTGTCATCAAATGAATTCGAGGTGTGTTTGCTTGACCGCACAATGCTTATTGGGCGTGCTAAAATATTATGCTGTGTAGGGTGGGATAATTAGGATTGGGGAGCTCATTTGAAGAAGCTGAAAGGACCCTTATTGGGCTTGGTCTTGGCACTTACAGAGCTGCCAAGCTTCATGCTCATTCTGTCCAGCATGAAGAAAAGAAGAGAAAAACGACAGAGGTGGACAACTCCCCCCCAAAAATACAGGTGTTTTTTAAATGCTCATTACACAGGTTTCCCTTCAACCCAGAAAGAAAATATGGGTTTACATGGGTTTACATTGATAACCTACAGCCCGAATCTCTAGCTGATCGGTTGCTGGTGAAACATTCTCGACCAGCTTTCACAAGGTTAACAATACGGGTTACAAGGGGGGTTGGCCTACAGCCCGAGAATCTGGCTGATCGGCTGCTGGTGAAACATTCTCATCCAGCATCAAAAATTGAAACCAGTTCAGACAACAATTTGAAAATCTGTGCGAGTCTTGATTTAGAAAAGCATTGACCTCGAAATCAGTCAAAAAGTGAAAGCTCGCCAAGAAAGGAATAAAATCAGTGTTTAAAAGCTGGGCAAAAGTGTGTAACGGTTTAAAAAGGCCAATGAACAGGTCCTTGTATTTTCTGTGCAGCTCACACAACTCACAGCAATTGCAATAGAACAGAACATGTTTCTCGTCCTGGACTTCAGCACATCCACACTTATCACAATTTTTGAACCACCCAACCATTTACAGGACTCGACCTTCAAGCAGTGGGCACGAAGCCTAAACCTACTCACATTCCTCATGACTCCTTTATCCAGATCCTTAAATAGATATGATGGGAAACAGAAGGGTGTGCGTAACAATAAATAAACAAGAAAAGTTTCTACAAGTGTTTGTGCTTAGCATCCACTGGAGACACATGATAACTAACCCCTATTCCAAACTCATCACTGCCTATCCACATCTCTGCTGTGAACTTGGAACCATTGCTTGTACCAAACTTTGCTACAACGATCCACAATCCTCCATCAACCTGGAAATACCCCTTTCTCAGCACACCTGGGACCTACAAATTACTGCAGTCTGGAACACAGCTGCAAGGATTCATCTAAATAATCATAACCCAGCTTGGCTACAAGGCCTGGCTTTGGCTGTACCAGAAGTTAACTGGGAGCTGCGCAGTATAGGCAACCATTCTACTCTCAATACAATGCATGCTGATATGCCTGGATTCAATAAATGCCAACGCCTCCCCTCTGACAAACAACAAATATCTAGATATCTTACCTCTCCACACGTAGGTAATCATGAAGAACTGTTTGTACCTAACCAATCTAGTCCAACCCTCAAGCTCAAAGTCCCTGACTGGAGGACATGGGCTTACACTGATGGTAGTTGTCAAATCCAGAATGGCATACAAGAAATTGGAGCAGGCGTCTACTGCCCTCTCCCTGACAGCAGAAGTTTTGTCAAGCCCAACGGTGCTGGAATTACCAGCACCACATGTCGAGCTGAATTAGCAGCAATTGCTGCTGCCATCACGCACCCTTATTCTCACATTGCTTCAGACAGTCCCACCTTTCTTCATCAAATACGTAAATAACTTATTTACCCAGAGAAGCACAAACAATATATTCAAGGGGACGTCCTAAAAACCATATCTACCCTCATTAGCAACTCACAAACCAATATTTGTTTCTACAAATGAGAATCTCATGCTGGCATTGCTGGTAACGAATGTGCAGATGCTATTGCTAAATATCAAGCAAGCCAAGCCAATAATAACGTGGCTGATACTGGGATCCCTAGCGCAGGCCCTGGCGGAAATCTTTTTTTTAATTTATTTTGGTTAGCCAAGGAGGAAAAACGAGAACACAATGCTGGCACATCCACAGCTCGTACACCCAATCCTAAAATCACCTACCTCCCCTATCTTCAAAACGCTCTCAAGTCTCATATGCATACAAAACACAGACTTGGATATGCCAACTCCAAAACAGGCTACTACTCATCTTATCAGAGTTTGTTACCACATGTAGATAAGAAAATCAGCAATGCCTTTAGGAACATGTCCTGTATATCCACACCCATGAAACGCACCATCTTACAATATCGCACTGGCACCCTCTATAACCAAAAACATGCGGTTCGCTTCAAAAGGTCCACTAACCCACCATGCCCTCTCACAGGCTATCATCAATTAGACAGTGCACTCCACATGCTTTCAGGCTGCCAAAATCATATCATCTCCAGCATGAAAACTGAACACCACAATGTTGCTGGAAGAATGATCATCAAAGCTCTTAGCAAAAGCCCTTGGGGGGCAGGTTTGGTTAACAGGGACATAGGGAGTGGTGATAGGTTGGCGCAGCACATCCTTCAAATCCCTGCACATGCATCAAACAGAATTATACCCCCTTACCTCTTTCCAAAAAACTTTCTAAGAGATCTAGATTCACCTCCAGCCGTCCTGATGCTATACTGATTACTCCCTATAAAGCCAAACCCACTTCTTCTCCTTCTACCTCCTGTTCACACCATCATGAATTACGCAGCAGACACAACCCCACACTGAGGGCCACAACAGCCAACCGCGTGAGGCAACCCCACCAACTGAATGTAAACCAGCGGCATGTACAGGGATTTGGAGGATGTGCTAGTCACTTCTGTACGGGATTGTCCATTTCTTTGCCTTGTCGTAGGTAAGGGGTAGCCCTGATCTGACTTGCATACATGCCAGCAGGGATTGCATACGTCTTGAGGAGCCAAATCTGGGCGAGCAATCTTTTGGCAAGGTCGTGCTCCTGGAAAAACTTTTTGACTCGGAAAGTGCCAGCTGTGAATGGTTGTAACGCTGCATCAGCTGCAACATCCAGATCGATTGTTTTGTCACACACCATACCAAGAAATTTGAAAGTATCTGTGTCAGGGACCTGCGTATTTCAAAGTAAAGTGGGGGCAGATTGTCAGACCTGGAATTGAAGCACATCACCTCAGATTTCAGTGTACTGACAGTCAGCGACTTCCTTTCAGCATAAGCTCTCAATTTGTTTAGCATGGTCTGCACGTTGGTATGGTTGTTGGTCATCAGCGAACAGTAAGTTAGTCAACATGAAATTGGGAATACCGGTGAGCGCACCCTGCACCCCTTCTGAATGGGTCAGGTGAGTCAGCCAGACAGCCTGCTGCGTAACACATGGTGTAAGCAGGAGGAGGAGGAGGAAGAAGAAGAAGGAGCGGATTTGGCATTGTATGGAGTAATCAGTATAGCATCAGGACGACGAGATGTGAGTCTAGGCCTCTTAGGAAAACCACGTGGAGAGGTAAAGGTGTACTCTGTTTGATGCATGTACAGGGATTTGAAGGTTGTGCTGCGCCAGCCTATCACCACTCCCTATGTCCATGTTAACCAAACCTGCTCCCCAAGGGCTTTTGCTAAGAGCTTTGATGATCATTCTTCCAGCAACATTGTGGCGTTCAGTTTTCATGCTGGAGATGATATGATTTTGGCAGCCTGAAAGCATGTGGAGTGCGCTGTCTAATTGATGACAGCCTGGGAGAGGGCATAGTGGGTTAGTGGACCTTTTGAAGCGAACCGCATGTTTTTGGTTATAGAGGGTGCCAGTGCGATATTGGTAAGATGGTGCGCTTCATGGGTGTGGATATACAGGACATGTTCCTAAAGGCATTGCTGATTTTCTTATCTACATGTGATAACAAACTCTGATAATATGAGTAGTAGCCTGTTTTGGAGTTGGCATATCCAAGTCTGGCTTGGAGAGCCTGTGTTTTGTATGCATATGAGATTTGAGAGCGTTTTGAAGATAGGGGAGGTAGGTGATTTTAGGATTGGGTGTAGGGGATGTGGATGTGCCAGCATTGTGTTCTTTTTCCCCTCCTTGGCTAACCAAAATATATGAGAAAAAGGATTTCCGCCGGGGCCTGCGCTAGGGATCCCGGTATCTGCCACATTACTATTGGCTTGGCTTGCTTGATATTTAGCAATAGCATCTGCACATTCGTTACCAACAATGCCAGCATGAGATTTTGATTTGTAGAAACAAATATTGGTTTGTGAGTTGCTAATGAGGGTAGATATGGTTTTTAGGACATCCCCTTCAATGTTATGTTTGTGCCTCTCAGGGTTAATCAGTTGTTTACGTATTTGGTGAAAAGAGGAGAGACTGTTAAAAGCAATGTGTGTATAACAATGCGTGATGGCAGCAGCAATTGCTAGTACTGCTAATTCAGCTGGACATGTGGTGTTAATAATTCCAGCACCGTTAGGCTCAACATGATTTTTGCTGTCAGTGAGAGGGCTGTAGATGCCTGCTCCGACCTCTTGTTTGCCATTCTGGGTATGACAGCCACCATAGGTGTACGCCCATGTCGTCCAGTCAGGGACTTATAGCATGAGGTTTGGACTAAATTAATCACGTACAAAGAGCTCTTCCTGATTACCTATGTGTGGAGAGGTAAGATATCTAAATATTTGTTGTTTTTCAGAGGGGAGGCCTTGGCACGTTTTGAATCCAGGCATATCAACATGCATTGTATTGAGAGTAGAATGGTTGCCTATACTGCGCAGCTTCCAGTTAACTTCTGGTACAGCCGAAGCCAGGCCTTGTAGCCAGGCTGGGTTATGATTTTTTAGATGAATCCTCGCAGCTGTGTTCCAGACTGCAACAATTTGTAGGTCCCATGTGTGCTGAGAGAGAGGTATTTCCTGGTTGGGGCAGGATTGTGGATTGTTGCAGCAAAGGTAGGTACAAGCAATGGTTCCAAGTTCACAACAGAGATATGGATAGGCAGTGATGAGTTTGGAATAGGGATTAGTTACCATGTGTTGTCCCCATACAGGGAGGAACATGGAAGTAGCAGTGGCCTCTGTGTTGAGAATGGCTGAGTAGATAGCATGGCTAAGGCCTGAGTCATAGCTTCCTCGGTGTAAATGGGATGGCAGACAGAGAAGCCTGAAAATCTGGATGAGAGGGAGTTATGATGGGCACCAAAGAGAGTGTCTAGGGGGTCAGTGCTCCAGTAGTGTTGGTATTGTGGGTTGTGGTCCAGCGGGGAGGCCATTTCCTCTTGAGTGACCAGGGCCCATTCTTGGAGGGCAGTGTGGATATGGGTTGGCAGGGCCCGCGATAAGGAGTCTTTGACCTTTTTGCTAGAGTGCTTGTTTTCTAGCATAGTCTTGCGAGCAAGGAGCCCCTGCAGCTCAGATGCAAAGCTAGTAGGAGCAGGTGTTAAGGTTCCATGCAAGCCCGCAAGCTTGGCCCTATATAAAGCCCTGTAAAGGATTTGAAATTGGCTGGGGGTTACCATCCCAACACATCTACCTTGTGTGTTGTGAATGCAGGCCATGCGTGATTTGTAAATTTCAAGGAGGAAGGGGAGTTGGAGCATGAAGGTGGGGGCTGCATGATTCAACGTTTAGTGATGTTTGATTAAGGTTTTGTTCAGCTTCAAGCTCAACAAAGTTTGTACTTGACAAGGTCAACGTCATGCAGCCAGAATTCACAACAGCCAGTGGGTTCATTATCTACTTGTGGATTAGTTGGGTGCATTTCAAAGGTGATTCTGTTGCGCAGTACTGTGTCAAGTTTCTGCTTTCAAGTATTAATAGCATCAGGCTTTTCAAAGCCTTGTCTCTCGAGGTTGGAAAGGGCAGAGTCTGCTGTGGTTTGGACAAGACCAGATTCGCTCTGGCTGGCTTCAAGTTCAAGCAAACGCTGTTGGAGTTAAGGCCAGGTCTTTTTGTTCCCTCCGGCTCCCAGGAGGGCATTTAAACGATTCTTATGAGTTTTTTTCTTGACTGACATTTTCTGTCAATTCTCTGTGCATTGTTTAGGCCTACAATTCTCTGTGCATTGTTTAGGCCTACAAAGGCGGGAAGCCCATGCGTAAGCTGGATCAATCTCTTGTCTTTGCCCTTCAGTGTAGCGTCCATATTCATTCATGCACTTCCAGTGGTACGTTTGTTGACAGACATCACACATACACATATCAAGGTACGGAGGTTTAGAGTTACTAGGTACATATCCACCAGGGTAATTGCAAATTTGGCAGCAAGCACACTCAATATCTGTGCAAGCAGAAGTTGAGGTAGTCACAGGCTGAAGGCCAGCTTTCATGAACAGTGGCAGGACCCACTTCTCAGTAATCATTAGGACAAAATGGGTTGACAAAATAACCCCCCAACTTAGGTCACTGAAGTTAAAATGCAATGTGTTTGACAGACACAAGGGTTTCACTGCCCCAGATTTGGGGAACCTGCTAACTCAGCTGTGGCGTGAGCCATTTTTTTTGCCCACCAAATCCCCATTTCAGACCACCCACTGCATCATATCAAGTGATTTCTAAGAAAGAAAAGAAAATCTACGTAGGCAGAGGAAACTCTCCCTACATCAATTAAGGAAAAGGAGACACATTGGCTCAGAAGAGCCGTGAGTCCCCTCCACCATGAAGCTACAAAAAGAAGACGCTAATGGGGATCTGGAGGGTTATTGGAGTAAGTTCCACCTCATGAAAGACGAGGAATTTGTATTCAATGAGGACTTGGACCTCATCCATGAAGCCCTCTCCCAGCATAAACCACCTCCCCACAATCTCTCCTCCCTCATAACCTGCATAATGCAACCCCTAATGGGCCTTAAAATTAATGGAATCCATGAACTCACACCCCCGTGTAAGGCTCACATCATCACAGTAGCTCAGCTACAAGCCAAATACTCCAAGGTCAACGTTAAATGTAAAATAGCACTCAACAGACTGGCAGCACTGGTTAACCTCCCCCAGACAGAAGAGTTGAATACATCCTCCATCCAAAAAATCATTGCCTACAAAAACACTGAAGCAAACACTCTTGCACACTACCGCCTTATCAAAACACACACACATGTGAGTGGCCTCAATGTGGAACCAGATAACCTGATTCATACCTACCCTCTTGCAAGCTCCCAACCAAACAGCACCCCTTCCACACAAGTTGTGCCATCACCACAACCTCGCTCCACATCTCACTACAGACACGAACATACTGGAAGCCGCCTCAGACGTGACCAAGCTACCTTGCCCGCCCCTACAGTCAACATCCCTACACAAGAAATTTGTCCTCTTACTCAGGAAGTAATGACCGCCAAAGAAACAAAACCCACAGAAGGGCCACCTAATAAAAGAACTCACTCCAATTATAGGTTGATCGTCACTCCTACACAAATAATTCATGCCTCAACACAAAATACTGCTAGCTTTAATGTTTTGACGCCCACTCAACAAGAATCACCTACGGAAGGGCCACCCAGCAAGCGCACACGCTCAACATTAAAACATACCTCCACATCCATGTCTCAACCTTTTAGCCAGAATAATCCAGGAGCTAATGCCAGTCAAAGCACTGTTAACTACATCCCATCACAGCCCAACTCCCCATGCACAACAGATACTGGCCATACAGGCAAAATCCGCAACCCTCCTTCCTGTCCAAACACTCCACACAGCCTAGATACACAAATGAATAACCACAAAAACAAAAAGAAAAAATTGCTTCACATAGAGAAAGAGCTCACCCCTCCTGTCATCAACCCCCTCAGCTCACTATGCCAAGCCTCTGAGGTCTGGAATTATAAGAAAACCTCAGTCCACAAGCTTACAAAAGCAAAAACAGGTAGCCATGCTATCAACGCTATATATAACCATGATTTTGACATAACCCATATAGATGGTTGGAGAAACTGCACGGTCAATAGAAAAGACGGATGGAGAAGCCTCATTCACCATCAAGTGCAATACCACACCCATTTTGCCCCAATGATTATTGAGAAGTGGGTCCTGCCTTTCTTCAAGAAAGCTGGCCTTCAGCCTGCAACTACCTCAACTGCTGCTCGCACCGATATTGAGTGTGCTTGCTGCCAAATATGCAATTACCATGGTGGCTATGAACCTATCAACTCTGAACCTCCTTACCTTGATATGTATATCTGTGATGTTTGCCAACAAACTTACCACTGGAAATGCATGAAAGAACTTGGTTGCTATACTGATGGGCAAAGACAAGAGGTAGATGCAGCTAACAAATGGGCTTGTCCCGCCTGCGCAGGCCTTAACAATGCACAGACAATCGACAGAGAATGCCATTCTAGAGAAGAGCTCACAAAGGTCACTTGGATGCCCTCCTGGGAGCCTGAGGAAACTAAAGAGACCTGGCCTAAATTCCAACAGCTTTTGCTTGAATTTGAAGCCAAGCTAATTGAACCAGACCTTTGCCGACCCACAGCAGACTCTGCCCTTTCTAACCTTAAAAGACAAGGCTTTGATAAGCCTCACGCTATTAATACTTGGAGGCCTCTCACCCTATCCATTTCTACAAAGTCAAAGCACACTCCGGCATAATAGGCAATGTGGGGGCTGACGCCTGTGCTCGCACCGCAGCCCTCACAGACACAACAGACATTTCCCTACCAGATGCCAGGGATCCCTTTCACAACTCTTACTGGCTCTCATTGAAGACCTCTCACGCACAAAATGATGGCAGGCACCGCTCCCACCGTGACGCTCTCCCAATCCACTACCTCACCAACCTGAACGACAAACTAAAATTACACATGCACAAACAGCATAAACTTGGACTTGCTGATACCACTGGCTACCATTACAATAGCTGGCAAAGGCTCAACTATGCCATACAACCCAATCCCCCTGTCACCACCACCAACATTCAAGCTCACAACCCAAATTGTCAACTTGCTAACAAAGAGATCAGCAACTCTTTCTGGAAAAATCCAAAGGTTACCCTCAAACAACAGATAAATGTCATCAAATATCGCACGGGGACAATCTACACACAAAAGCATGCCAACAGATTTACCCAATCTTCCACCTCTGAAATGTGTCCGCTCTGTGACGACATGGATAATATTAATCATATTGTCCTCAGAGGCTCAAACACGACCATGAGTGGTATGCACACCAACAGGCACCATGAGGCCCTGAGTCTCTGTGTAAAAGCCCTCAGTAAAGGCAGGTTTGGCTCATCCCTTATTGGTATGGATGCCTGCCGAAATGAGAGACTCCTAGAGCAGGGTATAGAAGTCCCTGAAAACATCTCCCGAGCTATCCCTGACTGGGTATTCCCTCATGGTATTGGGTCCTCTGCCCAACACCAAAGCCGCCCTGATGCTCTCTTTGTGCGCCCTATTCCAGGCCGACAATCCCACCTTGATCCTTCCAAGATTCCTCCTCAAGACAGGGATATTCACCTCGTTGAGCTCAAATTCTGTCCAGATACCAACCCCACCATCACTTTGGAGACTGCAACAGCTCAACATGCTCATACTATAACCAGACTAAAAACCCGCAGCTCAAGAAATCCAAACAGGAATAACAAAGTGACTCTTCACATCATCCTGATTGGTGTTGCCGGCACCATTTACAATGAGTACACAATCAAACCTCTTGTCAATCTGGGCCTAACCAATCAAAAAGCTAAATCACTAGCTTGCAAATTAAGCTGTCATGCCCTACAGAAATTAACCACTATCATTAACACCAGACATGCTCTTTGCCTACAGGGGACATCTGGGGGGGGGGGGTCGCTGGGCGCGCGGAGGTGGCTACCAGAAGAAGGAGAGTCCGGGCGTCTCGGGGCACTGCTGACAACCCTCCAGATCCTCATTAGTTCTGTCTCTTTCCCTCTCCTAGGCTAGCTGTAGCTAGTGTAGTTTTGAGGGACCTTTGGTGAGGCCCTTGCTAGCTTGCTAGTTAAGGGACCTTTCCTTAATGCACGCGGCCCCAGGCCTGCGTAGACTTTTCTTTTCTTTTTCTTTTTTTTTCTTGGAGGCAAAAACTAGACACAGAACTACGCAATAAAATTTCCTTAGACATACACCCCACCAACCCACAAGTAGACATTAAACCCACTGGTTGCAGTGAATTTTGGCTGCATGACATTGACCTTGTCAAGTACAAAGTAAAACAAAACCCCAATCTAACATCACTAGACACTGAATCACAAAGCCCCAACTCTCGTGCTCCACCTCCCCTTCTCCTCCCGGAAATTTACAAAGCATAAATGGCATGCACTTACAACACACAAGGTAAATGTGTTGGGATGATAACCCCTAGCCGATTTCAAATCCTTTACAAGGCTTTCTATAGGGCCAAGCTTGCAGGCTTGCATGAAGCCATAACACCTGCTCCTACTAGCTTTTCATCTGAGCTGCAGGGGCTCCTTGCTCGCAAGACTATGCTAGAAAACAAGTACGCTAGTAAAAAGATTAAAGACTCCTTTTCGCGGGCCCTGCCAACCCCCATCCACGCTGCTCTTAAATAATGGGCCCTGGTAACTCAAGAGGAAATGGCCTCCCCGCTGGACCACAACCCACAATACCAGCATTACTGGAGCACTGACCCCCGAGACACTCTCTTTGGTGCCCACCATAACTCCCTCTCATCCAGATATTCCGGTTTTTCTGTCTGCCATCCCATTTACACCGAGGAAGCTATGACTCGGGCCTTACGCCATGCTATCTACTCAACCATTCTCAACACAGAGGCCACTGCTACTTTCATGTTCCTCCCTGTATGGGGACAACACATGGTAACTAACCCCTATTCCAAACTCATCACTGCCTATCCACATCTCTGTTGTGAACTTGAAACCATCGCTCGTACCAACCTTTGCTACAACGATCCACAATCCTCCATCAACCAGGAAATATCCCTTTCTCAGCAAACCTGGGACCTACAAATTATTGCAGTATGGAACACAGCTGCAAGGATTCATCTAAACAATCATAACCCAGCCTGGCTACAAGGCCTGGCTTCGGCTGTACCAGAAGTTAACTGGAAGCTGCGCAGTATAGGCAACCATTCTACTCTCAATACAATGCATGCTGATATGCCTGGATTCAATAAATGCCAACGCCTCCCCTCTGACAAACAACAAATATCTAGATATCTTACCTCTCCATACGTAGGTAATCAGGAAGAACTTTTTGTACCTAACCAATCTAGTCCAACCCTCAAGCTCAAAGTCCCTGATTGGAGGACATGGGCTTACACTGATGGTAGTTGTCAAATCCAGAATGGCAAACAAGAAATTGGAGCAGGAGTCTACTGTCCTCCCACCGATAACAGAAGTTTTGTCGAGCCCAACGGTGCTGGAATTACCAACACCATATGTTGAGCTGAATTAGCAGCAATTGCTGCTGCCATCACACACTCTTATTCACACATTGCTTCAGACAGTCTCACCTCTCTTCATCAAATACGTAAACAACTTATTTACCCACTGGCAGAGAAGCACAAACAACATATTCAAGGGGATGTCCTAAAAACCATATCTACCCTCATTAGCAACTCACAAACCAATATTTGTTTCTACAAAGTAAAATCTCATGCTGGCATTGCTGGTAACGAATGTGCAGATGCTATTGCTAAATATCAAGCAAGCCAAGCCAATAGTAATGTGGCTGATACCGGGATCCCTAGCGCAGGCCCCGGCGGAAATCTTTTTTCTCATATATTTTGGTTAGCCAAAGAGGGAAAAAAAAGAACACAATGCTGGCACATCCACAGCTCGTACACCCAATCCTAAAATCACCTACCTCCCCAATCTTCAAAATGCTCTCAAATCTCATATGCATACAAAACACAGACTTGGATATGCCAACTCCAAAACAGGCTACTACTCATAATATCAGAGTTTGTTACCACATGTAGATAAGAAAATCAGCAATGCCTTCAGGAACATGTCCTGTATATCCACAACCATGAAGCGCACCATCCTACAATATCGCACTGGCACCCTCTATAACCAAAAACATGCGGTTCGCTTCAAAAGGTCCACTAACCCACTTTGCCCTCTCACAGGCTGTCATCAATAAGACAGCGCACTCCACATGCTTTCAGGCTGTCAAAATCATACTATCTCCAGCATGAAAACTGAACGCCACAATGTTGCTGGAAGAATGATCATCAAAGCTCTTAGCAAAAGCCCGTGGGGAGCGGGCTTGGTTAACATGGACATAGGGAGTGGTGATAGGTTGGCGCAGCACAACCTTCAAATCCCTGCACATGCATCAAACAGAATTATACCCCCTTACCTCTTTCCAAGAATTTTTTCTAAGAGATCTAGACTCACCTCTAGCCGTCCTGATGCTATACTGATTACTCCCTATAAAGCCAAACCCACTTCTTCTCCTTCTACCTCCTGCTCACACCATCATGCATTACGCAGCAGACACAACCCCACACTGAGGGGCACAACAGCCAACCGCGTGAGGCAACCCCACCAACTGAATGTAAACCAGCGGCATGTGCACTTGATTGAAATCAAGTACTGTGAAGACACGAGGCCTGGACAACAGTTGGAGGCGGCACAGCGGCAGCATGCAGACCTTTGCAAACTCATTAATGCAAAAGTTGTGACTCTCCACACCATCCTTTTGGGTGTTGGTGGGACCTGCTACACTGAGCACACCCTTAACCAGTTTGAACAACTGGGACTTGACCACCAACGCGCCAATAAACATGCTCGCAAATTTCATGCCCATTCTGTCATGTATGCCAACAAGCTTGTTACCACTAGGCGTGCTATTGAAAACAAGAATACTTCTTGCAGCCTGGTTATGGAGCCGGGTGCTTCCAATAACCCTCCAAATCCCCATTAGAGTCTTCTTTTTGTAGCTTCGTGGTGGAGGGGACCCACGGCTCTTCTGAGCCAATGTGTCTCCTTTTCCTTAATTGATGTAGGGAGAGTTTCCTCTGCCTACGTAGTTTTTCGTTTTCTCTTTTCTTTTCTTTCTGTTGGAAGCACCCGGCTCCATAACCTGGCTGCGAGAAGTATACTTGCTTTCAATAGCACGCCTAGTGGTAACAAGCTTGTTGGCATACATGACAGAATGGGCATGAAGTTTGCGAGCAAGTTTATTGGCGCATTGGTGGTCAAGTCCCAGATGTTTAAATTGGTTAAGGGTGTGCTCGGTGTAGCTCACTTTCTCAAAAGTTTCAGACTGACAGAAGAGGCTGCAGATGCAATGATCATGAGCTTAGGGATGGATTTGCCTTAATGCATAAAAGTTGTGTACTGTTGAAAAACTGCCATCATAGCTTAGCCTGGCTACTGCCGTAGCGTGCAACCCTGCACTCTGGTCTCTTCTGCTGAACATCCTCAGCACAATCACGCTGCTTATGGATGGGTCTCACCTTTGTGAAGCCGGAAGCAGTTGGTCAAGTGCATGATGCAGTGTTCACGGATGATGACCAAGGATGATGACGAGCATGATGTGAACGATGAATATGTTACACTATTTCATGAATTCAGGCTCCATTAAAGCTCTGAAATCAAAAAGGAAAGAGCTACAGGGAAAGGAGAGACCAGAGCCGCCCTTTTTTTTGTTTTTGTGTGTTTACATGAACGACTCCCAGCAGGAACCTGACAGTAAAAATATGAGACTGGGAAAAGCCCCATGCCCCATGCCCTTTTCAGTTTGTGATGTTAACGTATATATACAATAAGATTGACGTTCCGAAACATCCGAAACATTCAACTTCCGCTATCGTATAGGTGGTCAGTATACGCGGCTCTCAAGCTCGATCGTGTGGAAATCCCGCGGGACCAGGGTTCGAGTCCCTGTGGCGGAATTGTTTTGTTGTACGTGTGTTTTTTGCACCTCTGTCCCAGTCTGTAACCTTTTCACACCTCGTGCCCTGATGGTCTGGGGCGATGCATTCACACTTTATCCATGTCAATATGGTGGGAGGACACTGCGTGAGCCTGCACAGTGCTCCAGGTGCTAAGATGATCAACGTCTTGCCTTGCAGGCACCTGACAAAATCTTGTCGCAGGCCACATTCGTAAGGTACCACCAGATGCGTGGTAGCGCATGATGTCAGCATGCTCCCAAGCCCTGGGACAAGAGGAGAATACATTCCTATTCCTAACACGAAGGAGAAAAGGGAGGCAAGCTCAATAATGGAAAAATATGTGTGGACTCTGCAAGGGCTTTTTGTTAAACTTTTGGTTTAAGTTTCAGTGAACGTTTTGGGTTATAGCAAAGTTTTTGGGTTATAGCAAAGTTTGTGCGCGTATTGCACAGGACTGTGCAGAGTTGCACAGAATTGCGCAGGCCGATTATTATACCCTTCTTTTATTGAAGCTACGCCTACGTGTTGAAGCTATGCAAACATTCTACACTCAATACAATACATGCCGACATGCTTGGATTCAAAACTTGCCAACGCCTCCCCTCTGACAAACAACAGATACTGGTACAGGTATCTAGAAATCCATCCTATCCACGCATAGGTTATCATGAAGAACTGTTTGTACCTAACCAATCTAGTCCAACCCTCAAGCTCAAAGTCCCTGACTGGAGGACATGGGCTTACACTGATGGTAGTTGTCAAATCCAGAATGGCATACAAGAAATTGGAGCAGGAGTCTACTGCCCTCTCCCTGACAGCAGAAGTTTTGTCAAGCCCAACGGTGCTGGAATTACCAACACCACATGTCGAGCTGAATTAGCAGCAATCGCTGCTGGCATCACACACTCTTATTCACACATTGCTTCAGACAGTCTCACCTTTCTTCATCAAATACGTAAACAACTTATTTACCCAGAGAAGCACAAACATAACATTGAAGGGGACGTCCTAAAAACCATATCTACCCTCATTAGCAACTCACAAACCAATATTTGTTTCTACAAAGTAAAATCTCATGCTGGCATTGCTGGTAACGAATGTGCAGATGCTATTGCTAAATATCAAGCAAGCCAAGCCAATAATAATGTGGCTGATACTGGGATCCCTAGCGCAGGCCCTGGCGGAAATCCTTTTTTTAATTTATTTTGGTTAGCCAAGGAGGGAAAACGAGAACACAATGCTGGCACATCCACAGCTCGTACACCCAGTCCTAAAATCACCTACCTCCCCTATCTTCAAAACGCTCTCAAATCTCATATGCATACAAAACACAGACTTGGATATGCCAACTCCAAAACAGGCTACTACTCCTAAAATCAGAGTTTGTTACCACATGTGGATAAGAAAATCAGCAATGCCTTTAGGGACATGTCCTGTATATCCACACCCATGAAGCGCACCATCTTACAATATCGCACTGGCACCCTCTATGACCAAAAACATGCGGTTCGCTTCAAAAGGTCCACTAACCCACTTTGCCCTCTCACAGGCTGTCATCAATAAGACAGCGCACTCCACATGCTTTCAGGCTGCCAAAATCATATCATCTCCAGCATGAAAACTGAACGCCACAATGTTGCTGGAAGAATGATCATCAAAGCTCTTAGCAAAAGCCCGTGGGGAGCGGGCTTGGTTAACATGGACATAGGGAGTGGTGACAGGTTGGCGCAGCACAACCTTCAAATCCCTGCACATGCATCTAACATAGTTATACCCCCTTACCTCTTTTCAAGAAAAATTTTTAAAAGATCTAGACTCACCTCCAGCTGTCCTGATGTTATATTGATTACTCCCTATAAAGCCAAACCCACTTCTTCTCCTTCTACCTCCTGCTCACACCATCATGCATTACGCAGCAGACACAACCCCACACTGAGGGCCACAACAGCCAACCGCGTGAGGCAACCCCACCAACTGAATGTAAACCAGCGGCATGTGCACTTGATTGAAATCAAGTACTGTGAAGACACGAGGCCTGGACAACAGTTGGAGGCGGCACAGCGGCAGCATGCAGACCTTTGCAAACTCATTAATGCAAAAGTTGTGACTCTCCACACCATCCTTTTGGGTGTTGGTGGGACCTGCTACACTGAGCACACCCTTAACCAGTTTGAACAACTGGGACTTGACCACCAACGCGCCAATAAACTCGCTCGCAAATTTCATGCCCATTCTGTCATGTACGCCAACAGGCTTGTTACCACTAGGCGTGCTATTGAAAACAAGAATACTTCTTGCAGCCAGGTTATGGAGCCGGGTGCTTCCAATAACCCTCCAGATCCCCATTGGGGTCTTCTTTTTGTAGCTTCGTGGTGGAGGGGACTCACGGCTCTTTTGAGCCAATGTGTCTCCTTTTCCTTAATTGATGTAGTGAGAGTTTCTTCTGCCTACTTACTTATTCTTTTTTTCTTTTTCCTTCTTGTGTGAAAGAAGAGGAGTGAAAATGTACTTTGGCAGAAAAATTACAAATTGGAAAAATTGCTTCCTGCATCAAACATTGATTAAGGAGAAAAGAGTATACCTAGGGCCGAGGCACTGTGCATTCCCTTCACCGAGAGGAAAGTGAAAAAGAAAGAGGTCAATGCGGATCAGGAGGGCTGCTTGCTGTGCGTAATAATTTCCTTCCTTTAACTTGCCTAAGGGAAATCTAGGGTGCTCAAGATCCGAGCATCATTGTTTAACCTACCACGTGGTGCTCAAAGCAGATGTGGAGCTTATTTTATGGATGCTTCAAAGTTTCTCCTGCCCCATGATGACGCTCTAAAAATATGAACAATGCCTTTTTGCAGAGAGGAGCTGGCCTGCGTGGTTTAAAGCGGCATGGAACCTGTGGGAAGTGTGCTCGGCTCAGTACTTTGGGCATCCTAGGCCTAGGTACCTGAGAGCGGACACTGCGGCATAGCCGCCGGAGTGCCTAATTGCTGCCTCCAGAAGACAGGCACCGCGCAATTGGATCGGTGTATTAAGTAGTACTCATTTCTGAGATGAAGTGTTCATTTCCTCCTACTCATCTATCATTATAATGCTGCTGATCTTTAAGGATAATGGAGGACCATGGCGCGTGCCCCCTTAACTTTGTCTTGTTGCTGGAACTTCTGTCCCTTGTGGGTCTGACTTCCTTATCAGATTTAATAAAGTGGACTCTAGACCAGGTATCTTATTTTTCTTCATCAAATTAACCTAACACTGTGTTGCGCTGCATTAGACAGACAGTTTCTCTTTCTTGGCAGGTCACAAAGACCAAATCGTGTTCATAAAAAACGTAAGTAGTGCAACACTCCTTATATGTTAATGAGCAAGCAGATTTTCAGGCACAGCAAGCAACCCTCCTGATCCGCAATGACCTCTTTAAGAAAAGAAAAGAAAAACCACATAGGCAGAGGAAACTCTCCCTACATCAATTAAGGAAAAGGAGACACATTGGCTCAAAAGAGCCGTGAGTCCCCTCCACCACGAAGCTACAAAAAGAATATTCTAATGGGGATATGGAGGGTTATTGGAAGCACCCGGCTCCATAACCTGGCTGCAAGTAGTATTCTTGTTTTCAATAGCACGCCTAGTGGTAACACGCGCAGGTCCACTAGGAGGACAACCAGAGCTAGCCGCATTAAGCATCCACATGAACTCCATGTGAACGAGCGACATGTGCATCTCATAGAAATTAAGTTCTGTGAAGACACAAGGCCAGAGCATCAATTAAGGGCGGCTAGGCAGCAACATGCTAACCTTTGTAATCTTATTAGCGCTAAAGCTAAAACTATTCACCCAATCCTCCTGGGTGTTGGTGGAACTATTTACACTGAAGATACCCTGATGCAATTAAAGAAACTAGGACTGGATCACCAACGTGCCACTAAGCTTGCTAAAAAACTCCATGCCCATTCTGTTTATTATGCCCATAAACTAGTCTCCACTCGCCGCGGTATTGAAAAAAAGAGTGCCTACACACAGCCATTTGGTGCTAGAGCCAGGTGCTTCTAATAACCCTCCAGATCCACATTAGTTTCATCTTTCTTTCTTTTCTCGTGGTGGAGGAGGCTCACGGCTCTTTATGAGCCAATGTGCCTCCTTTTCCTTAATTGATGTAGGGAGAGTCTTCTCTGCCTACATAGTTTTTCTTTTCTTTTCTTTTCTTGCAGTACTCTTCAAGAGGTCCACTGATCCTTCATGCCCCCTCCCTGGCCGTCACCAATTAGACAGCGCTCTCCACATGCTCTCAGGCTGCCAGAATCAAATCATTGCCAGCATGAAAACTGAACGCCACAATATTGCAGGAAGGATGATAACCAAAGCTCTTAGCAAAAGCCCTTGGGGAGCAGGTTTAGTTAACACGGACATAGGAAATGATGATAGGTTAGCGCAGCACAACCTCCAAATCCCTGCACATGCATCTAATAGAATTATCCCCCCTTACCTCTTTCCACGTAATTTTCCCAAGAGATCTAGACTCAAATCTAGCCGTCCAGATGCTATACTGATTACTCCTTACCAAGCCAAACCCACTTCTTCTTCTCCTTCTTCCTCCAGTTCACACTATGCGTTACGCAGCAGACACCCAACACAGAGGATCAGTGGCTCTAACCGCGTGCGACAACCCCATCAATTAAATGTCAATCAGCGCCATGTACACTTGATTGAAATCAAGCACTGTGAAGATACAAGGCCTGGACAACAGTTGGAGGCGGCACAGCGGCAGCACGCAGACCTCTGCAGACTTATCCCTGCTAAAGCTGTTACTCTGCATACTATCCTTCTGGGTGTTGGTGGGACCTGCTATAGAGAGCATACCTTGAACCAGCTTAAACAACTGGGACTTGACCAACAACGTGCCTTGAAACTTGCTCGCAGCCTGCATGCCCATTCTGTTAAGTATGCTCATAAACTTGTTACCACTAGGCGTGCAATGGAGAACAAAAACAATTCTCACAGCCAGGTTCTGGAGCCAAGTGCTTCCAGTAACCCTCCTGACCCCCATTAACTCTTTTTGTTTTAAAACTTTGTGGTGGAGGGGACTCACAGCTCTCTGGAGCCAATGTGTCTCCTTTTCCTTAATTGATGTAGGGAGAGTCTTCTCTGCCTACGTAGTTTTTCTTTTCTTTTCTTTTCTTTTCTGATGTAGGGAGAGTTACTCTTCCTACGTAGTTTTTCTTTTCTTTTCTTGGTAACAAGCTTGTTGGCATACATGACAGAATGAGCATGAAGTTTGCGAGCGAGTTTATTGGCGCGTTGGTGGTCAAGTCCCAGTTGTTTAAACTGGTTAAGGGTGTGCTCAGTGTAACAGGTCCCACCAACACCCAAGAGGATGGTGTGGAGAGTCACAACTTTTGCATTAATGAGTTTGCAGAGGTCTGCATGCTGCCGCTGTGCCGCCTCCAACTGCTGTCCAGGCCTCATGTCTTCACAGTACTTGATTTCAATCAAGTGCACATGCCGCTGGTTTACATTCAGTTGGTGGGGTTGCCTCACGTGGTTGGCTGTTGTGGCCCTCAGTGTGGGGTTGTGTCTGCTGCGTAAGGCATGATGGTGTGAGCAGGAGGTAGAAGGAGAAAAAGTGGGTTTGGCTTTATAGGGAGTAATCAGTATAGCATCAGGACGGCTGGAGGTGAGTCTAGATCTCTGAAAACAATGTCTTGGAAAGAGGTAAGGGGGTATAACTATGTTTGATGCATGTGCAGGGATTTGAAGGTTGTGCTGCGCCAACCTATCACCACTCCCTATGTCCCTGTTAACCAAACCTGCTCCCCAAGGGCTTTTGCTAAGAGCTTTGATGACATTCTTCCAGCAACATTGTGGCGCTCGGTTTTCATGCTGGAGATTATATGATTTTGGCAGCCTGAGAACATGTGGAGTGCGCTGTCTAATTGATGACAGCCTGGGAGAGGGCATAGTGGGTTAGTGGACCTTTTGAAGCGAACCACATGTTTTTGGTTATAGAGGGTGCCAGTGCGATATTGTAAGATGGTGCGCTTCATGGGTGTGGATATACAGGACATGTCCCTAAAGGCATTGCTGATTTTCTTATCTACATGTGGTAACAAACTCTGATAATATGAGTAGTAGCCTGTTTTGGGGTTGGCATATCCAAGTCTGTGTTTTGTATGCATATGAGATTTGAGAGCGTTTTGAAGATAGGGGAGGTAGGTGATTTTAGGATTGGGTGTACGAGCTGTGGATGTGCCAGTATTGTGTTCTTTGTTTTCCTCTTTGGCTAACCAAAATAAATGAGAAAAAGGATTTCCGCCAGGGCCTGCGCTAGGGATCCCAGTATCAGCCACATTATTATTGGCTTGGCTTGCTTGATATTTAGCAATAGCATCTGCACATTCGTTACCAACAATGCCAGCATGAGATTTTCATCTGTAGAAACAAATATTGGTTTGTGAGTTGCTAATGAGGGTAGATATGGTTTTTAGGACGTCCCCTTGAATATGTTGTTTGTGCTTCTCTGCCAGTGGGTAAATAAGTTGTTTACGTATTTGATGAAGAGAGGTGAGACTGTCTGAAGCAATGTGTGAATAAGAGTGTGCGATGGCAGCAGCAATTGCTGCTAATTCAGCTCGACATATGGTGCTGGTAATTCCATTACCGTTGGGCTCGACAAAACTTCTGCTGTCAGTGAGAGGGCACTAGACGCCTGCTCCAATTTCTTGTATGCCATTCTGGGATTTGACAACTACCATCAGGGTAAGCCCACGTCCTCCAGTCAGGGACTTTGAGCTTGAGGGTTGGACTAGATTGGTTAGAAACAAAAAGTTCTTCCTGATTACTTATATGTGGATAGGTTGGCTTTCTAGATGTTTGTTGTTTGTCAAAGGGGAGGTGTTGGCATTTATTGAATCCAGGCATATCGACATGCATTGTATTGAGAGTAGAGTGGTTGCCTACACTGCGCAGCTTCCAGTTAACTTCTGGTACAGCCGAAGCCAGGCCTTGTAGCCAAGCTGGGTTGTAATTGCTCAGATGAATCCTTGCAGCTGTGTTCCATACTGCAACAATCTGTATGTCCCAGGTGTGCTGAGAAAGGGGTATTTCCTGGTTGATGGAGGATTGTAGATCGTTGTTGTAAAGGTTGGTACGAGCGATGGTTCCAAGTTCACAACAGAGATGTGGATAGGCAGCGATGAGTTTGGAATAGGGGTTAGTTACCATGTGTTGTCCCCAGACAGGGAGGAACATGGAAGTAGCAGTGGCCTCTGTGTCGAGAATGGCTGAGTAGATAGCATGGCGTAAGGCCTGAGTCATAGCTTCCTCGGTGTAAATGGGATGGCAGACAGAGAAGCCTGAAAATCTGGATGAAAGGGAGTTATGATGGGCACCAAAGAGAGTGTCTAGGGGGTCAGTGCTCCAGTAGTGTTAGTATTGTGGGTTGTGGTCCAGCGGGGAGGCCATTTTCTCTTGAGTGACCAGGGCCCATTCTTGGAGGGCAGTGTGGATGTGGGTTGGCAGGGCCCGCGAGAAGGAGTCTTTGACCTTTTTGCTAGCGTGCTTGTTTTCTAGCATAGTCTTGCGAGAAAGGAGTTCCTGCAGCTCAGATGAAAAGCTAGTAGGAGCAGGTGTTATGGCTTCATGCAAGCCTGCAAGCTTGGCCCTATAAAAAGCCTTGTAAAGGAGTTGAAATCGGCTAGGGGTTATCATCCCAACACATTTACCTTGTGTGTTGTGAGTGCATGCCATGTATGCTTTGTAAATTTCTGGGAGGAGAAGGGGAGGTGGAGCACGAGGGTTGGGGCTGTGTGATTCAGTGTCTAGTGATGTTTGATAAGGGTTTTGTTTTACTTTGTATTTTACATGGTCAATGTCATGCAGCCAAAATTCACTGCAACCAGTGGGTTCAATGTCTACTTGTGGGTTGGTGGGGTGTATGTCTAAGAAAATTTTATTGCGTAGTCCTGTGTCTAGTCTTTGCCTCCAAGTATGAATAGTGTGAGGCTTTTCAAAGCCTTGTCTTTCAAGGTTATAAAAGGCAGAGTCTGCTGTGGGTCGGGAAAGGTCTGGTTCGCTCTGCTTGGCTTCAAATTCTAGCAAAAGCTGTTGGAATTTAGGCCAGGTCTCTTTAGTTTCCTCAGGCTCCCAGGAGGGCATCCAAGTGACCTTTGTGAGCTCTTCTCTAGAATGGCATTCTCTGTCGATTGTCTGTGCATTGTTAAGGCCTGCGCAGGCGGGACAAGCCCATTTGTTAGCTGCATCTACCTCTTGTCTTTGCCCATCAGTATAGCAACCAAGTTCTTTCATGCATTTCCAGTGGTATGTTTGTTGGCAAACATCACAGATATACATATCAAGGTAAGGAGGTTCAGAGTTAGTAGGTTCATAGCCACCATGGTAATTGCATATTTGGCAGCAAGCACACTCAATATCAGTGCGAGCAGCAGTTGAGGTAGTCGCAGGCTGAAAGCCAGCTTTCTTGAAGAAAGGCAGGGCCCATTTCTCAATGATCATTGGGGCAAAATGGGTGTGGTATTGCACTTGGTGGTGGATGAGGCTTCTCCTTCCGTCTTTTTAATAAACCGTGCATTTTCTCCACCCATCTATATGGGTTATGTCAATGTCATAGTTATATATAGCATTGATAGCATGGCTAGCTGATTTTGCTTTTGTAAGCTTGTGGACTGAGGTTTTCTTATAATTCCAGACCTCAGAGGTTTGGCATAGTGAGCTGAGGGGGTTGATGACAGGAGGGGTGAGCTCTTTCTCTATGTAAAGTTTTTTTTCTTGTTTTTGTGGTTATTCATTTGTGTATCTAGGCTGTGTGGAGTGTTTGGACAGGTAGGAGGGTTACGGATTTTGCCTGTGTGGCCAGTACCTGTTGTGCACGGGGAGTTGGGCTGTGTTGGGATGTAAGTGACAATGTCTTGACTGGCATTAGATCCTGGATTATTCTGGCTGAGAGGTTGAGACATGGGTGTGGAGGTGTATTTCGTTATTGAGCGTGTGCGTTTGCTGGGTGGCCCTTCTGCAGGTGAATCCTGTTGAGTGGGCGTCACAACATTAGAGTTAGCAGTATTTTGTGTTGAGGTATGAATTATTTGTGTGAGAGTGATGCTCAGCCTACAGTTGGAGCAAGTTATTTTATTGGGTGGCTCTTCTGTGGGTTGTGTGTCTTTGGCAGTCATTACTTCCTGAGTAATAGGACAAATTTCTTGTGTAGGAATGTTAGCTGTAGGGGCGGACAAGGTGGCTTGGTCATGTCTGATGCGGCGTCCAGTATGTTTGTGTCTGTAATGGGATGTGGAGCGAGGTTGTGGTGATGGCACTACTTGTGTGGGAGGGGTGCTGTTTGGTTGGGAGCCTGCAAGAGGGTAGGTATGAATCGGGGTATCTGGTTCCACATTGAGGCCACTCACATGTGTGTTTTTAATAAGGCAGTAGTGCGCAAGAGTGTTTGCTTCAGTGTTTTTGTAGGCAATGATTTTTTGGATGGAGGATGTACTCAACTCTTCTTCCTGGGGGAGGTAAACCAGTGCTGCCAGTCTGTTGAGTGCTATTTTACATTTAACGTTGACCTTGGAGTATTTGGCTTGTAGCTGAGCTACTGTGATGATGTGAGCCTTACACGGGGGTGTGAGTTCATGGATTCCATTAATTTTAAGGCCCATTAGGGGTTGCATTATGCAGGTTATGAGGGAGGAGAGATTGTGGGGAGGTGGTTTATGCAGGGAGAGGGCTTTATGGATGAGCTTCAAGTCCTCTTTGAATACAACTTCCTCGTGTTTCATGAGGTGGAGCTTACTAGAGTGGATACTGATAAATTGGCGGGCACGCATGCAAAAGTTGAGCTGGCGCCTTATGTGCAGATTGGTTCCTTCTCGTTTGGTAAGATAGGATGTAGATAAGAGCTTAAGGTCCACTATTTGCTTAGTGAGGAGTTTCAGGCTTATGGTGCGGTGTCTAGTTGAGGGATCCTCTAGGCTAGATGTGAGTGCAAAAGCCAGGTGTCTGTGGTACTCTACACAAATTGAGGTGCGCCCTGATCCAAAGTTATCAGAATCTTTGCAAATCATTGCTGCTGCTGTGCTCTTCCAGAGTTTGTATTTATGTTTGATAGTCTGTCTATCATGGTGTCCCAAATGATGAGGTCTGCTGGTGTGCATGGAGTAACTGCAAAAGCATAGGCAAGGCTAGGGATAATGGCTGTACGGACAATTTCAAGCGTTTGTTGTGGGGAAGCATAGGAGGAGTCAAGGTCATCAAGCTTATTTCTGAGGTTACAGGTCATGCGTTGAATTTGATGCTTCCAATTCAATTCCATGTTGATTTGAACTCCAAGATAAAGGAAGGGTTCATGTGATGCAAGATGCTGAGCCTTTTGTCTTTGAATTTCTATTTTTCCTTTGAGTTGTTGACAGAGAGCTTGAGACGGTGTCACCCCATTTTGATCTTTTGTAGGATGACTGTGTAAAATGCCCGTTGCTTTTGTTTTGCTGCCAGGCATAATAAGTGCAGCCCAGTCAGAGTAGAGAGTGAGTTTCTTGGCTTGTACTTTGAGGTCCTGGATCGTGCAAGCGGGAACCTCTTTCTTTTTCATTTTTCTCTCAGTGGAGGGAATGCACAGTGCCTCGGCCCTAGGTATGCTCTTCTCCTTCATCAATGTTTCATGCAGGAAACGACTTTCCTGCCAATGTACATTTCCAATCCTTTCTTAAAAAGAAGGGTATAATAATCGGCCTGCGCAATTCTGTGCAATTCTGCGCAGTTTTGTGCAATACGCGCACGAACTTTGCTTAAACCCAAGCGTTCACCGAAACTATAACCAAAAGCCCTTGCAGAGTTTAAAAAGGAAAAAAGAAAAGAAAAGACTACGCAAGCCAGGTCCAGCTGCGTGCGTTAAGGAAAGGTCCCCTATTGCAGAGTCCACACATATTTTTCCATTATTGAGCTTGCCTCCCTTTTCTCCTTCGTGTTAGGAATAGGAATGTATTCTCCTCTTGTCCCAGGGCTTGGGAGCATGCTGACATCATGCGCTACCACGCACCTGGTGGTACCTTACGAATGTGGCCTGCGACAAGATTTTGTCAGGTGCCTGCAAGGCAAGACGTTGATCATCCTAGCACCTGGAGCACTGTGTAGGCTCACGCAGTGTCCTCCCACCATATTGACATGGATAAAGTGTGAATGCATCGCCCCAGACCATCAGGGCACGAGGTGTGAAAAGGTTACAGACTGGGACAGAGGTGCAAAAAACACACGTACAACAAAAAAGTTCCGCCACAGGGACTCGAACCCTGGTCCCGCGGGATTTCCACACGATCGAGCTTGAGAGCCGCGTATACTGACCACCTATACGATAGCGGAAGTTGAATGTTTCGGATGTTTCGGAACGTCAATCTTATTGTATATATACGTTAACATCACAAACTGAAAAGGGCATGGGGCGGCTCTGGTCTCTCCTTTCCCTGTAGCTCTTTCCTTTTTGATTTCAGAGCTTTAATGGAGCCTGAATTCATGAAATAGTGTAACATATTCATCGTTCACATCATGCTCGTCATCATCCTTGGTCATCATCCGTGAACACTGCATCATGCACTTGACCAACTGCTTCCGGCTTCACCAAGGTGAGACCCATCCATAAGCAGCGTGATTGTGCTGAGGATGTTCAGCAGAAGAGACCAGAGTGCAGGGTTGCACGCTACGGCAGTAGCCAGGCTACGCTATGATGGCAGTTTTTCAACAGCACACAACTTTAATGCATTAAGGCAAATCCATCCCTAAGCTCATGATCATTGCATCTGCAGCCTCTTCTGTCAGTCTGAAATTTTGAGAAAGTCAGAGTGCCATTTGGCATGCTACGGTGGCTGTCTACGGCTACGCTACTCTACGATCTTGCCACAGTAGCACAGTAGCGTGCAACCTTGCCAGAGTGCAATGCAGCACTGGGATTGCATCCTCGCTGACCCCCTGGAAGGAGAAGTAGCAGGCCACGCAAGTGCACGCCTGACCGGACGCAACAGCCACCCCCGCAGGCGCTCACGGGTCCTGCAATGTGCAGCGTGCAAAGGGGGAAATGCTGTCTCAAAAGGTGTATGTCTCTGAACCCCCCAAGTGCATGTCCCCTTTCCCTGTCTGGATCCAGGTCCCGGAATGCAGAAGTGTATACAGCTGTACTGTAGTCAGGTGCGTTGCCCATGCCCATTGTGTGCCCCCAGAGCTCCTGGTCTGTCTCTTGCCTGTACCTCTCAATATTAAAAGTAAAGCTCTTGCTTTCCTTTGTACAAGTCACCTAGTGCAGTCTCCCTGGCTTGTTTTGAGTCTGAATCACTGACCTGGGCAGGCATTGTCTCAGTCCTTGCTTCCTGTCCAGTAGTTGTAGTAGGAAATTTATGCGAAGGGATGTCGCAGGTGGGTTGGAATTTTTAACATGGCTGCATAAATAATCGAAAGTCAAGATGAGGGGCAATGCATAAGTTTTCTGATGCTTTCTGAATTTGCTTACACTGATTTCAGTCCTGGCTCCCAAAATTTTGGTGAATGAAGTGCTTGCACCATGGAAGAATGATCATCAAAGCTCTTAGCAAAAGCCCTTGGGGAGCAGGTTTGGTTAACAGGGACATAGGGAGTGGTGATAGGTTCAACCAAGTTGGCGCAGCACAACCTTCAAATCCCTGCACATGCATCTAACATAGTTATACCCCCTTACCTGTTTCCAAGAAAATTTTCTAAGAGATCTAGACTCACCTCCAGCCGTCCTGATGCTATACTGATTACTCCCTATAAAGCCAAACCCACTCCTTCTCCTCCTTCTACCTCCTGCTCACACCATCATGTGTTACGCAGCAGACACAACCCCACACTGAGGACCTCAACAGCCAACCGCGTAAGGCAACCCCACCAACTGAATGTAGACCAGCGGCATGTGCACTTGATTGAAATCAAGTACTGTGAAGAAACGAGGCCTGGACAGCAGTTGGAGGCGGCACAGCGGCAGCATGCAGACCTCTGCAAACTCATTAATGCAAAAGTTGTGACTCTCCGCACCATCCTTTTGGGTGTTGGTGGGACCTGCTACACTGAGCACACCCTTAACCAATTCAAACATCTGGGACTTGACCACCAACGCGCCCATAAACTCGCTCGCAAACTTCATGCCCATTCTGTCATGTATGCCAACAGGCTTGTTACCACTAGGCGTGCTATTGAAAACAAGAATACTTCTTGCAGCCAGGTTATGGAGCCGGGTGCTTCCAATAACCCTCCAGATCCCCATTAGGGTCTTCTTTTTGTAGTCTTCGTGGTGGAGGGGACTCACGGCTCTTTTGAGCCAATGTTTCTCCTTTTCCTTAATTGATGTAGGGAGAGTTTCCTCTGCCTACGCAGTTTTTCTTTTTTCTTTCTTTCTGATTGCACCATGTCAAAGAGGTGCAAGGCTAGTCAAACTTTTAAATTTGGGAGAGAAGATAAAGCCTATGATGTCAAAAGTAAAGAAAAGAAAAACTACGTAGGCAGAGGAAACTCTCCCTACATCAATTAAGGAAAAGGAGAAACATTGGCGCAAAAGAGCCGTGAGTCCCCTCCACCACGAAGACTACAAAAAGAAGAAAAAAAAGAAAAGAAAAGACTACGCAGGCCAGGTCTGGCTGCGTGCATTAAGGAAAGGTCCCCTAATGGGGATCTGGAGGGTTATTGGAAGCACCCGGCTCCATAACCTGGCTGCAAGAAGTATTCTTGTTTTCAATAGCACACCTAGTGGTAACAAGCCTGTTGGCATACATGACAGAATGGGCATGAAGTTTGCGAGCGAGTTTATTGGCGCGTTGGTGGTCAAGTCCCAGTTCAAAGTTTAAACAAGTTGTTTAAACTGGTTAAGGGTGTGCTCAGTATAGCAGGTCCCACCAACACCCAAAAGGATGGTGTGGAGAGTCACGACTTTTGCATTAATGAGTCTGCAGAGGTCTGCATGCTGCTGTTGTGCCGCCTCCAACTGCTGTCCAGGCCTCGTGTCTTCACAGTACTTGATTTCGATCAAGTGCACATGCCGCTGGTTTACATTCAGTTGGTGGGGTTGCCTCACGCGGTTTAAGTAAGTTTTGTAGTTTAGGAACATAGAAAAAATCTTCCAGGAAGCTTTCCTGAGGGAAAAACAAGGCCAACTGCTGGGCAATTCAACTGCGCCTTAACACACTCTCAATTTCCAATGCCAGGCCACCAGTTGAACCCATTTTCCCAGACAGTGGTGTTTGTATTACTACAGCTATAGAAGCATGAATCCGCCCTGACAAGGTAGGTTGAAAGTTCTCACTTGTAACCACACAGTCACTGCACCCCAGCACACACACGCAGGGCCAAATTTTTCTATATCTCGGCTTCAGTTTCTTCCGGGGCAATTCAACGAAAATGATGAATTCTAACAATTTCTTCCTGCCGCATGAGCCGAACACATCATCTACCTTGTGGCCTGCAGCAGAAAAGAAAAGAAAAGAAAAACTATGTAGGCAGAGCCTACATCAATAAAGGAAAAGGGGACACATTGGCTCAGAAGAGCCTTGAATCCCCTCCTCCACGGAGCTACAAAAGAAGATTCTAATGGGGATCTGGAGGGTTATTGGAAGCAACCGGCTCCATAACCTGGCCGCAAAAAGTATTCGTGTTTTCAATAGCACGCCTAGTGGTAACAAGCTTGTTGGCATACATGACAGAATGGGCATGAAGTTTGCGAGCAACTTTCGAACTTGCTAAGTTAATGGAGCGTTGTTGGTCAAGTCCTAATTGCTTAAACTGGTTAAGGGTGTGCTCAGTGTAGCAGGTCCCACCAACACCCAAAAGGATGGTGTAGAGGGTCACAACTTTTGCATTAATGAGTTTGCAGAGGTCTGCATGCTGCCGCTGTGCCGCCTCCAACTGCTGTCCAGGCCTCGTGTCCTCACAGTACTTGATTTCGGTCAAGTGCACATGCCGCTGGTTCACATTCAGTTGGTGGGGTTGCCTCACGCGGTTGGCTGTTGTGGCCCTCAGTGTGGGGCTGTGTCTGCTGCGTAACACACGATGGTGTGAGCAGGAGGTAGAAGGAGAAAAAGTGGGTTTGGCTTTATAGGGAGTAATCAGTATAGCATCAGGACGACTGGAGGTGAGTCTAGATCTCTGAAAACAATGTCTTGGAAAGAGGTAAGCGGGTATAACTATGTTTGATGCATGTGCAGGGATTTGAAGGTTGTGCTGCGCCAACCTATCACCACTCCCTATGTCCCTGTTAACCAAACCTGCTCCCCAAGGGCTTTTGCTAAGAGCTTTGGTGATCATTCTTCCAGCAACATCGTGGCGTTCAGTTTTCATGCTGGAGATGATATGATTTTGGCAGCCTGAAAGCATGTGGAGTGCGCTGTCTTGTTGATAACAGCCTGGGAGAGGGCATAGTGGGTTAGTGGACCTTTTGAAGCGAACCGCATGTTTTTGGTTATAGAGGGTGCCAGTGCGATATTGTAAGATGGTGCGCTTCATGGGTGTGGATATACAGGACATGTTCCTAAAGGCATTGCTGATTTTCTTATCTACATGTGGTAACAAACTCTGATAATATGAGTAGTAGCCTGTTTTGGAGTTGGCATATCCAAGTCCGACTTGGAGAGTCTGTGTTTTGTATGCATATGAGATTTGAGAGCGTTTTGAAGATTGGGGAGGTAGGTGCTTTTAGGATTGGGTGTAGGGGATGTGGATGTGCCAGCATTGTGTTCTTCTTTTCCCTCCTTGGCTAACCAAAATAAATGAGAAAAAGAATTCCACCGGGGCCTGCGCTAGGGATCCCAGTATCAGCCACGTTATTATTGGCTTGGCTTGCTTGATATTTAGCAATAGCGTCTGCACATTTGTTACCAGCAATGCCAGCATGAGATTTTAATTTGTAGAAACAAATATTGGTTTGTGAGTTGCTAATGAGGGTAGATATGATTCTTAGGACATCCCCTTGAATATGTTGTTTGTGCTTCTCTGGGTAAATAAGTTGTTTACGTATTTGATGAAGAGAGGTGAGACTGTCTGAAGCAATGTGTGAATAAGAGTGCGTGATGGCAGCAGCAATCGCTGCTAATTCAACTCGACATATGGTGTTGGTAATTCCAGCACCGTTGGGCTCGACAAAACTTCTACTGTCAGTGAGAGGGCACTAGACTGCTCCAATTTCTTGTATGCCATTCTGGATTTGACAACTACCATCAGTGTAAGCCCATGTCCTCCAGTCAGGGACTTTGAGCTTGAAGGTTGGACTAGAATGATAAGGTACAAAAAGTTCTTCCTGATTACTTCATGCCCATTCTGTCATGTATGCCAACAAGCTTGTTACCACTAGGCGTGCTATTGAAAACAAGAATACTTCTTGCAGCCAGGTTATGGAGCCGGGTGCTTCCAATAACCCTCCAGATCCCCATTAGGGTCTTTTTTTTTGTAGCTCCGTGGTGGAGGGGACTCACGGCTCTTCTGAGCCAATGTGTCTCCTTTTCGTTAATTGGTGTAGGGAGAGTTTCCTCTGCCTACGTGGTTTTTCTTTTTCTTTTCTTTCTACTTATATATGGATAGGTTGGGTTTCTAGATGTTTGTTGTTTGTCAGAGGGGAGGCGTTGGCATTTATTGAATCCAGGCATATCAGCATGCATTCTATTGAGAGTATAGTGGTTGCCTATATTCAGCAGCTTCCAGTTAACTTCTGGTACAGCTGAAGCCAGGCCTTGTAGCCAAGCTGGGTTGTGATTGCTAAGATGAATCCTTGCAGCTGTGTTCCAGACTGCAATAATTTGTAGGTCCCAGGTGTGCTGAGAATGGGGTATTTCCTGGTTGATGGAGGATTGTAGATTGTTGTAGCAAAGGTTGGTACGAGCGATGGCTCCAAGTTCACAACAGAGATGTGGATAGGCAGTGATGAGTTTGGAATAGGGGTTAGTCATCATGTGTTGGCCCCATACAGGGAGGAACATGAAATTAGCAGTGGCCTCTGTGTTGAGAATGGCTGAGTAAACAGCATGGTGTAAGGCCTGAAACATAGCTTCCTCGGTGTAAATGGGATGGCAGACAGAGAAGCCTGAAAATCTGGATGAGAGGGAGTTATGATGGGCACCAAAGAGAGTGTCTAGGGGGTCAGTGCTCCAGTAGTGCTGGTATTGTGGGTTGTGGTCCAGCGGGGAGGCCATTTTTCTTAAATTACCGTAAGTTACCGGTGACCAGGGCCCATTCCTTAAGGGCAGTGTGGATGGGGGTTGGCAGGGCCCGCAGAAAGGAGTCTTTAATCTTTTTGCTAGCGTATTTGTTTTCTAGATAGTCTTGCGAGCAAGGAGCCCCTGCAGCTCAGATGAAAAGCTAGTAGGGAAAGAAAAGAAAAGAAAAACTACGCAGGCAGTGAAGACACTCCCCGCATTTCAAGATAGAACGCAGAGCAGGTGTTATGGCTTCATGCAAGCCTGCAAGCTCGGCTTTATATAATGCCTTGTAAAGGACTTGAAATCGGCTAGGGGTGATCATCCCAACACATTTACCTTGTGTGTTGTAAATGCATGCCCTGTATGCTTTGTAGATTTCTGGGAGGATAAGGGGAGGTGGAGCACGAGGGTGGGGACCGTTTGATTCAGTGTCTAGTGGGTTGTTTGATTAGGATCTTGTTTAACTTTATACTTCAAGTATAATCAAGTTGATGAGGTCAACGCCAGCCAAAATTCGCGAGCAGTGGGTTTAATGTCTACTTGTGGGTTGGTGGGGTGTATGTCTAAGGAAATTTTATTGCGTAGTCCTGTGTCTAGTTTTTGCCTCCAAGTATGAATAGTGTGAGGCTTTTCAAAGCCTTGTCTTTCAAGGTTATAAAAGGCAGAGTCTGCTGTGGGTCGGGAAAGGTCTGGTTCGCTCTGCTTGGCTTCAAATTCAAGCAAAAGCTGTTGGAATTTAGGCCAGGTCTCTTTAGTTTCCTCAGGCTCCCAGGAGGACATCCAAGTGACCTTTGTGAGCTCTTCTCTAGAATGGCATTCTCTGTCAATTTTCTGTAAATTGTTAAGGCCTGCGCAGGCGGGACAAGCCCATGTGTTAGCTGCATCTACCTCTTGTCTTTGCCCATCAGTATAGCAACCAAGTTCTTTCATGCATTTCCAGTGGTATGTTTGTTGGCAAACATCACAGATATACATATCAAGGTAAAGAGGTTCAGAGTTAATAGGTTCATAGCCACCATGGTAATTGCATATTTGGCAGCAAGCACACTCAATATCGGTGCGAGCAGCAGTTGAGGTAGTCGCAGGCTGAAGGCCAGCTTTCTTGAAGAAAGGCAGGGCCCACTTCTCAATAATCATTGGGGCAAAATGGGTGTGGTATTGCACTTGATGGTGAATGAGGCTTCTCCATCCGTCTTTTCTATTGACCGTGCAGTTTCTCCAACCATCTATATGGGTTATGTCAAAATCATGGTTATATATAGCGTTGATAGCATGGCTAGCTGTTTTTGCTTTTGTAAGCTTGTGGACTGAGGTTTTCTTATAATTCCAGACCTCAGAGGCTTGGCATAGCGAGCTGAGGGGGTTGATGACAGGAAGGGTAAGCTCTGTCTCTATGTGAAGTAGTTTCTTCTTCTTTTTTTGTGGTTATTGATTTGTGTATCTTGGCTGTGTGGAGTGTTTGGATAAGTAGGGGGGCTGCAGGTGTTGCTTGTCTGTCCAGTACCTGTTGTGCATGGAGAATTGGGCTGTGTTGGGATGTAGTTAACAGTGCTTTGACTGGCATTAGCTTCTGGATTATTCTGGCTTAAAGGTTGAGAGATGGGAATGGGTGTGCGTTTTATTGTCGAGCATGTGCGCTTGCTGGGTGGTCCTTCCGTAGGTGAATCTTGTTGAGTGGGCGTCAAAACAATAGAGCTAGCAGTATTTTGTGTTGAGGTGTGTAGGAGTGATGCTCAGCCTACACTTGGAGCGAGTTCTTTTATTGGGTGGCTCTTCTGTGGGTTTTGTTTCTTTGGCAGTCATTACTTCCTGAGTAATAGGACAAATTTCTTGTGTAGGAATGTTAACTGTAGGGGCGGACAAGGTTTCTTGGTCACGTCTGAGGCGGCGTCCAGTATGTTTGTGTCTGTAGTGAGATGTGGAGCGAGGTTGCGGTAATGGCATTACTTGTGTGGAACGGGTGCTGTTTGGTTGGGAGCCTGCAAGAGGGTAGGTATGAATTGGGGTATCTGGTTCCACATTGAGGCCACTCACATGCGTGTTTTTAATAAGGCGGTAATGTGCAAGAGTGTTTGCTTCAGTGTTTTTGTAGGCAATGATTTTTTGGATGGAGGATGTACTCAACTCTTCTTCCTGGGGGAGTTTAACCAGTGCTGCCAGTCTGTTGAGTGCTATTTTACATTTAACGTTGACCTTGGAGTATTTGGCTTGTAGCTGAGCTACTGTGATGATGTGAGCCTTACACGGGGGTGTGAGTTCATGGATTCCATTAATTTTGAAGGCCCATTAGGGGTTGCATTATGCAGGTTATGAGGGAGGAGAGATTGTGGGGAGGTGGTTTATGCAGGGAGAGGGCTTTATGGATGAGCTTCAAGTCTTTGAACACAACTTCCTCGTGTTTCATGAGGTGGAGCTTACTAGAGTGGATACTGATAAATTGGCGGGCATGCATGCAAAAGTTGAGCTGGCATCTTATGTGCAGATTGATTCCTTCTCGTTTGGTAAGATAGGATGTTGATAAGAGCTTAAGGTCCGCTTTTTGCTTGGTGAGGAGTTTCAGGCTTATGGTGCGGTGTCTAGTTGAGGGATCCTCTAGGCTAGATGTGAGTGCAAAAGCCAGGTGTCTGTGGTACTCTACACAAATTGAGGTGCGCCCTGATCCAAAGTTATCAGAATCTTTGCAAATCATTGCTGCTGCTGTGCTCTTCCAGAGTTTGTATTTATGTTTGATAGTCTGTCTATCATGGTGTCCCAAATGATGAGGTCTGCTGGTGTGCATGGAGTAACTGCAAAAGCATAGGCAAGGCTAGGGATAATGGCTGTACGGACAATTTCAAGCGTTTGCCGTGGGGAAGCATAGGAGGAGTCAAGGTCATCAAGCTTATTTCTGAGGTTACAGGTTATGCGTTGAATTTGATGCTTCCAATTCAATTCCATGTTGATTTGAACTCCAAGATAAAGGAAGGGTTCATGTGATGCAAGATGCTGAGCCTTTTGTCTTTGAATTTCTATTTTTCCTTTGAGTTGTTGACAGAGAGCTTGAGACGGTGTCACCCCATTTTGATCTTTTGTAGGATGACTGTGTAAAATGCCCGTTGCTTTTGTTTTGCTGCCAGACATAATAAGTGCAGCCCAGTCAGAGTAGAGAGTGAGTTTCTTGGCTTGTAATTTGAGGTCCTGGATTGTGCTAGTGGGGCAGAGAAGGTCGTCAGCAAAGGCAGCGCTGCTTAGTACGTTAGCAAGATGAGTATCAGTGGCATTTTGGCCTGGGATGCAGCTGTGTTTGTAACCGCATCCTCCTACATGTAGCCATCTTAAGAGGGGTTCCATGTAGAGGAGAAATAGAAAGGGCAAAAGTGTATCTCCTTGAATTGTACCTCTTTCAACAGGAATTATTTCAGTGCTACGTCCCGAGGGCAATCTAACTTGGGTGGTGGCACTTTCATAGAGATTTTTGACTGTGTCGATAGCATCAGTGGGGAAGCCCAAGTCATACATTATCCAGAGCATCCTGTCATGGTCAGTAGTGTTGAATGCGGAGGTGAAATATACAATGAGGGCGTAAATATCTTTCCCAAAAGTTTAAGCGTCTTTAAGTCCCATGATTACATCCTGGAGCTGATGGATGGTGCCTTTTTGATTACGGAAGCCAGCTTGAGTAGAGCTCAAAAGAGAGTGTGCTTCTGCATATTTATAGAGTGTATTGGTGAACATTTGGGTGCACAGTTTGTAAAGCGTGTTGGCAAGCCCAATGGGCCTGTAGGATGAAGTTCTGTCTCTTTTCCCTTGTTTTTGTCAATGAGGATAGTCTCACTAGTTTTCCAGGATACCGGGGTGAGGCGGGTGGCCCACGTAATAATGAAGAGTTTGTGGATACTCTCTTGGATTTCAGGGGAGAGCATCTTGAGGATTTCATTTACTACACCATCTGGACCTGGTGATTTGTTATTGCTAAGAGCTTTGACGCATTCATTAATGCAATATTGAAGGCACTCTTATCCATGATTTTGGAGTGAAGCCATTCCCTTTGATTTTTACCTTCAACTTCTCCTTTTGTAATTTGTGATTGTAGAATAAAAGGATCGGGCACTTGTTCAAATCTACCAGCCTGTTCCCAGGGATAATTACGTGGTGCTTCTTTTGGGAGATATTTGCCATGCTTGGTGTTAACTGCCTTCATAGCTTCAGTGTAGTAATTTTCTACGATTTGGGCCTGCTTGGCAGGCTCAGTTTCAATGTTGCCAGTCTCTGGATCTCGCAGCGCTTGGAGGCCTGCTCTTGGTTGTGCATTCTTATATTTAAAAATCTCATTGTGTGCTCGTTTGGGATTTGTATTGATTGTTTTTAGCAGTTTTTTGTAGCCGGCAAGATTTTCCAAGCGTGGTCTTTTTTCCTGTCCGTTTCTGGGTCCTTTGGTGGGACCCTTGCTAAGTAAGGGAACCTTTCCTTACTGCACATGGCCTCTTTTTTCCCAGCGTAAACTTTCCTTTTCTTTTCTTCGTATACGCTCTTCCTTAGTGTAATATATCTACGCCATGGACAGCGTGACATGCAGACTGTAAGGGGTATATTTCAGGTTGCACAAGGGATGGAGAAAGAAAAAAAGAAGGAAAAGTCTACGCAGGCCACAGGCCGCGTGCATTAAGGAAAGGTCCCTTAACTAGCAAGCTAGCAAGGGCCTCACCAGATGTCTTTTAAAACTACACTAGCTACAGCTAGCCTAGGAGAGGGAAGGAGACTGAACTAATGAGGATCGGGCGGGTTGTCGGCCATGCCCCGAGACGCCCGGACTCTCCTTCTTGTATCCACCTCTGCGCGCCCAGCGACCCCCCCCCAGAAGCCCTCAGTAAGCAAAGAGCATGTCTGGTGTTAATGATAGTGGTTATTCCCTGTATGGCATGACAGCTCAGCTTGGAAGCTAGGGATTTTGCTTTGTGCTTGGATAGGCCCAAATTGACAAGAGGTTTGATCGTGTACTCATTGTAAATAGTGCCCGCCACGCCAATCAGGATGATGTGTAGAGTCACTTTGTTGTTCCTGTTTGGATTCCTTGAGCTGCGGATTTTAAGTCTGGTTATAGTGTGAGCATGTTGAGTTGCTGCAGTTTCGAAAGTGATGAAAGGGTTGGTGTCTGGACAAAATTTCAGTTCAACAAGGTGAATGTCTCTGTCTTGAGGAGGGATCTTAGAAGGATCAAGGTGAGCTTGTCTGCCTGGGATAGATCTCACAAAGATAACATCAGGGCGGCTCTGGTGCCGGGCAGAGGAGCCAGTACCATTAGAAAAAAACAGTCTGGAATGGCTCGTGAGATGTTTTCTGGGACTTGTATCCCCTGATCCAGGAGTCTCTCATTACGGCAGGCATCCATACCAATTAGGGATGAGCCAAACTTGCCTTTGCTAAGGGCTTTAACACAGAATATAAGGCCAACATGGTGTCTGTTGGTGTGTATACCACTCATAGTTGGATTTGGACATCTGAGGACAACACGATTAATGCTATCCATGTTGTCACAGAGCGGACACCTTTCAGAGGTGGGAGATTTGTTGAATCTGTTGGCATGCTTTTGTGTGTAAATTGTCCCTGTGCGGTATTTGATTACATTTATCTGTTGTTTGAGGGTGATCTTAGGAGTAGACCAGAAGGAGTTGCTGATTTCCTTGTTAGCAAGTTGACAGGTTGGGTTGTGAGCTTCTATATTGTCAGTGGTGAGTGGGGAATTGGGTCGTATGGCATGGTTGAGTCTCTGCCAGCTATTGTAATGGCAGCCAGAGATATCAGCAGAGCCTAGCTTGTGTTTTTTGTGCATGTGTAATTTAAGTTTGTCGGTCAGGTTGTTGAGGTAGTGGGTTGGGAAAGCGTGGGAGCGGTGCAGGCTATCATTTTGTCTGCGTGAGGTCTTCAATGAGAGCCAGTATAAATTGTGGAATGGGTCCCAGGCATGTGGGAGTTCAACATCTGTGATGGCCGTGAGGGCTGCACACCGTGCGCAGGCGTCAGCCCCCTCATTGCCAATGATGCCAGAGTGAGCTTTGACTTTGTAGAAATGGATAGGATGAGGGGAGTGCTCTAGTATGGTTGATATAGCACGAATGAGCTCTGCATGTAGGTGATACCTCGTGCGCATCGGATTGAGATTTATTTAGAAATCTGGGAAAGGCAGGATGCACTATCAGAAGCAATGCCAGTTTGCCCTTGTTGGAGTGCCACAAGAATACCTGCTAGTTATGCTCTGTTGATGGTATTTGTAGGTCCACGGCCGTTGGGTTTTATGTGCGGCTGCAAGTGTTGGGAGGGTAGACTAGTGTCCCTCCCCGGCTTGTAAACACCTGAGCCAGAAAGTGGTGGGGAGTCATCATCTTTGTGTTTGATTACACTGCCATCAGTGTAGGTGATTTCTTTCCAGTCTTTGATCTTAGGTGTGAACATCTTCTTGTAGTTGGCAGGAAGGAAGGCTGCCCTTGCCTGAGGGCACTTGTGTGAACAGCTGTGGGTGTCAGGGGAGAGTGATTGGAATTTCTTTTTCCAAGTGTTTGATGCACGGTGCTGGTGGGTACGCAGTGGCGTGGCAGGATTAGGACGATCCAGGGGTAGCCAGTGAGCTTCTGATACATCTCGATTAAGGAGTTGGAACCAGTCTTTGTTTGCACTGTCGAGTGCTTCTCTAGCATTAAGATTCCAGACAACAATGAGCTGCATAGGATAAGAAGGTAGGGTGGGGTTAGGCATGACATCAAACCAGTGTTGAGGTGTCTGGAATTGGATTTTTCCTGTAGGGAATTTGGCAAGCACTTTTGCAAGATCTGGGTAGTGGTTCAGCCAACTCATGTAGGCATTGCAGCTGAAGCCTCTCCAGTGGGGTTGAAGAATAAAGGTGGCAACTGGCTCGGTGGTTTGCAGGGAGGAGTGTACTGCGTGGCGCAGGAGTCTGAACATAATTCCATCATCATGAGGGGGATGGCAGAAGGAGAAGCCATTGTAGCGTACAGAGAGGGCGTCTGTATGTGCCCTGAAGACCTGGTCACGGTTACTTGTGCTGAAATAAGTGTTGAAGGTATCGTCAAACTCAAGAAGGTTGGAGAACCTCTCTGTTGAGACCATGCACCATTTATGTAGGGCTGATCGAATGTGGGGAGGTGTGATCAGCGCAATAGAATTGTAGACCTTTTTGCTCTTGGCAGAGATATGTTTTTGTTGGGACTTCCTACGTGAGAGTAGTCCCATAATATCTGTTGCTGTATCTTTGACAGGGGGCTGGATGGTGGCGTGGATGCCTGCCTTTTTGGCTGCTTCATAAGCCTCAAGCAGGGTCTGGAGTCTGTCTATAGTCAGCATACCAACGCAGTTGCCATGGGCATTCTAGATACAGGCACATTCAGAGGTGATAACTTCCGGCATTTGTGCTGGCATGGCGACCTCGTCAGATGTGTCAGGTTGGAGACTTTCCTTCATCAGGTCAACACTTCTAATGATAATATCACATTGCCATGTTGGCATGATATCTGTCTGGGGGTTGGTAGGTTGGAAGTCAAAGGTGACATTTTTGCGAATGGCGCAGCCGGTAGTTGAGAGCCATGGAGAGTCAGATAGGCTTTGAGGATTGCCTTCAAAGCCTTGATTGACAAGATTGTCCAGGTCTACCTCATCATTTCGGGGGTCTACTGTGTGTTCCAGCCTTTCCTTCTCAAAGGCTTGGACATGGGCGTGTAAATCTGGATGCATTTGTAACATATCAGCAGCTTCCCATTTGGGGTGCCATTCCACATGGATCATTTCACAATCTTCAGAGAAGTTGATCCTTTCCGCTTTTTGGGAGTCTGACAGAGGGGCGCACGCAGGGCAGTCCCAGTTCTCATTTGGTTTGCTCAGTACCCGGTCATTTTGGGAGCATGCTTTGACATCTATGAGGCAGCCCCAATGGTAAGTGCGGTAGCAGGTATCACAGGTGGGCATGTCGTCGTAGCATTGAGATTCATGGGTGTGTTCTTTGCTCACAGGGCTCCAACAGAGTTGGCAGCACGGGTCTTCTTTAATCCTTCTAGGTACGCTTTGAATAGGCTACTTTCAGCCCATCATTTTGGAAAAAGGGTAAGGCCCACTTTTCAATTGTTACAGGGCGCCATTGGACTTTGTATTGAGTTTGCTGCTTCTCTTGAGAGGATCTGTTGGATTTCCGTAAATGTTGCCAGCCCAAAATCTTTAGGATGACATGGTCATAGCGGAAGATGGTGTTGCTAACTTGTTCTGCGCTCAATTCAGCAGCCTTGTCCTGCTTATAGTTCCAGAGCCACTGGGCAACGTCAGTGCCTTGTGTTTTTGGAGGTAGGGGGCATGGGGTTAATGGGTTGTGTGTGGTATCCTAGGTACATTGTTGGACCTCGGTTCCCTCTGGGCCTCTTGATCCCAATTTGTGGGGTCTGTGTGGGTTCCAGGGGCAGGGCTTGTGTGAGGGGTGTCAGAAGGGGTTGGGTGGGGTCTATGTCATATGCTTGTGCTTGTGGTCCTTCCACATGAGAGTTGTTTCTTTTGCGAGTGCGCCTGTCTTGGCACATGTGCGCCTCTGTATGTAGTTGACTGTTTGGGGACGGGCTGTCTTGGCTACTGGGGGGAGCATTTTCTACGTCCATATCTTGAGAATCAAAGAGGGGGTTACTGTAAGTCCTGGAGTCAGGGTGTATCTGTGTGTTAGGGGCATGGCCCCCATTGACTGGGTTGCAGTTGGGGGGGTTTGGGGGAGCATGCCCTGTGTAAAGCTTTGACCAGTTCCAGCCTGCTGGTGTATGTTCTGTTTTCATCAATTCTGCATGTGTTGTGTTATTTATGCCAACGCAGCCTTCCTCGTCTTGCTGTTACCAGCATGAAGATTTTCCAGCTTGACCCACGCCTCCCGCGCGGTTCCGCATTCATCAACCAGCGGCTGATACATATCATCAACAGCCAGCACCATCAGCCCCTTGGCTTGCCTGTCCTGCGCGGCGGCCCGACCCTGGGCGACCTCTCCAGTTTGACTTGACGCGGCTGATTCATCCCCCCCTGCTGGCTGTTCCGCCAGCACGTCCCCCAGGCCTTTGCTGTCCAAGACAGCCCGGAACTGCATGTTCCACTTTGGCCATGGGTTCTGGTCCCATTTCACAATGGCCAACACTGGTCTCGAGTCCATCACCTCCCACTGGTCGTCCAATAATAATGTTAAAGAACACTCTGGTTGAGCAGTGAGAGCGTGTTACAGGCCCATAACCTGTTGGACTATATATTTACAGACGAGGGAACTGGAGACCAGAGATCAGAAGTATTGTCCAGACTGAACTTAGATAAATACCAGAGAACCGATCTGTTTAACTTAGGATAAATATAATAGACTCACAACACAGAGTTAAGGTCCTGCACACAAGTACAGAGCTGTACCAGCCAGGCCTGCATTCCAACATGTTCTACGTCCTTATCTTGAGCATCAATGAGGGGGTTACTGTAAGTCCTGGATTCAGGTTGTATCTGTGTGTTAGGGGCATGGCCCCCATTGACTGGGTTGCAGTTGGGGGGGTTTGGGGGAGCATGCCCTGTGTAAAGCTTTGACCAGTTCCAGCCTGCTGGTGTATGTTCTGTTTTCATCAATTCTGCATGTGTTGTGTTATTTATGCAGCGTGATTCAGGGGGTTTATTGGGCGAGCTGTCTTGGCTCTGTATGATTGTGCTGATGAGATCAGATGTGAGATTGTGGGTGGTAGGGTATGGGAGAGCTTATTAAGGGCCACGATATGTCTGGTCCTGATTTTGCGGCTAAACAGGGATGTGAGTTTATTTCCGTCAATAATATGGGTGAGGTTGTCATTTACTAGTAGCAGAGAGGAGAGCCTGGTTATGCCTAGTTCCATGAGGGGATAAGTGCAGTGGCAGGCTAGGGTCCTGAGGGTGGGTTGCATTGGCATTGAGAGAACATTTAATACGGGAGTGATGCTGGAAAGAAGGTAGGGTGCACCTTGATAGGAGATGTCAAGAGCGCTGTTGCTGATGCAGAGGTATTGCCTAACACGGAGCATATAGGGTAATTGCTTGAGGAGGAAGTTAGGATGGTGGTGTGATGGGTTGATGCTCCTGAGAATATAGAGCCTGAGTTGATGGATTTGGGATTCCAGTAATGCCCTAGTGACCCAGCCATGTCTGCCAGTGTTGTTGAGGCTAGTGGTGAGGGCCGCTGCACACCTCGCATTATATTCTACTGCGATGGATGTACATCCGAGTCCGAAGTTGATTTTCTCTTCCCGCAGGATGGCTGTGGCAGTGCACTGCCAGAGCTTGTACCTCTCTTTAATGGTGTTAAGGGCAAGTCTATCCCAGCATGCAAGGTCATTCTCAGAGCAGGGCGTGACTGGAAAGGCATAGGCAATGCTTGGGATGATTGCTGTTCAAATGATATCCATAGTTTGTCTGGGTGTGGCAAAAGAGCAAGCTAGGTTTGTAAGTATCTTGGTAGGCTTTTCTGTCATTTTAGTATGTTGGGGTTTCCAGTCCAGGGTCATGGTGACTTCAACACCGAGGTAGGTAAAAGGATCACCAGGGCAAATGAATTTGAGCTGATTTGCCCTGGACCAGGATCTTATCTTTGAGCAGACGTCTGGCAAAGTCTGCCACTGACGTATTGCCCCGAAGGTCTCTGCTTTGTGGACTAGGGAGGTTGCAGGTCACCTTAGTCTTATTGCCAGAGATGATGAGGTGGGCCCAATCCGCATAAAGGGTTAAAGGAAAGAAAAAGGAAAGAAAAGGGTTAATTTCTTGGCTTGGATGCGAAGATTGGCATAAGTGCCCGTGATGCAGATGAGGTCATCTGCAAAGGCCCCACTGCTGATTTTGTTTTGGGCTTTCTGTTCAATAGTTTGGGGGCTTTTGTTGAGGCTCTCATATTCATAGCCACGCCCGCCAGCATGGAGCCAGCGCAGGAGAGGTTCCATGTATATGAGAAAAAGGAAGAGAGAAAGGGTATCCCCTTGAACGGTGCCCCTTCCTATGAGGATGTCTTTTGTATAATGGCTGTTAGGAAGGCATACTCTGGTGTGTGCCTCCTGGTAGAGGTTTTTGACGGTGTCAATGGCAACGGTGAGGAAGCCAAGGTCATACATGATCCAGAGCAATTTGTCGTGGTCTGTAGTATTGAAGGCAGAGGTAAAGTCTACAATCAGTGCATACATATCTCTATAGAAGAGTATGGAATCTTCAAGAGTCATGATTACTAATCTCCACCATACACCAACTCCAAAACTTAGTAAGTTTTGGAGTTGGTGTATGGTGTCTGTGTGTTTGCGGAAACCTGCTTGCATGGTGCTCAGCAGGGAGTGGCCCTCTGCATACTCGTACAGGGTTGCTGTAACCAGACGTGTCCATAATTTATAAAGGGTGTTGGCTAAACCAATAAGCCGGTAGGATGTGATGTCCGTTTGAGGGCCTTTCTTTTTAAAAATAAGTACTGTATCACTCTTTTTCCAGGTTTTGGGAGTTATACCAGTTGCCCACATAATAATAAAGAGTTTGTGGATGGATTCCTTATATTCTTGGGGCAGGTGTTTGAGCAGCTCATTGGCTATGCCGTCTGGTCCTGGGGTCTTATTGTTTGTGAGGGATTGGATACACTCCTGGAAGGAGCAGCTATCCAGGATGGAGCCGTGGTGCCATTCTCTCTTCCTTTGGGTATAATTTTCGGCCCTGGTGATGGGAGTTTCTAGGAGGAAGTGGTCCTTGCACTGCAGTGGCACTGTCGGTCCATCCAGGGGTAGTTGCGTCTGGCTTGGGGGTCAGATGGAAGATAGGCCCCAGTCTTTATGCAAGGGGCAGCCATACTGTCAGTGTAGTAATTTTCCACAATATCAGCTACTTTGCACGGGTCAGTTTCCACTTCTCCTGTGCTGGGGTCTGTGAGTGCTTGGATTTGGGAAGGGGTGGTGCTTTTGCCACTCAGGATTTCTTTATTGGCAAGGGCTGGGTGCTTTGCAATTTTTCTCTGTTGGCGCCTTTGCGCTCTAATGTGGCACTGGGTGCTGTAGTCAGAGTCTATCTTGTTGATTTGCTCCTTGATGTTCTTATGCTGAGCTTGGAGGACAGCTTCCAACGGTGGCAGAGGGGGTGAAGCGGTGTTTGAGGCAGGGCTGGTGGGCATTGTTTCTGCTTGGGAGAATTTGTGGACAAAGAGGATGGCCTTATGGAGATTGGGGTCGTGGCTGTTTAGGGCCAGGATTTCATCAAAGGTGAGGGCCAGGTGGGCCTGGGGCAAATTGTAAAGCACGTGGCGGACAGATTTGAGTTTGTTGCAGAGTGATTTGCGGAAGTTACTGATCCTTCTAATTCTGAAGTGTTTGGAGGTTGCAGGTTTAGTTTTGGTGGTGCACACCTGAAGAGCCACCTCATGGCACTCTTTGATAAGATTTACAATTTCTTCGGCAACCTTTTCAACGGCTCCCTTGGCAGGGAGGCCACAAATTCGATTCAAACGGGCTGGTTTCTTAGCACAGGTGCTTTCTATGGCAGACAGGTTGGAAAGAGCAGCCTTGTGCATACTGTTCAATGTTTGCAGAATGTTAGCGAGGGTGGTGTGAGGTGTATACGCAGGATCATAGAGAGCACAATGCAGCTTTTCAATATCCGAGGGTTTTATGGGCCGCACTAGTATACGCTCATTTTGATGTAGCGGTGCAGGTTCAAGGAATTTTCTGATTTTGACCCCTAGGATGTTGGTGGGGACATTGGCAACAAGGGGAATGTGATCGCTATGTTTGTAGCCTTGGTCAGCAGAGTTGCAGAATATCTGATCATGGTGGAGGTTTATCTTGTTGGCTTTGAGGATGGGGGAGGGCAGCAACATGTCATCAATGCGGCTGTGTGTGTGGCCTCTTGAGGTTTGGCTGCGAGGCGCTATATCTGACCTAAACGTCCAGGTTCTTTGTGGCAAGTGCCAGTCAAGGGGACAAAAATTAGTGTCAGAGATGAAGTTGCGGAAGAGCTTGTCTTGCTCATAAGATATTCCCCTTGTTCTATCTTGTGGAAAAAGTGTAGCATTCATGTCACCCAGAAGAATGGGGAGGCAGTGACAGGAGTTGAGAAGGCGTTTCAGTGTTTCCTCCATGCGTTTTCAAGTTTCAAGGGCTGCATGGTTATCTCCTGAAGGCCAGTAGGTAGAAATCAGAAGAATGGGCTTGCTTGAAGTCTTGAGTTTGGGATGGAGTAGAAGGTGTGGAAGGGGAGAGGAGGACGTGTACTCTGGGGTGGATTTGGGGCTTTGTTCTAAAGAGGTCAACGGTTTTGATGCAGAACTGTGGACGAGAGCTTGCTGCCAGGGGACCTTTCCTAAATGCATGCGGCCTTTTGGTTGTCATAGGCTTTTTCTTTCCATTTATTTGTGATCCAAACTTTGCAGCTCCACTGCTGCACTCAAATTTGTGGGGTTAATTCAAGCCAAGCACTACCTGCTCGTCCCTTATCCAGCTCTTATCAAAAAGTGCCTCAATGTTTCTTTGACCCCAGTAGTTCTGATCAAGCTAGATGCAACTCCCGCCACCCTGATGCTATTTTTGTCAATCCTTGCCCTACTAACCACAACAGTCGACCCAATCTTGTTCATACCAGATGCTACACAGTATTAGAGGTAATAAAGAGGTGAGAAGGAACACAAATCTGTCAGGCAGCTGCATGATTTGAACATCCAAACCCGCCATATTCACGTAATAAAAATCAAATACTGCAAAGATATGAGGCCTGGTGCCCAACTAGGAGCCTCACAGCAACAACACGGTGAACTGAGCAAACAAAGTCACGGTGCTGAGATCACTCTCCACGCAACCCTACTAGGTGTGGTGGCACTATCTATGTTGCCTATACCCTGGATAAGTGTAGGAAACAGGGGTTGACTTGCAAAGATTGATCAAACTTGCACAAAAACTCCATGCCCATTCTGTGCTGCTATATACGCACAAACTTCGCTCAACCAGAGATGCCGTTTCAAGTTGAAAACAAAAACAATCATTATAACCCTGGCGTCCCGGGGCCGCTGCCACAAACCCACCAGACCCAAATAAACTTCCCTCTCGTATTCTGGTGAAGGGGACCTAACCAAACAAAAAAGCATGCCATCCAAAATTTGACGACCATTATTAACACCAGAATTGCTCTTCATTTTCAAGGGGCTTCTGGGGGGGGAGTTTGGTGGGCGCATGGTGGAGGAGAGCAGGAGAAGGAGAGTCCAGGTGTCCAGGAGCATGGCAGACAACCCTCCAGATCCCCGGGGGGATCTGGGCCCATTAGCTCTGTTTCTGGCTTTCTCCTAGGCTAGCTGTGTCTAGTTCTGTTTCGAGGGCCCTTTGATGAGACCCTTGCTAGCTTGCTAGTTAGGGAAATTTTCCTTAATGCACGCGGCCTTTTGGCTAATGTAGGCCTTTTTTTTGTACTCGTCTGTGCATTTTAACCATCGAGTCACCTACAATATATAATATACATAATATCTTAACACATATCAAAACACACCTATCGGATTTGGACTTATTTTCACACTAATGATAATGAAACTGAATCTTACTAAAGTTGCCATGCGCTCCCGAGCTTGATAAAGTTTTCTTCACCCGGCGCAAGTTACACTTGCAGGGTTCTTCTGGTAGGGGAGTTGCTGAGGGTGAGGCTGTGTAAGGCAGGAGGAGGAGAGTTCAAGCCCGCAAGCGTATGCAAACAAACTTCAAGAACCTCACTACTTCTTTCAGCTGGCTCTTTGCTTGGTTTAGGCTAAGGCCTTTTAGCCTCTTTAGTAAGGCCCTAGCTAGCTTGCTAGTTGGGGACCTTTCCTTAATGCACGCAGCCGGACTTGGCATGTGTCCGTCTTTTCTTTTCTTTTCTTTCCCTGACTCTGGTGGGACAAGTTACGTCCCACACACTCTTGACTACTTCATTCAGGTCGGACAGATAAAACTGAAAAGGCAAACATAATTGTGTGCAAGCTGTGACCTCGCTCTGTCCAGCGTGCCCACTATCTAACCACTTTGAAACGCACGCCTGATGGCGCACAAAAAAGGCAAAATTAACCAGACACAAACCAAGCTCTGGGGCCAGATCCCCACATTGTATTTCTTTCTCAGCATGTTCAGGGGATGCACAGCTCCTGCTGCCAGCCTGCCTCCTTTTCCTTCATTGGTGAATTGATGAAGTGTTTTGACGACACTTAGTCTTCTGTTCTTTCCTTTCATGTGCCAATTTCACAAATCACCCTGGTGGAGGGTTGCTCAGGATACTCAAAGTCTCTATGTTCAAGAACTCGGAGTTCTGAACTCCTTTCAAACCCAGCACATTGCAGGACCCGTGAGCGCCTGCGGGGGTGGCTGTTGCGTCCGGTCAGGCGTGCACTTGCGTGGCCTGCTACTTCTCCTTCCAGGGGGTCAGCGAGGATGCAATCCCAGTGCTGCATTGCACTCTGGCAAGGTTGCACGCTACTGTGCTACTATGGCAAGATCGTAGAGTAGCGTAGCCGTAGACAGCCACCGTAGCATGCCAAATGGCACTCTGACTTTCTCAAAATTTCAGACTGACAGAAGAGGCTGCAGATGCAATGATCATGAGCTTAGGGATGGATTTGCCTTAATGCATTAAAGTTGTGTACTGTTGAAAACTGCCATCATAGCGTAGCCTGGCTACTGCCGTAGCGTGCAACCCTGCACTCTGGTCTCTTCTGCTGAACATCCTCAGCACAATCACGCTGCTTATGGATGGGTCTCACCTTGGTGAAGCCGGAAGCAGTTGGTCAAGTGCATGATGCAGTGTTCACGGATGATGACCAAGGATGATGACGAGCATGATGTGAACGATGAATATGTTACACTATTTCATGAATTCAGGCTCCATTAAAGCTCTGAAATCAAAAAGGAAAGAGCTACAGGGAAAGGAGAGACCAGAGCCGCCCCATGCCCTTTTCAGTTTGTGATGTTAACGTATATATACAATAAGATTGACGTTCCGAAACATCCGAAACATTCAACTTCCGCTATCGTATAGGTGGTCAGTATACGCGGCTCTCAAGCTCGATCGTGTGGAAATCCCGCGGGACCAGGGTTCGAGTCCCTGTGGCGGAACTTTTTTGTTGTACGTGTGTTTTTTGCACCTCTGTCCCAGTCTGTAACCTTTTCACACCTCGTGCCCTGATGGTCTGGGGCGATGCATTCACACTTTATCCATGTCAATATGGTGGGAGGACACTGCGTGAGCCTACACAGTGCTCCAGGTGCTAGGATGATCAACGTCTTGCCTTGCAGGCACCTGACAAAATCTTGTCGCAGGCCACATTCGTAAGGTACCACCAGGTGCGTGGTAGCGCATGATGTCAGCATGCTCCCAAGCCCTGGGACAAGAGGAGAATACATTCCTATTCCTAACACGAAGGAGAAAAGGGAGGCAAGCTCAATAATGGAAAAATATGTGTGGACTCTGCAAGGGCTTTTGGTTAAACTTTTGGTTTAAGTTTCAGTGAACGTTTTGGGTTATAGCAAAGTTTGTGCGCGTATTGCACAGGACTGTGCAGATTTGCACAGAATTACGCAGGCCGATTATTATACCCTTCTTTTATGGAAGCTATACAGTGTTGGCAACCATTCTACTCTCAATACAATCCAATCAACCCTGCAGAGACTTTTGTCCTTTTTGACCTGCAAAAACATAATGTGCATCATTTCCAAGCTTCTTGAATCATGTGCAGTCCAGCTAACTTGAAGTTCACTCTCTACATGAGTGTTGTACTGTCTACACCATGCCTCCCCCCCCCACTGCTGCCCTTTCGACTGCTCCCCTCCCAGCTGCCAAAATAGCTGTCACCTTCTCAAATCAGCTGCAATTTATTGGCAGAGGTTGGTGCATGAACTCTGCAAGGGCTTTTGGGTCGGGCAGACAACCCTGTTGCTAAACTAATAGTTTGGGTTTCATGGCCCTTTGGTCAGACCCTTTCTAGCTTGCTTGTTCGGGAACCTCTCCTTAATGCACGCGGCCTTTTGGCTGACCTTTCTCTTCCTACCTTTTTACCAGGAAGCCTTCTGAGTCAATGGAAATTGCCGACCTTTATTGCCACATCGCTCCTGCAGCAACTTGCTTCTTGAAGAAAGAAAGCAGGAAAACTAGGGAAGCAGAGGAAACTCTCCCTACATCATCAAAAGAAAAGTAGACATGCTGGTAGGGATCTGCGTGTAACTTTGTCTGGAGATATTCGTAGCATTATATCTTATATGATGACATGATAACAAAATAATGTTACATTTACATTTCTAGAGCAATCTCCTTCACTTAGGTGCAACTGCCTAATCACGGAGGTATGGGAGGTCAGCAATTCAGTGCATATCTTCCAGGCTGCTCCTCTCCTCCACATGTTGTCTTTTGGTTTGGGAGATTAGCAACCCAGGGCATATCTTCCAGGCTGCTCCTTTGTTGTTGTTCTTTCTTTTCCTCCACATGTTGTGTTTCCTCCACATTATATTCATAGTGTTATATAACAAAATAAGGGTACGTTTTGTTACACAACCTCTGGTGTAAACTACAGAGCACCCCTCGGGGCATTGAATTTCACCATCAGATTTGGATGGCTCATGTATGTGGGTACATAATGCCCACTTGCAACTTACCTGGTCAGGAAAACAATTCTGTAGTCCAATATCGGCTCAGAAGTCAAACTATAGCGGCATTCTTGTCAGGTGGCAAGTCTGCCCAGGTAGCCCACTGCACCCCTACACACTTGCACAAGCTCATTCAGGACCACACCCCTGTGCTGCATGTACTTGACACCATCTGCTGTGTCTGCTGTCTAGCTGCACCGCTCCTTGGGCATGTTTGCCTTCCTACACCAGCTTGACAGCTGTCTCGATGCTCAAGTGGTTGTACAAGCTGGTGTTCATGCGCCTGCATGCTGACCAGTTCCGCTTTGCTGCACTTTGCTGCGTGTGGTGACAACAGCTTGTTGGCAGCTAATGCCACCAAAGGGAACTGCTGGTTTGCCTTGGACAGCCAGAGGTTGCGCAGATCGTCGGCTTTGGTGGCCTCAATGATCTGCAGCTGCGTGGGTTCTGCTGAGAATGTGCTTCTTTAATAGATGCAGTCGGCTCCAAAGACCTTGCTCTCCTCCATGGGCTGATTCCTGTGGCTGCGTCAAATGCCTGACGCTATCAATGCTTATGCTTTGCAATTGTGACGCTGAGCTGCCACTCTAGCACACACAGGCCCATGACACTCTAACCTAATCACGGCCTTCAAAACCTACTCCCACTTCTTGGATTCTCCTGTCGTGGGCTTTTTCAGAATGCAGGCAGGTGTGCAATGGTCTCAGGTAGAACTACTTGCCTTTTTTATTTCATCCAACCAGCCTCCCCTTCCATGGTGTCTGCCATTGCTATAATATATGCAACTGATAAGGCTCTCAATAAATCAAAAAGAAAAGGAGAAACCATGCAGGCAGTGAGAACCCTCCATACATCAATTCAGGAAAAGGAGGTACATTGGCTCAAAGAGCGGTGAGTCTACCTCACCAGAGGGTAAGAGGGAAGCTGGTGTGGGCCAGGTGGGTTTCTAGCAGCACGCGGCCCTAGGGCGCTAAAACACTGGGGTCAAAAAGATCTGGAGGTGTTACACGAAAGGAAAGAAAAGAAAAAGCTACGTAGGCAGAGAAAACTCTCCCTACATAAAATAAGGAAAGAGAGACACATTGGCTCAAAGAGCAGTGAGTCTCCCTCACCAGAAGATGAGAGGGGAGTTAATGTGGATCAGGTGGGTTTCTGGCAGCACGCTGCTCCAGGGCACCAGTGTTATTATGAGTGCTTTTATTTTCAATGGCACGTCTGGTAGAGGTAAGTTTGTGTGCAAATTGTACAGAATGGGCATGGAGTTTTCTTGCAAGTGTTTCAGATCTCTGTGTGTCAATCCCTAATTTGTTGAATTGATCAAGGGTATGGGCAGTGTAGATAGTCCCCCCCACACCCAGGAGGATTGGGTGGATAGTAATCTCTGCACCTTGGAGCTGTTTGCACAGTTCGCTGTGTTGTTGCTGTGAGGCTTCTAGCTGGGCACCAGGCCTCGTATCTTCACAGTATTTAATTTCTATCAGATGGATATGGCGGGCTGGAGTTGTGCTACTCCCCATACTGCGCAGTACCTGGTTTGAGGGTGGAGTGGGTGGTCTGTTAGAGACTTGCTCAGTGATGTCCAGGTCATGGCGGGCCAAACGGTCTGCGCTGCCTACATCCATGTGCACAAGCTTTGACCCATAAGAGCCTTCGTTAACCACTTTCATTATCTATCATTCTGCTGGCAATGTTGTGATGCTTTGTTACCATATTATGGATGATGGGGCATCCTGAGAGGATGCTGAGAGCGATATCTATATGATGACATTCTGGGAGAGGACGTACAAGGCTTGTGGATATTTTGAAGCGTTTTGCATGTTTGTGATTGCAAAGGACGCCTGTGTGGTATTGGAAGATCGTGTGTTTCATTTGGTTTGAGATAAAACAGAGTATGTTCCAGAAAGCATTGCCATAACCCAAGCTGCTAATGCCCTTCTATAAGGGCCTTATTTGCAGGAGGTAGTGATTCCTTTTGAAAGGTGTCTTAGCCTGTCTTACAGTGTACGTAGCCATTCCTGTGTATGGCATGCATATCCATAGAAAGAAAAAGAAAAGAAAAACTGCGTGGTCAGAGGAAACTTTCCCTACATCAATTAAGGAAAAGGAGACACATTGGCTCAGAAGAGCCGTGAGTTCCCTCCACCACGAAGCTACAAAAAGAAGACCCTAATGGGGATCTGGAGGGTTATTGGAAGCACCCGGCTCCATAACCTGGCTGCAAGAAGTATTCTTGTTTTCAATAGCACGCCTAGCGATAACATGCTTGTTGGCGTACATAACAGAATAAGCATGCAGTTTGCGAGCAAGTTTATTGGCACGTTGGTGGTCAAGTTTCAGGTGTTTAAACTGGTTTAGGATATGCTCAATTTAGCAGGTCCCTCCAACACCCAAAAGGATGGTGTGGAGAGCCACAACTTTCGCACTAATGAGTCTGCAGAGGTCTGCATGCTGCCGCTGTGCCTTCTCCAACTGTTGTCCAGGCCTCGTGTCCCCACAGTACTTGGTTTCAATCAAGTGCACATGCCGCTGGTCTACATTCAGTTGGTGGGGTTGTCTCCGAGACCGCGTGAGTCACGCGATTGGCTGTCGAATGTGTGGGGTTGTGTCTGCATATACATACCTTCCCAATTATGCCCTCAAATCCCCACATGCATACGAATCACAGACTTGGATAGGCACATCCCAAAACAGGCTACTACTCTTACAACTAGAGCTTATTACCGCATGTAGATACAAAAAATAATTAGCAACATCTTCAGAAACATGCCCTGTATGTCTTACCTATGAAGCGCACCATCCTAGAATACCGCACAGGCACCCTCTATAACCAACATACGGTCCACTCAAAGTATACACTAACCTGTTATGCCCTCTTCCAGGCTGGCATCAATTAGGCAATGCACTCCACATACTCTCATGCTGCCAAAGTCATATCGTCTCTCGCACGGAGACTGAACGCCATGGTGTTGCTGGAAGAATGATCTCAAAAGCTTTTTGCAAAAACCCTTGGGGAGCAGGCTCGGTTAACATGGACATAGGGAGTGGTGATAGGTTGGCGCAGCACAACCTTCAAATCCCTGCACATGCATCAAACAGAATTATACCCCCTTACCTCTTTCCAAGAAATTTTCCTAAGAGATCTAGACTCACCTCCAGCCGTCCTGATGCTATACTGACTACCCCCTATCATGCCAAACACAATTATTGTTCTTGTTCTTCTTGTTCTTCTTGTTCTTGTTCTTGTTCTTGTTCTTCTTCTTCTTCTTCTTCTTCTTCTTCTTCTTCTTCTTCTTCTTCTTCTTCTCACACGATGTGTTATGCTGCAGGCATGGCACCTCACACAGGACCAGCGCAGCTACCTGCGTTAGACAGCCCCATCAACTGTATGCAAACTAGAAGCACGTACACTAAATCAAAATTGAATTTTGTGAAGATGCAAGGCCTGGGCAACAGTTGGAGGCGGCACAGTGGCAGCATGCAGACCTTTGCAGAAATATCAGTGGAGAAGCTGTCACGTTACATACCCTCCCTTTGGGTGTTGTTGGGACTCGTTATACTGAGCAAACCCTTAACCAGTTTAAACAACTGGGTCTTGACCAGCAATGTGCACAGGTGCTCTGCACAGGTGGCATGCATCTATGGCACAGATGGCAAATGTACAGGGATGCTCACCCCAGAGCGCATTAATACCCTCCTTAACGCATTTCACAGAGCCAAGCAGAGTGGAACACATGACACAATCCAGCCTCCTCCTAAAAGCTTTGCTTTTGAGCTCCTGGGTCTCTTCTCACACTCTATCTTGAACAGCAGCAAACATCGAAGTAAAAACAACAAAGACTCCTACATGCGCATCCTACCTGATTATATCCACTTAGCTCTCTGGAATTGGACTTTAGTGACCCAGGAAAAATGGCCTCACCTTTAGAACACAACCCCAATACATCCACTACTGGAGCAAACACCCACGTGACAGGATCTTTGGAGCTATCCACAATGCTTTGTTGTCCAAATCCTCAGGCTTCTTGTCATGCCATCCTATCTATGAGGACCATGTAATGCACCTCACCTTGAAACATGCCATTTACTCTGCAATACTACAAACTGAAGCAACAGCAGCTTTTGTGTTCCTACCAAGCTGGGGAGGTCCAATGAGCACCAATCTTTACTCCAAATTTCATAATGCCTACCCACACCTTTGTTACACATTGGGAACCATACTCTCAGCAGCTCTCAACTATGCTACTCCCCACTTCTGAGTCAGCAAGGAATTCATGCTTCCCCACCACTCCTGGAGCCTACAAATTATCGCTGTCTGTAATACTGCAGCAAGAATCTGCCTAAATGAGAACGACCCAACTTGGCTCACTGATTTAGCATGCCAAATCCCTGAAGCACGGTGGTGTAAAACAACCATCAGCAATGACCCAGTTCTCAATCCCAGACACCCAGGCATTGAGACTGGTTTAAAAAAGTTTGAACAACTACCCTCTGATTAATAACACACCCCTAAGAGCATTGTCCAAAGCCAACAACTCCTCTTGCCGCCTACCGCATCTAGCCCAAACCTGCCAGTGGTCCAAACAGTCCAGAATTGGAAAGAGTGGGCATACACAGATGGTAGCTGCCAAATACACCTCGGAATACAAGTGATAGGAGCAGGAGTCTACCACCCTGACAATGATAGTCCCAATTATGTCCAACCAAACGGAGCAGGAATCACTAATACCATCGTAAGGGCTGAACTAGCAGCAATAGGAGCTGCCATTGTCCAGGGCCACTCTCACATCGCTACTGATAGCCTTTCTTCACTCCTCCAAATCAGAAAGCAAACACTGTATCAAGAGCATCGCCAGCATGTCCAAGGCCATATCCTTAAAATAATCATACAGCTTGTGCGCAATTCCTACCCCTATTTATCTGTACAAGGTTAAACCTCAAGCTGGAATGGCAGGTAACGAATGCGCAGATGCCATTGCCAAACACCGGGTTATTCAGGGTGATGACACCCCTGCAGACACGACCTTCCCCTGTCTCAACCTTGAAAGCAATCCTTTCCATGACACCACCTGGCTTGCCTTTGAGGAAACTGTCCGCTCCCGTGCAAGCACATCAGAACACCCCAATTCACCTGCCCCAGAGTTTAAACACTTTTCCAACCTTCGTGATGCTCTGAGGACGCACATGCACTCAAAACACAGACTTGGAAATGCTAACACAGAGACAGGATACTACTCTTATTATCAAAGCCTACTTCCTACAGTCCATAAAAAGGTTAGCAATGCCTCCTGGACCATGCCACAGCTTCCTTATAAAATGAAGCAAAACGTTTTCAACTACCGCACAGGTACCCTTTTCAATCAAAAGCAAGCGGTACTCTTCAAATTTTCCACCAGTCTACAATGCCCCCTTTGTGGGGAGCCTGACAGTGCCCATCGCATTCTTTCAGGATGTAAATATTCCACCATGTCAAACATGGTAACCGGGCGCCATAATATTGCTAGCAGAATCCTCCTTAAAGGTGTCAGCAAAGGCCCCCTTGGGAGAGGCCTTGCCTCCATGGACGTTGGCAGCGCAGATCGCCTTGCTCTACAGAATCTGCAGATCCCTGAACACTCAACAAATGGAACCCTTCCCAAATACATGTTCCCTCGTCGTTTCCCTGACAAACAAAGGCTCACTTCTAGTCGCCCTAATACAATTTTAATTTTGGTTCCAATGAAGAGAGTGCCAAGGACCAATTCCCGGTATCCATTGAGAAGTAGAGGGGGGCGCAGGGGGAACAGGGAGCACTCAGCTCCAGACACAGCCACTCCACCTACCTCCAAGATCCGTCACCCTAGTCAGCTCCTTCCTGAACAGGGGGACGTCCGTCTCGTGGAGGTCACATACTGTGAAGACACCAGGCCCAAGAATCAGCTGGAGGCCTCCAAGCAACAGCACCGCAACCTCTGCCGCGATCTCTCAAGGGCCTCAGCTCAAATCACCCTCCATACCATTTTGTTAGGTGTGGGAGGGGCCATCTACACCCCCACACGATGGAGCCGCTTAAAGAGCTTGGTCTTGACACTCATACAGCCACAAAGCTTGCTCTGAAGCTTCATGCCCATTCCGTCCAGTACGCCTACAAACTTGCTAGCACCAGATGCGCTCTTGAGAAGACTTCTCTCAACTCTCATCGCCAAGATCAGGCACGGGCTACTGCTAGTAACCCTCCTGACCCCCATTGACTTCTTTCTTGTTTCTCTTGGTGAAGGGGATACACAGTGCCTTGGCCCTAGGTATCCTCATTTCCTTAATTGATACGGGGAGCGTCTTCACTGCCTGCGTGGTTTTTCTTTTCTTTTTTTCTTTTCCACCAACGTGCCATTAAGCTTGCTTGTGAACATCATGCCCATTTTGTCAAGTATGCCCTGAACCAAACAAGCCTCTAGCCATGTTATATCTCCCTACCTCTTTCACCCCAGTATTTCTGATCAAGTAGACGCAACTCCTGCCGCCCTGACGCTATTGGGGTTACTCCTTTCCCTCAGGCTGCTTACCCAAATAGACCACCTACTCCCCCCTCACATCAGGTACTCCGCAGCATGAGATGTAATGAAGAAGTAAGAAGCAGTACAACTCCAGCTAGGCAATTCCATAAATTGAACGTCCAAAACCGCCATATCCACTTAATTGAAATCAAATACTGCGAAGATGCGAGGTCTGGTGCCCAGTTAGAAGCCTCACAGCAACAACACAGTGAACTGTGCAAACAACTTTAAGGTGCTGAGATCACTCTCCAAACAATCCTTCTGGGTGTGGGTGGGACTATCTATACTGCCCATACCCTGGATCAATTAAAACAACTAGGGATTGACCCACAAAGGTCTACCAAGCTTGCACGAAAGCTTCATGCCCACTCTGTACAATATGCGCAAAAACTTACCTCTAGAAAAGAAAAGAAAAAGAAAAGCCTACGCAAGCCATAGGCCGCGTGCATTAAGGGAAGAACCCCTAACAAAAGTTAGAGGCCTCACCAGAAGGCCCTCAAACCTACACTAAACAAAACTAGTCTAGGAGAGAGCCCGAGACAGAGCTAATGGGGATCTGGAGGGTTGTTCGCCATGCCTCTGGATGCTCGGACTCTCCTTCTCCCGTCCTCCGCCGCCGCCGCGCGCCCAGCAAACCCCCTCCCAGAAGCCCCCTGAAAGCAAAGAGCGTGTCTAGTGTTAATGATGGTGGATAATCTTCGGATGGCATGGTCCCCAAGCTTAGATGCTAGTGATTTGGCTTTTTGTTTGGTCAGACCCAGATTTATGAGAGGTGTAATTGTATAGTTGTTGTGAATCGTGCCACCAACACCAACTAAGATGATGTGCAAAGTCACTTTGTTATTCCTGTTTGGGTTTCTTAAGCTGCGTGTTTTAAGTCTGCTTATGATGTGGGAATGTTGGGTCTTTGCGCGTTCTAGGGTGGGAAAGGGATTTGTGTCAGGGCAGAATTTAAGTTCAACAAGGTGAATGCCCCTATCTTGAGGGGGAATCTTGGAAGGATCAGGGTGAGCTTGTCTGCCTGGGATAGGGCGCACAAAGAGAGCATCAGGGCGGCTTTGGTGCCGGGCAGGTGAGCCTGTGCCATTTGGGAAAAACCAATCTGGAATGGCTCGAGAGATGTTATCAGGGACTTGTATGCCCTGATCCAGGAGTCTCTCGTTATTGCATCCATCCTTGCCAATGAGGGATGAGCCATACCGGCCTTTACTGAGGTCTTTTACACAGAGGTTAAGGGCCGCATGGTGTCTGTTGGTGTGCATCCCACTCATCGTTGGGTTGGTACATCTGAGCAGAACGTGATGAATGTGGTCCATATCATAACAGAGTGGGCATCTTCCAGAACTAGAAAAGTTGAAATTGGAGGCATGACTCTGTGTGTACGGTGTATCCGTTCGATACTTCACAATATTTATTTGCTGTTTAAGGGTAATTTCTGGATTTTTCCAGAAGGAGTTGCTGATCTCCTTGTTTGCAAGTTGAGAGATTGGGTTGTGAGTTTCAGTGTTTGCATTGGTGGTGGGCGGTGTGGCATCGTTAAGCTTCTGCAACCTCTGGTAGTGGTAGCCAGAGGTGTTAGCAGAGCCAAGCTTGTGTTTCTTGTGCATGTGTGCTTTAAGTTTGTCGCTCAGGTTGGTGAGGTAGTGTATCGGGAAAGTTTGTGAGCGTTGCATGCCATCAAAATGTGTGGAAGAGGTCTTCAATGAAAGCCAAAAGAAATTGTGGAAAGGGTCCTTGGTATCTGGGAGTATAATGTCTATGGAGTCTGAGAGGGCTGTGGTGCGAGCGCAAGCGTCAGCCCCCTCATTTCCTATAATGCCAGAGTGGGCTTTGACTTTGTAGAAATGGATAGGGTGAGGGGAGTGCTCTAAAATGGTTGATATTGCATGAATGAGCTCTGCATGTAGATGATGCCTCATGCGCAACGGATAAAGGGTTTGTTTAGAAATCTGGGAGAGGCAGGATGCACTATCAGAGGCAATGTCAGTTTGCCCATGTTGGAGTGCCACAAGGATACCTGCAAGTTCTGCTCTGTTGATGGTATTAGTAGGCCCATGACCATTGGGTTTTATGTGTAGCTGTAAGTGTTGGGAGGGTGGAGCAGTGTCTCTTCCCGGTTTGTAAACGCCTGAACCAGAAAGTGGTGGGGACTCGTCATCTTTTTGTTTAATCAAACTGCCATCTGTGTAGGTGATTTCTCTCCAGTCCTTGATTTTAGGTGTGAACGTCTTTTTATAGTTGGCAGGGGTGAAGGCAGACTTACCTTACCTCTACCAGACGTGCCATTGAAATCAAAAATACTCAGCATAACTCTGGTGCACTGGGGCTGCATGCTTCCAGAAACCCGCCAGACCCACACTAAGTTCCCTCTTACCCTCTGGTGAGGGAGGCTCACGGCTCTTTGAGCCAATGTGTCTCCTTTTCCTTAATTAATGTAGGGAGTGTTCTCACTGCCTACGCAGTTTTTCTCCTTCTTTTTTCTTTTCTATGCCCACAAACGTGTATCCACTAGGCACGCTGTTGAAAACAAAAATATTCCTCACAGCTAGGTTCTGGATCCAGGTGCTTCTAGCAAACCTTCAGATCCCCTCTAGCCCTTTTTGTTTTGGCTTTGCGGTGGAGGCAATATGCGGCTCTTTTGAACCAATGGGTTTCCTTTTCCTAATGTAAGGAGAAGAGAGAGTCTTGTCTGCGTAAGTAAGTATTCTTTTCTTTTCATTTCCTCTTGTCCAGGCCTGCGTTTAGCATGCATACCCATTAAGGTCTGCCGAGCTTGTCTGAAAGCTCCATGCCCATCCTGTCCAGAGCCAGACGTGCCATTGAAAGCAAACGCAATCATCTTGAGATTCTCAAACCTGTGAAGCTTTCCTGAAGGAGATTCATGGCTGTTTGAGCCAGAAGGAAAAGAAAGGAAAAACTACGAAGACAGTAAAAACTCCCCACATCAATTGAGATTAAGGGGCTACATCGGTTCAAAGGGTGCTTGTTGGCGTACATGACAGAATGGGCATGAAGTTTTAAGTTATTGGCGCGTTGGTGGTCAAGTCCCAATTGTTGAAACTGGTTAAGGGTGTGCTCAGTGTAGCAGGTCCCACCAACACCCAAAAGGATGGTGTGGAGAGTCACAACGTTTGCGTTAATGAGTTTGCAGAGGTCTGCATGCTGCCGCTGTGCCTTCTCCAACTGTTGTCCAGGCCTCGTGTCCTCACAGTACTTGATTTCAATCAAGTGCACATACTGCTGGTTCACATTCAGTTGGTGTGATTGCCTCACGGGGTTGGCTGTTGTGGCCCTCTGAGTGGGGTTGTGTCTGTGTAATGCATGATGGTGTGAGCAGGAGGTAGAAGGAGAAGAAGGAGTGGGTTTGGCTTTACAGGGAGTAATCAGTAAAACATCAGGACGACTAGGTGTTAGTCTAGATCTCTTAGAAACATTCCTTGGAAAGAGGTAAGGGGGTATAATTCTGCTTGATGCATGTGCAGGGATTTGAAGGTTGTGCTGTGCCAACCTATCACCACTTCCTATGTCCGTGTTAACCAAACCTGCTCCCCAAGGGCTTTTGCTAAGAGCTTTGATGATAATTCTTCCAGCAACATTGTGGTGTTCAGTTTTCATGCTGGAGACGATATAACTTTGGCAGCCTGAAAGTATGTGGAGTGCGCTGTCTAATTGATGACAGACTGGGAGAGGGCATAATGGGTCAGCAGAGTCAAGCACACAATCAGCCTGCCAATTAAGGAAAGCCATGCCTAGTACCCAACTGCTGAGTACAACTTTAGTCTGACCTTACAATCAATGTGTCTCCTTAATAAACCTAGAAGTGCTTTCCCTTCCTCAGCAGCAGGAGCAGCAGCACCAGGGCAGAACATGGGAGGAGCCATGAAAGGACAAGCAGCGAGCGCAGGCCAAGACAGCCGAACTTGATCGCCCGAGATAGTGCAGGCAATTAAAGCAACCTGGGGCCCTCCCAGGAGGTATGGGACTTCTGGGGGATATGTTGGGCCTCCAAGTTATGGGAATGGGCCTCCAGTTTTTTTATTTCCACTTGGAGGAAATGTAGAGAATTACATAGGAGAACCCAGTAGTTGATATCACCCAGGCTAGGTAGTGTACCTATGGAGGAGGACACGTGTGTCCTCCATCTGAATGCCAAACGGCTTAATTTTCTTGTGAACATGGAGCATTGCATGGACATATTTGAAATGAATGCCTACAAACTGTACGCAGCAGTATATTATTCATCAAACGTTCTGAGAAAGGAAAAGGAAAGAAAAGCTACGAAGGCGGAGAAAACTTTCCCTACATCAACTAAGGAAAGAGAGACGCATTGGCTCAAAGAGCCGTGAGTCTCCCTCACCAGAATATATGTTCTGAGAATTCATTCGATACAACAACTTTGAAGCCTTTAAGCAGTCATACCTTGTGCTATTACAATTGCCAATCTGCAACAAGTTTGGTTTGGTCTGGTTACAGGCACCTTTCTGCTTCAGCTAAGCTGCCCTTGTAGGCAGGTACAGCTATGTAACCCTTTTACCCTGAGAAGCACAGACAATACATTGGAGACGTCCTGAAATCCATATCTACCCTCATTAGCAACCCACGAACCAATACTTGTTTCTACAATGTAAAATCTCATGCTGGTATTGCTGGGAACGAATGTGCAGATGCTATTGCAAATTATCAGGCAAAACAAGCCAATAATAGCGTGGTCGGTACTGGGATCCCTAGCGCAGGCCCCGGCGGAAATCCATTTTTGAATTAATTTTGGTTAGCTAAAGAGGAAAAAAGAGAACATGCTGCAGGCACATTCACAGCTCCTGCACCCAATCCTAAAATCACCTACCTCCCCAACCTTCAAAATACTCTCAAGTCTCGCATGCATACAAAACACAGAATTGGTCATGCCAACCCTTCAATAGGCTACTACTCTTATTATCAGAAATTTCTACCACATGTGAATAACAAAATCAGCAATGCCTTTAGAAACATGCCCCGTATACCCTCACCTATGAAACGCACCATCTTACAATATTGCACAGGCACCCTCTATATCCAAAAACATGCAGTTCGCTTTGAGAGGTCTACTGACCCATTATTATTTATTATGCCCTCTCCCAGGCTGTCACCAGTTAGACAGTGCTTTCCACATGCTCTCCGGCTGCCAAAAACAAATCATCTCCAGCATGAAAACTGAACGCCACACTATTGCTGGAAGAATGATCACCAAAGCTCCTAGCAAAAGCCCTTGGGGAGCAGGTTTGGTTAACATGGACATAGGGAGTGGTGATAGGTTTGCGCAGCACAACCTTCAAATCCCTGCACATGCATCAAACAGAATTATACCCCCTTACCTCTTCCCACGTAACTTTCCTAAGAGATGTAGGCCCAAATCTAGTCGTCCAGATGTTATACTGATTACTCCTTATCAAGCCAAATCCACTTCTTCCTCTCCTTCTTCCACCTCTTCACACTACGCAGCAGAAACAGCCCCACACAGAGAACCAGCATTACTAAACGTGTGAGACAGCCTCACCAACTACTAGTTGGCATCTAGATGCAAACCAGCGGCATGTGCACTTGATTGAGATCAAGTACTGCGAAGACACGAGGCCTGGACAACAGTCGAAGGCGGCACAGCGGCAACACGCAGGCCTCTGCAAACTTATTCAAGCTAAAGTAGTGGGTCTTCACATCATTTTTCTGGGTGTTGGTGGGACCTGCTATAGAGAACATACCCTGAACCAGTTTAAACAACTGGAACTTGACCAACAGCGTGCCTTGGAACTTGCTTGCAATCTGCATGCCCATTCTGTTAAGTATGCTCATAAACTTGTTACCACTAGGTGTGCTATTGAGAACAAAAACACCTCACAGCCAGGCTTTGGAGCCGGGTGCTACCAGTAGCCCTCCAGACCCCCATTACCACTTGTTGTTCTAAAACTTTGTGGTGGAGGGGACTCACGGCTCTTCAGATTTTCTTAACCCTATCCTATCCTATCCTAAACTGCAACAAACATTATATGTGTGTGTTTCCGCTCAGCTGCCCTTGTAGGCGGATATAGCGATGTAACCCTACCTCACCTTAATTGCTAGAAAAGAAAAGAAAAGAAAAACTACGTAGGCAAAGAAAAGTCTACCTACATCAATTAAGGAAAAGGAGAGACGTTGGCTCAAAAGAGCCGTGAGTCCCCTCCACCACAAGCTACAGAAAAAAGAGTGTTAATGGGGATGCGGAGGGTTCCTGGAAGCACCCAGTTCCAGAACCTGGATGTGAGAAGTATGATTTTTTTTGATAGCACGTTCAGTGATAACAAGCTTGTGAAGTTTGTGAGCAAGTTTAATGGCACGTTGATGGTCTAGTCCCAGTTGCTCTAACTGGTCAAGGGTTTGCTCACTATAACAAGTCCTACCAAGGCCCAGGATAATAGTATGAAGAGTCACAGCTTCTGCACTAATAAGGTTGCAGAGGTTTGCAGGCTGCCGCTGTGCCGCCTCCAGCTATTGTCCAGGCCTCATGTCTTCGCAGTACTTGATTTCAATCAAGTGCACATGCCGCTGTTTTGCATTTAGTCGGTGAGGCTGTCTCACGCAGTTGACACCACTGGTCCTCTGTGTTGGGTTGTGTCTGCTGCGTAACGCATAGCGTGAGCAAGAAGAAGAAGGAGAAGAAGAAGTGTGTTTGGCTTGATAAGGAGTAATCAGCATAGCATCAGGACGACTAGGTGTTAGTCTAGATCTCTGTGAAAAATTACGTGGAAAGAGGTAAGGGGGTGTAATTCTGTTTGAAACGTGTGCAGGGATTTGGAGGTTGTGCTGCGCCAACCTATCCCCATTTCCTATGTCTGTATTAACCAGACCAGCTCCCCAAGGGCTTTTGCTGAGAGCTCTCATGATCATTCTTCCAGCAACATTGTGGCATTCAGTTATCATACTGGAGATAATATGATTTTGGCAGCCTGAAAGCATGTGGAGTGCGCTGTCTAATTGATGAGAGCCAGGGAGAGGGCATATTGGGTTTGTGGACCTTTTGAAACTAATCAGTCTACTGCTTTGCAGAGAACTGAGGTTCTTGGAGGCGAGTGAGATGTGTGATCTGTCCATATTGCTGCTCATGCAATAAGGGACACCATCTTTTCCTTTCTTGGGGTATTTGCAGACCTGTTAGGCTTAGTTTTGCTCTCGTTCCTAGCAGCTCCCAGACTTGTCGTGTGTTAGTCAGTTCAGCCATGCTTTTCCCAGCGGGCCCAGTGTCGCTAGGTGAGCTGGTCCCTTCTCTGTTAGCTGACATCTGTGGTGGAGTGTTACACCTGTGGATGTAGCTGGGTAAAGACATGTCCTCAGTTTCGCTGTTTAGTCAATTTGTCTCAGTCTTCGCGTCTTGCTTTGAAGCAGTCCAGTTAACTTGGCTAGGCACCTAGCGCGTTCCTGCCTGCCTGCCTTTCATGTTTTCAGCTGTGTCCCCTCAGCGTATGTCTTTTGCTCACTCTCCTTGGAGCAGTGTTCTGAAGGCCATGCAGGCCAGATTTTGTTTATGTGATCAGTTGGTCTGCCCCCCCCTTGTTACTGGAAATCGCCTATCGAACGAGCCGGAAGATAACTACATGTTTCTGATTAAAGAGGGTGCCTGTGTGATACTGTAAGATAGTGCGCTTCATAGGTGAGGATATACAAGGCATGCTTCTGAGGGCATTGCTGATTAATCTATATGTACAGCATTTTGGAAGAAGAAGGTGGGCATGGTTGTTCAACAAGGACTGCTAGATTTACTTGCTTGTCAGGAAGAGATATGGCTGTGCCTTCAGGTAGGAACCACGCGCCCCCAGAGGTAATCTTGAGACAAGGTGTTGAACTTGGGTGGGTTCCTCAACCTGTCTGCTTGGAGACTCCTAATACACCAGTTTTGGAAGGAAAGGTTGGGTCCCACATCAAGAAGTTAAATGCCGGTGCTTTACCTGGATTAGACGGTATTCCTATACCCTTCCTTGAACATACCTATTTGCCCATTGAGGGTGGTCAGAGTGGATTATGTTAACGTGCTGGTGCCTCTGATAGCACGCATGTTCAGGGTTTTTCTGAGTAAAGCTAGGATCCCTGCATGTTGGAAGGTGGCAAAACTGAGCCTCCTTCACAAGAAGGGCTTTGTCAAATCTTGGGAACTACAGGATGATTGCTGTCAGTGGGGTGATGTACCGTAATTATGCCAACGTGCTGAAAGACTTGGTGACGGATTGGTGTATCCAGAAAAATAAGGTCCCAGACACCCAATTTGGTTCTTACCCCGGTAGGAGCACTTTGCATCCACTCTTCATCCTGAGGCACTTAAGACATGCTGCAAAAGAGCTCAAGCTACGGCAATCACCTAGGCTGCATGCTGCCTTCATTGACTTCTCCCAAGCGTATGATACGGTACCTTGCCTGCAACTTTGGGAACATCTACAACGCATTGCCATGCCTGCACTACTTCTCCAGGCAATTAAGGAAATGTACCAGGATGAATATATTCTGATGAATGGTGATAAAAGGGCACGTGTGCGTCCAACAAATGGAGTCAAGCAAGGTTGTCCCCTGTCCCCTCTCCTGTTTTCTCTATACATCAATGACATGGGCAGAGATATTAGTGAAGGTATCAGAGGTGCTGTGACAGGGGATGGAGTGAATGGCGTTTCGTACATGCTATATGCAGACGACTTGAGTTTAACTACCAATGACCCAGGTGAAATGCAAGTTATGCTGAATAGATTACGAGCTTATGCAATGAGAAAGGGGCTGAATGTCGATACATAAAAGTCGGACATTTTAATAGTAGTTCCTGTTCTTCCCTGCCTACTTTTCATGTATGGAGACGTGGCTCTTCCCCAAAAAGAACAATTGTAATACCTCGGTATGCTTGTGGACGAGCACATGAATTTGAAGGTTTCTGAGGAGCATGCAGTGCAGCCTTACATGGCTGCCCTGCAAAGGACTAAGGAGTTTGTGCATGAACATGATCTAAGGAATAGGCCACATGCTCTGATTTGGCTCTCTAAGGTGTATGGCATTCCAGCTGGGATGTATGCGTGCCAAGTGTGGGGTACAGAGTACTTACGAGAAGGCAGTGAGTTCAAAAGCCAATTACAAATCAGGCAATTACGCTTTTTAAGGCGTTTTTTAGGTGTGAAGAGTACTGCCACGAACTGGCCAGTATTGAGATAGTGTGGCCAAGAGCCCTTACAGTTTTCTTGGTTTTAGGCTTCTGTTAAAATTTTTAACAATATGCTTGTTTCAACAGCCTGACTGAGTGAAACACTACTCCAAGTGCTGAAGGCAGATTTACACCTTGCTGATAGGGGTGAGTCCTGTTGGTCTGCACACGTGTCTAAGTCTTTTAATGGCATGCGCAATGAGGAGGTGTTTAAACAGAAATTGCTGAGTGCTTCCAAGATTCCCATGCAGGATTTTTTAAGGGGATTTGAGGTACAGACAGCAGAATAATTGCATGCTCGCAGTAAGTGGCACCCTGTACAGGCTGTATGCTAACGTTCTTAGGGAGGTGGTCACTGGGTGGTGCCAAGAAAAAAACAAGGTTCCAGACACCCAGTTTGGTTTTTATGCTGGCCGTAACACTCTGCAGCCCATATTCATTTTGCGGCACTTGCAGCATGCTGCTCAGGTCAAGCGCCCAAATGCATCCCCAAGGCTGCATGCAGCTTTTATTGATTGCAAGCAGGCATACGATACAATTCCTAGGGAAGCTCTTTGGACTCACCTGCAGCGCATTCGTATGCCTACGTGCCTGTTGGCTGTCATTAAAAGCATGTATGCTAATGATGAGTATATCTTGGTGGATGGCTGCAAGCAAGCACGTGTGCGCCCGCAATATGGAGTTAAGCAAGGGTGCCCGCTTTGCCCCTTGTTGTTTTCCTTTTACATCAATGACGTGGACTGCTTGGCAGCAAATGTGCAAGGGGCTATTACAGGCACTAAGGACGTTCGAGTCACTCACATGCTGTATGCAGACAATCTGTGCCTCACCAGTAACCTTCCTGATCAGCTCCAACTGATGTTAGATAGGCTACATACGTATGCTCAGCGGAAAGGGTTGGTGATAAATGCTGCCAAGTCTGAATTGTGCACTTTAATTCAAGGGGCGATAATGTGCCAGTTTTCACGTTAGGGGGAGCTCGTTTGACGTGCACAGATTCTTTTAGATATTTGGGCATGCTGTTCGCAAAACAACGCAACCTGCAAGCCAGTGCTGAGTACATGTGTGCCCCTTTCCTAGCTGGTTGTAGACGTATTTGGCAATTCGCATCTGAGCACCGCCTGACAGACAGGCAGCATACCATGCTCTGGCTGACTAAAGTACTTGCTCTCCCTGCTATCATGTATGCATGCCAGATTTGGGGCACTAGATTTATGAGAAAAGGAGCTGAAATGGACTGTCCTTTGCAAACTGTACACCTGTGCTTATTGAAGCGTATCCTTGGGGTAAAGCACACCACTCCTTATTGGTCCGAGCTGCGTGAATCTGGACATGAACCTTTACAGTTTTATTGATTTCGCGCAGCAGTAAGGTTTTACAATGCTTTATTGCGCAGCAACAGCACTACACTCAGAAAGGTACTGCAAGCAGATGTTGAAATGAGCAGTCTTTCCCTTAATGCTGGACCTCAGAATCTCTGGCTGCATGTACAGGCTTGGACAGGTGCAATGTGTTTACTCATTGTGTTCGGTCTGGGCAGCCTATAGTCATGAGGGAGTTTGTTGTTGATCTGAGAAAAAGGCTGCCAGGTGTGTGGAATGCTGATGCCTTGGCAGAACATGGTGAACACATGAACAAATTAGCCAAGCATCACTGGATGGCACTTCCTTTGAGACCCTTGTCTGTTCATGGTGCGCCCTTTTCTGTCCCCAGGTATTTGCATCTTGATTTGGGCAAGCGCGCGCTGATAAACACAGCACGTTTCTGCTTTCATGCTCATACAAGAGTTGAGACATCACTTTGGCAGGTTTTTGAAGGTCCCCCTGTGTAAATCTAAATCTAAATCTTTGGCAGGAGCACCCATCTGCTTGAGATAGGTGTGACCAAGGAGGACTCCAAGATGAAAAGCATGCCGTGTTCCTTTGTTCTTGCGCTTCTGTGTGTTCTGCTCAAAGAACTTATGCGCAGCTATTTTCCGACTTCCCCTCTCACAGAAATTTTCTGGACGAATCAGGCGCTTTTTTCTATTCTCAAGCTAGCTCTGAGGATGTTTTTAATTTCTTGCAGAAGCAAACTAATCACACTTATCATTTTATTTCCGAACTCATGGATACTTTTTGTGCAGTTATAACAGTTGAGCAGGCCGAGCAGCCAAACTACCTGGCTGAAGGTCAAACCCCATTGTAACCATTGTAACTTTTCCCCTCCTTTCCTCTGAACATTGCCAAGAATCCCTTAATGTGCACGCAGAATTCGTGCACATGCTTGTGCGTGCGTGCGTGCGTGCGTGCGTGTGTGTGTGTGTGTGTGTGTGTGTGTGTGTGTGTGTGTGTGTGTGTGTGCGCGCGTGTGTGCGCGCGCGCGTTTGCACTGGCGGGAGAATTGGCATGTGCCACAAGCAAATAACTCTCATTATTACCTTCCCATTCATCCTTTACAATCAGGTAGCAGCTATCCCTACTGGCATGGTCTGGTACAATTACAGGCATTTGCTTCAGCTGGGCTGCTCCCACAGGTAAAGACAGCCAACATTCAAAAGAGCAGAAAACTGTTGGGCCGCAAGCCCCTAAATCCTGCAGAGATGGTGGAACCCAACAGAAAATTTGAATGAGGAGTGATAGCAGGATGCGAAAGCACATGTCCACCAACATCGCTAAGCAGGCACCTTTATCAACAACGCGTGCACCGACATCTCAAACAGTACAGACTCCTGCCCTTCTTTCTGTGTCAATCACTTGAAGCTGCTCTCAAAAGAGATAGACGCAGCCCTAGAGGATTGACAGGGCCCTTGAGCCCCAGGCTAATGTACATTCCGTTCCCAAACCCAGCTGCTGTCTCCCAAAAAACGGTGGCATTTCAGCGTTCAAGCCGAGACGCATTTCCCAGGTCACTTCAATGTCAAAGAGTGTCCACTCATCCCCTTCCTCTTCCCCTGAAACCTCCGCCCCCTCTGCCTCCAAAGCCCCCTCGGCCCCTGCCTCCATCTCTTCCTCCACCTCGACCACCAAAACCACCCCCTCTTCCGCCACCGCCACGCCCTCCAAAGCCTCCTCGGCCCCTACCCCCATCACGACCCCCACGACCGCCTCGTCCACCTGAGCATAAAGGAACAATGGCAGCCAAGTTAGCTATGGTTTCCTCCTGGTGTGAACAATGCTGAACATGCACACAGGGAATGGAGGGGCAGGAGGCACAGACAAGTGGATGGCGTATTTGGCATGCAGGAATGCCTATCAATAAGTGCCTCACACTTGGCACATGCACTACCAACCCTCCACCATTTGAAAATAATAAACAGATAAGTCTTTACATGTCCAACCGAGAATTAGAATACAGGTTGCGCTTGCTCGCTTCAAATGGTACCTTCATCCCGTCCTGCTCCTCACGGCATGCACAACACTGAACGGCTATGAAAATGGGCATAGACTTTCAGGTAGCCCCTACAGCTGCATGTCACACATCGTGCAGCTCAAAAGAAGCATCTCGCAAACCCACCTCTGCCCCCTGGGGAAGGTGCTCCCTTGGGCTTGGGCAGGAACCTCTCCATGGGCAGCAGCCTGAAGGGGTCAATGTAGAATTTCTGCCCGGTGCCATAGCTAGTGGCAACGACGCCCTCGGACATCTTGATGGTGAAGTACTGCAAGCAGTGTGTAGTTCGATGGAAAGCATTCTCATCATGAAACAAAACTGAGTGCAACAAGAAAAAGTGAGGGATACTCTTCCTTATCGTCCCCACTCAGTCATCAATTCTAAAGGCCCGTCTAATACAAGTGCTTCAGAATGCCATCAGTAGGTTCCCTCACGAGGGAATCTTGAGGCCCCAAATATGGCTTCTCACATGCTCCCAGCACAAGGTTCCCGCGACAGGCAGCTTTTACTCTCAGCAGCATTAGAGTTGAACTGCCCATACCCCAAGGGCACATGCCTAGCATGCTGCTATGTGAACTGGACTACATGTAGACACAGTTTGCTGCACTTGGATTGGGCAGTTGGGGTGACTTTGAAATGATCAAATGGCCTTGCAACAGAAATGGAGAGAAGAACTTGGCTGCAGATGGTGCGCTGTTAAGCCATTCTTCTTGAAACATTAGCACAAGCCGAAACTAGCCAATTGTCGACACACAAAAAAAACGCATTTGTAGCTTAAGATCCTTTACATATAGAAAGCATACATGTTCGAGCCAAAAATGAACTCAGGTAGGGATGTATTGGGCCAGGAAAAAAGCGCTCCAGGGTTGATCAAATCGGGGGTTTGGCAAATTAAGTTCGCGCTCAGTTCGAGGTTCCACACACTGATCGAACGAACTCAAACGCCTGTAGGTGAGAAGGCTGGGAGGGGTGAAAGGGGGGGGGGGGCAACTGCCCCCCTCCACCACTTTCCCTCCTTTCCCCCAGGCTATGTAAACATTATAATGGGCAAAGGGAAGGGTCCTGAGTGGGACCATGTTGGGTTTGAGGGGTCCTTACACCCCCTTTTTGGCACAGGGCATAAAGTTCTTCAAACTGGCAATTTAAAGTTCTCGAACAGTTCGAAAAAGTTTGAGTTCTCGAACAGTTCAAAGTTCTCGGACTGATGAACCCTGCTCTAACCAATATAGGGCAATGTATCTGCCCAGGCTAACATGTCTTGTTTACTGGAACAAATTTTATTAAAAAAAGCCTAACACAAGATGCCTGTGCGCTGTAGGCATCTGGATTACAAAAAAGATGGGCCAGAGCCTGGACTGCCTCCACATGCCATCTCAAAAGTGTACTCGTGCAAGAGCAAGCAGAATGCACTTGCAAAACGAGTTGAGTCAAGGCACAGCAAGGTATAGGGTAAGGATATGAGTCTATTTAACTGTCCATACACCAACACTGAAGTGGCTTCCTGATAAAGATCTGTTTGTGGGGAATGGACGCAGCAAAGCAACATCTTCTCTGCTAATATCAGCAGAGAGCACCTCCTGCTGTCTTGCAGCTCAACCTAGCTGCATTCAAACAACTTACAAAGGCAGGAGAGGCTGCGCCTGTGAGGCTAAAGTAGGCTCATGTAAAGAACCTTACCGACAAGAAAAGAATGCTGGTGAATTTAAACCATGAGAGCTAATTTCAGAGCTGATTCAGGAGTCTCATCATGATCAAACAAGTCAAAAGGTGGCTTGGCATGAAGGGGCTTGATGGAGCATTCAAACGCAGCTCTGGAATCAGCGCTCAATCAGCTTTTTATTGGTACAACTTCATAACCTGGGACTTGCTTGGCTCAAAGCTTTCTTTATTTTGTGCTAATTGGGCCAGACATAAGGGAACTGCGTCCCAGGATGCTCCACACCATGAAGAACAGGACCAGACCTTTGCTCAGTTGCCCCCCTCTGGCAAAATGCTGAACACCAAGCATGAAGCAGTATCAACATGCATGAAGCTGTAGCAAAAAGAAAGCAGTAACACACAGACAGACAATGACACACCACAGTGAAAACAGACAGCACATTGCAACCATGGCATCAAGCATGGGCAGGAGGTGGGCACTGACGTCTGTCTACCCACCACATTATTGATAGGTCCCAGGATCTCCTCCACCTTGCCTACTTGGGTCTTGTTTTCTAAGAATATGTGGGCATTGAATTGGGGCACCTGCAGGCATATGTGCATCAGATGAAGGTGGTGAGCACCTGCACCAAGCCTGAGGAAACTCGGCGGACGAGCTGCTGTCGGGGTTCTGGGCATGATGTTGGTCACATTCAGAGTTTGCCTACCTTCTCATTGGTCAACTTGCAAACAGCCTCTCCCTCGCAGGCATGCGAGTAAGTTCCAGCCTCCACCACATGCTCAGGAGGCCCCGCATCCTGAACAGCACCGTACAAGCAGACCCACAGTCAGGGGTTACCTTAACGCAGATACAGGAAATCACTCCTTGTCTACAACACACAGGCGCATACAATGGGTTACCACACTCCATTCTGTTTTGGTTCTTTGATTGGCTCAAAACTTGTTTCTCCAGCAAAGCTCAACGCAGAAAAAGCATGCACCATTTGAACGCAATGCATGCGCGTTTTAAATCAAGCAGCAGTTTGCTTTGAAGGAGAAGGCTACTGCATACCTGTTTGAGCAATAAGTAACCATTATGACGTTTTGTGCAATGTATGTTCTCGCGCGTGCGCATGTGTGTGTGTGTGTGTGTGTGTGTGTGTGTGTGTGTGTGTGTGTGTGTGTGTGTGTGTGTGTGTGTGTGTGTGTGTGTGTGCGTGTGTGTGTGTGTGCGCGCGCGTGCGTGTAAGTATGTGCTGTGTATGTGCATGCTGCGTGTGTGTGTGTGTGCTTATGTGTGTGCTTGTGTGTGTGTGTGTGTGTGTGTGTGTGTGTGTGTGTGTGCGCGCGCGTGCGCATGTGTGCACGCACTTCCGGGAAATGACGAATGGATAGAACAAACTCTGAAACCTTCAGTGAAAGAGGTGTGCTTTCCTGCTGGAAGCGTTTTTAAAGCTTCTCCCCTTATTGTGAATACCTGTCTAATAGAGGAAAGTCCTCACATTAACCCTCCATGCATTTTGTCAAGTGCCCCACTTGCTACCCCATCCACCTACATGTTACATTAAGCCCTCTTACCTGGTACCCACGCCCACCACCTCGCCCTCCAAACCTGCCTCCCCTGTCTCCCCCTCTGCCCCCCCTGAAACCACCCCCTCCTCGCATCGGCGGCCTGCATCGAACCATGCCCACATGCAGCGCGTCAGAGAAAAGCGGCAGCACACGCGACGGGAGAAACAAACATCATGAGCATGTATCATGCAGCAGCACACACCTCATTGTGGAGGCACACTCCTTTTAGGTAATGGAGGGAGTAAATCGAGCTTTTAGTTACGATTTAACAGTGTTTTTGAAGCTCTCTACATTTATTGAACTGCCGCCCTCATTTCTGTTTCACCTGTGAAACTTGAAAAGTGCAAATATGCCAGTTGAACTCTGACACCTTGTATCCAATTCAATTTCATTCATGCATTGTCAAATGAGAAGCTTGGCTGTGGGATCAGGTGTAGGAAAGAAGAGTTGAAGAGGTGGGTGTCAAACTCCTCTTGGGTTAAGGTGGGTCAACCACGTTTGCACTTGATGTGCATATGACTGATCGAGAAGCTAGAGAGAGTTTACGCCTCCTGCCTGGGGCTTGCTTGCGCGCTTGCAGCGCCTTGCCAATTATTGGATCAGCTCTGGGGCTGAGCAATGGACTCTACTGGCAAAAATAAGATTGGAGAGAGCAAGGTAAAATCCTATTACCCCCTGGATTGTTCAAACATTTAGGAACCACAACCACAAGGCCTGCTGCATGCTCTATGCCAGAAAAAGCATTCAGTTTTGCATGCCCATCTAAACAAATTACGCAGGAGGATTCACTCACATTAGCTGACAAATCATCACTCAAGCCTGTGTCATGCAACAAATTGACACTATTAGGCAATTATTGACGACAAATCTGTGCACATTCAGCACCTGTGACATGCAACTTAGGGAAGCTGCAACAAGATTCTGGCTGTTCCTTCCTCCTTCTTTCTGGCAGGCTCGAAACTATGTCCTACTTGTAGCATTCGTTGTGGGGTTGTGCTTGGGCATCATCGTTTCTGAGAGGGCCTATATCCAGCGTGTTCCAAATCCTGGTCAACCGAGGAGGAATCTTATCCTGTCACAGGATGATGCAGGTATGTGAGCAGCCAGCTATGCAGTCTATTTCTGTGCTGCAAAGTAGGGCATGATAGGGAGGAAACCTGATCCACAGGAATTATTGCTTTTCGTTTGCCCTCCCTATATTTGAGGCAGCCCTTGCCTTGAGGAAAGGTCCTCACACTTATGTGCATTATTCCAATGCATGTTTCATTCAACCTGCAGCAATGGCTGAGACACCTAAGGTAGAGAAGCAGGCCAAGACGGATGCAGCACCTCCTCGCTCTGACTTAGAAGCACTCCTGCGCAGGTGCGGCAGAGAGGCAAAGCGCGAGCACCTGCAGTTCTGGTGTGCTGCCTTTCCTGTCATGTGTTCATGTGTGTGAATTAAGTGCTATGGTAGCTGAAAATCGCGATGCAGCTCGTGTGGGGTTTTAGAGGAAATCCTAGAGTGCCAGTGACGAAGCATGCGGGTTTTATCTGTGAATTTGTTTGCTTGATTAAACTGGTTGAAGCTGGCCACACTGAAGATGGACTCCATTCAAGGAAGTGCATTAGTAGACTGCATAAGTGTGATTGAGTTGCCTTGAAAGTTAGCATGCCATGCTCTGATGAAGTTAAGTGGCCCAACATTTTTTTTTAGCTCTGACCCTCAAGCCAAGCACCCACTGCACCAATTAATGACAGCAAAGACAATTTGCAAAGTCACAAAATGAAAATAGCTTTGAGTCTCTCTTCTTGCCATTGCCTCTCAGGGTGGCCCCCTCAAGGGAAGTCCTGGTAGCGGTGTCCAATAAAAACCTTTTGTGGGATGGGATGCTTGGCACGTTTGGAAGCGGCCTGAAGGTGCGTAGTGGATGATTTACAGGTTCAAAGGGAAAATCTGTCATTTCCTGTGGTTACAATTCAGCAAATATCGCAGTTGAACAAGCAAGCAAGCTTGAGAGGATCAAATCAAGTTCTTACAAATTCCCCTGTGCCAGAGAAGCTGACATCAGCTGCGGATTTTATCGCTTTCCTGATCGCTTCCGGGATTTCAGCATGCCTGTTCATTGCGAGCCTCAGTAGTTGCTTCAACCGTCCCATCAGAAGCTGGCTGGCAAAAGTACTTTTGAACTGCACCTTGTGCCACTTGTGTGTGAGCGCACATGCTGCATCCACCTTCACAAGAACAGCTGGAAATGCATGCTTAGACAGACATGAACCCATGTGTTGAGATGGATGCACCAACGTTGTGTAAACTTTGTGTAAAACCTGTTGATGAATGCCAGGATGCGGGGGTCACAAACCACGTCATTTTTGCCCTGGACAAGCAAACTGATGAATGGTGCCGTCAGAATGGGCTCAACTCCCATATTATGGATGTGGAAGCATTTAAGGTGGGCGGACACATAGTCTTGCAATGGACCTGTAGTGCCGGACCACATTTTTGCACGCGTGTGTTGTTGCTCGTGGTCTTGCAGTTTTGAACAATGAATGCCACGTGTTCAGGTGATTGTGATGTCAATTTCATAAACCTGTGCGGCATGACATCCAGAGACAAGGACATCCTTTTTTATGCCTGCATCATCAAAAGAGCAGGCACAGCTTCGTTTGTAAGCTGCTTCCTGCGCAGCAGCTGTGTGAGAGATGCACTCCATGCCCCTTGCAGTGTCCCTTGCATTTGCGGCTCGGGAGAATTTCCGGACCGAAAAGCTTTAATGCAGCTGTAGCCGACACAAGATCAGGATGTGCCTGCTCGTTGGCTTCCAGGCGCAAACAGGCACGGGAGACAACCATGCTGTTTCTGCCATGAAATTTGGCATCCTCAAGTACTTTGTGGAGCTGGGCTGGTCGGTAATGCTCTCAGATGTGGACATAGCAATTCTGCAGGTGCGAGCTTGGAAAGAGGGAAATGCCCCTTTTGGCCTCCTTGATCAGCTACAAGAACCGATCATTGTAGAGCACGGTTTTGACCAGATGAATATTGCAAGCTGCATGCTTGCGTCAAGGGGTAATCATCCAAGAAGCTTTTGCTATCCTGTCTTTGGTGAACAAAAAGTTGCTCGGAGCAAATGTATCACAGTATGATACATGTGAAATTGTCCCATACCAGGAATTTGCCCCAGAGAGTCAAAGATGCTATCCCCCCAAAGGGGAGAAAATGAGGCAAGGTGAACAGAATGTGGCCAAGGCTAGCCAACCAGCATGCTCATCCCATGCCTGGCAAGATGGGGCGTGCCATGCCGCCCAGCAAGTATTTGTGCATCCCTGATGCTGTGGTGGAGGGCAGCCAGTACCGGCAGCTCTTTGCATGCGCTTGCTTGAGCAGACAATCAAGTTAGATGACAAGTGGAAAAGGCTTGTCGACATTACGAGCACCATGTGTGCAAGCCTGGCCTGCAGGCTTCACATTATCAGGCTTCATCAGGCTTTCGATACCTGTGCCCAGCCACACTTATGATGAGCAAAGGTGCAACATGATCAATCTCCGGCAGGTGGATTGTTTTTCCTGCAAAAAATCAGCAAAATGCACGCAAGTCAAACACAATCTTCAGCTAAGCTGGGGTTAAACAGCCTGTTGCTAATTTTCATGGTAGGAACATTTTGAGTCCACCACATGAGCACACACACACGCCTAGTTTGTAATTAGGAGCTTAAGTTTAACTCAAAGTGCTACTTTGATGCAAGAATGCAGCATTTGCAGCACCTTTGAGCACAAGGGTGACAGAGCAAAGGTTGAACTGGTTCAGATGTCAGATTAAAATACGGCGCTATCCATGATTTCTTTCAAGAGGGCATTGGGTAGCAGGATGAGTATGTTTTTTTTATTGTTAATCAAAGGTTGCAAAGCTTTGAGCTCAAATGTCAATGCCCTTCTTCCCAGCTCCTGCAGCACAAGCAAGTGAAAATCTCCTTTGGATTACCGTTCGTCCACGACCAATTCGAATGGTCTCCACTAAAAAATATATAAGATTCATTTTAGTTTGAATGGAGGTCCCACAATTAGAATTTCAATTGGGTTGGACGGGCTTATGGCTGACATTCATTTCTTAATTCGAATACCCAATGGTCGTCCCCACGGCTGGCCCACCCTAAGTGTGGCCAACTGCACTCCCAGGCCCTACATCCCCCTCTCTGCATGCTCTGAGCAACCCTATCATGTTTTTAGGTCTCAGGTATTGAGCAAAGCAGAAAAATAGGGATGTGGAGGTGCTCTGTGTGGCTCAGAGGATGTTTTGCACCCATTTTGGCAGAAAAAGGTGGAATTTCAAACTTGCACCAAATGACCAGCACTCCTGGACTAGAGCTGCTCCTAGATTGTCTAATTATGCTGTGTTGTCAGAATTTGATGAGGGCCACTGGGGGAGCATGCTGGTGGGGGGACCCACCAGGACAGGTGTGCGCGCTAATGCAGGAAGTGACATTGCGTTGCAACCACAGCATCCCTCGGTGACCTGAGCACATCCTCGCAGGCTGGGGACCAGGACGCGTCTAATAAAACTTAAATGAGGCCAAACGGTGGCCTGTGTGGAAAACGGTTTGCTTTTATCTGGGTGTCGCAGCACTTTTTTCTCGGCCACACTTGCAACCACACAAGCTCCCGTCCCCAACTTTGCCTCGAAAAGGCTGGGCGATGTGCTTGATTTTTAACTGACTTCCTGCCGGCCACACACTGCAACTTACCCCATCATCTTCACATCTCCTTACAGAGAAAAAAATCAGCTATCCAACGCACTTTTCAGGTCCCGGAATGGTGCAGTGGGTGCTGAGATATGCTAAAAGGCAGTAAATGGCCACTTTTTGCCTAGGCAAGGGGTAGGCCAGCCGTGGGGACGACCCAATTCGAATCCTTGCTGCTGCTGCTGCTGCTGCTACTGCTACTGCTGTGCCTGATACTGATGATGATGCTCGGAAGCTTTGCTGCTGGAGTGGACTGGAGGAGACTCTGTTCAGGAGTGGAGTTACACAGGCAATCCCAAGCTATCCACAAGCTGTCACACGGTGCTATACACACACTGGAGCTGATGCATGCAATTTCAACCAAGCTGTCACCTGGAAGATGCCCCAGAGGGTTCTTCTGTTTTGCTGGCTGCCGCTTCTTGGATGCCTGGGCCCTGGCAAGCCTGGCTTGATCTACTAAGAGCTGGGTGGGGGTTACAGGCTTCAGCCACCTAGCTAAGGGTTGGAGCTGGGGGCCTGAGAGACCATTTTCTGCACAAGCTCTTTTCAGCCCCAGAATTAATTGATTTCCCAATTCGAATGGGATTCAAACGCCTGACAAAAATGAATGAAAAAATTCGAATTTTGGCTCCAGAATTCCCAAATTTCTAAGATTGAGAAATTTGTGCTGTCCGGGTTTTAACCGAATCGGTTGGACGCAGTTTGGATGGGGTTTCTGGCGCGGTCCGGCCGCGTCCGGTCATAACGTCTGACAGGCGGCCGAATCCCGTGTCTATTTACGCGCCTGCCAAGTTTGGTGTCGGGAGGTTCTGGTCAGATTGTGTGGCTGCAGAGAGACCGACGAGGAGCATGGAGTCGAGACACACAGCTATGATTTGGCGACCGATGAGGAGCATGGAGCATGGGTCGGAAAATTGTCGCAATTAGACACACAGCGCATACATAACGTATTGTTTTAAAATATTATTGCAGATGGCTGAAGAGGAAGGGGTGCAGTGGTCTGTATGGAAGAGGAGGGGTATCCGCGATAAAAGGGAAACAAAATGACCAAACATTTAGCACAGGAAATTTGGGCCGACGGAGCCCCTCTACATTAATAAATTTTTGAACTGGTCATGGACGGACGGTATTTGAAAAAATTGCCGTGCACTCGTTATAGCAGTATGTACCACCGAAAAGAAGTTGGTTTAGTAGTCCAAGGTGCGGCTATGATAAAGCTGTGCTTTCTCTGCTACGCATATGTAAGTTTGTAGCAAGGATGTCAGCGTGTCACTGTTACAATTAATTATCATTAATTGAAAAGTACATTTTGCGAGAACAGTTTAAAGCATTACAAGGAACGTGTAATTAACTTCCTTAGTACATACACCTTGCTGCTCTATTCTAGCTCTCGATAGAATGCAATGTCAATTTAGCAGCGCCTAAAAAATTTTATGATAATTTAAGGGCTCAGTAGACGGCTCTGTCGTGTAGTCGCTTTATTTTCTGGATGTTCCTGTGCTCGCGAGTTCTTGCAGGCCTTTTCAATAATGCTTTTGAATTTATGCTCAGTTTTCTGGAGAGATTCGCAAAGGATCAAAAAGTGTCACACTTTTAGAGTGAACAGGCGTCTTAAGCTAGCTGCGGCGCTTACTAGAATTTCACAAAGCTCGCTTCGCTCGCTAGCCTTGTAAAAAGTCAAAGTTGCGCGCCTTGGAACTATTGCCCCGCACTCACTGTAGCAATGATATGGGCCACCAAAACCACCGCCTTGCACTCATTATAATAGTAGTACCGTAGAGAGACGTGACCAATACGCACCCTTTAGTTTTACACATACGCATCACTTACGCACCCATGACAAAAGTTAATACTTTTTAGTACGCACATATCCACAGTGCCAGAAGGGCCTCAGCCCACAGGAACGAACCTCACTCCCACTCCCTTCATCACTGCTGCCACCCCCATCCTCGCTCTCACTGCCCCTAATTGCTGCTGCTGCTGTTGCTGCCATCCCCTCGCTCTTCTCACTGCCCTCCTCTTCCTTTGACACATGCTCACCCCTCCTGGGCGCGCACCCTTGCTTGTCCTTGCACGCTTGCTTTCACCCCTGCCCTTGCTGGCACCCTCCTTTGCTGCCTTTGCTGCTGAATGGGTTGTGTGGGGTTGCTGGAACTCGCCGAAGAGGAGGGGGGTGCCGCAGCTCACCACTCTCATCGCTACAAATAATTATTATTCCCACTTAGGCACACATACGCATCGCTTCAGATAATTATTTTTCCAGCTGCAATTCCTACGCACGGCCCCAAAAAATTATTTTTGCGTAATGATATACCGTACCTCCACGACCAATTCAAAAATTAATTAATTAGGTGGCGATCACACACAACTTTTTCGACTTTTTTCCGTCGGTTTTTAAAAAAATTTTCAGTTTGGGCGAAAAAAATTGCGGTCACACACAAAAACCGAAAATTTTTTTCGCCCACCCAAAATTTTTTCCGTTCAAGCAGAAGTCACTAGTGACCGTGTTTGGGAAATTTTTTTCGGTTTGGGTCACTTTTCAGGAACCGTTTGGGAGTTCCCCCTGGGAGTGCCCCTTGCATGCAAACCCTAAAAAAACCAAAAATCTTCAATTCTATCTACATTTCACTATTTCATTTCTGATAATCCATTAATGCCCCCCTAAGGCAAGAAAGGGGACAATGTGAGGGGGAAGGGGCCAAAGCAGGCCAGCAAGCAATTGTTGCCCAGGTCAGGTGAGGTGGACCATAGGCCTGGCAGGGACTTGCACATGTCAGAGGCAGTGGTGGTGGGCAGCGGGCCTGCTACAGGGTCAATATCGAGCACACAAGCCATGTATGATGCAAGCTTGCCCCTGACTTGATAAGCATCCACAGCATCAGGCCCGCTTCGCATGAGCCCAGCCGCACTAATGACATGAGAGGCAACAAAGTTGTCAACATTTAGCACAGAGGGTTGTTAGATGTCCCCAGTGCTCTCAATAAAATTTTGAAGTGCACATAGAACTGTTGCAACGTTGGGGTTATGCCGCAAAGGTGGGGTTAAAAAACCTGCTATTTTTGAGGATTGGGAACCGCTTTTTGAGCCTGCCAAATGAACATTCAACCACACGCCTCATCCAAATTAGAGCATAATTAAAATTGAATTGTTGCTTTGTGGGATTGAGGGCGTCATAGCATTTAAGCACGTAAGTTGATAAGGCAAACGCTGAATCAGCACAGACGTAGGGCTTGAAAACTGTTCCACCTATTGTCATTTCCTCCATGCGAGCATTTGGCGGCAAGGCAAGCCAAGAACCATCATCTATCTTGCATCACCAACTTGACCTACCCCTCCAGCACTAACAAATGTGGAGTTGCCATGAGCATCAACACATACAAAAAGAATGATAGCCATGTGCTTCATGAAGTAGTAATAGACATCACCCCAATGGTATGGTTTCTCAATCCTCATGAACGTTCCGTCTATTGCACCAGCACAAAAGGCAAATTGCACAATCCTCTGAAATCTCGCATGATGTGCATGAGTTCATGTCTGTCTGGAAAGACCATCATGCTTGGCACAAATTCTTTGCATAATACATACACAACTTCAATGAATGACATTACACACTGCACTCTTACTAAGATCGTAAGTCCACGCAAGCATCTGATAGGGAGCACTTGAACCGGCCTAAACCAAAAATATTTCCTGCCTCTTCTCAACAGGGATTGCATTCCGCATTTGTGTGTCACGCTTGCAAGAGTGGCACAGTGCGTTTCACACAGGGTTTTAAAGGCCGGCTTGCTCATGCGGAAAGCTTGCTTGAACTGGACAGCCTCATATTCAGGCTGAGTCCTTCCAATGTTGGCCCAGTCCCCGAGCACTTGCTTCTCCCGGATTCCAAAAGAAGGATTGTATTTCAAGGGTAGGGCAGGAGGAGTAGAGTGTGAAGGACGGAAGGGAGGAGAAGAGGGATTGGGTCCCATGCATGCCCCATGCATGAGTGCCCCTTCAATTCAGAATTGAGGGGGCACTCACAAAGAGGAAGCGCGCTTGCATGATTATGAAACAAATTCTCACCTCCCTTACGCTCCAGAAGCCCCTTGCTTTCTTGCCACCTCCCATGTGCCCTGCTTGGACCATGGCAAGGCAGGCTGCAAGCTGCGCTGTGTGGTTACTACCATCCAGAACCAAGGTGACGGCTGGAATCAGAGCTTTCAGGGCCCAAGTTGAGAAGTCTGACTGCTCAGTTGCTAGCTGTGGCATGATGGCTGCCAGCCATACAAGGAGAAGGGCTGCACTTATGGTCCTTATGTAAGGGCCTGCCAAAAACGGCCTGGAAGGGGCGCTCCCAGGGAGGCTGAGCACTGAAAAAAAAATCTGAAAAAAATCCCGTGTGGACGCTTGAATTTTTCGTCGAGGTTGAAAATTTTTTTCAGTTATCCGAAAAAAATTGTGTGTGACCGCAAATTTTTTTCACTTTCCGACGGAAAAAAAGTCGAAAAGAAAACCGAAAAAATTTGTGTGACCGCAGCCTTATGCTTACGTGTGGGTTTGTGCATCTGAGCAGAGTATGAGAAGTGTTTTCAAGTGCTCTGCATAAGGGGCACAGAACTGTATCCCCCACCCAGCAGCTCCTAGCGACCCAAAACAAGCTTGCCATGGCCCAGGCAGCCAAGAAGGGGCAGCCAGTTAAGCAGAAGAACCCCGTGGGGCGTCCTCCAGGTGACAGCTCGGTTGATGTTGCATGCATCCTCCAGTGTATGGGCTCATTGTATGACAGTGACCGCTTGTGGATTGCTGAGGGTTGGATGCTGATGGTGAGGTGTGCTCTTTCCAGGGAGCCCAAGCCCCTCCAGCCCCCAGCCTCTGAGCAGCAGCAGCAGCAGCAGCAGCCCTTACAGGAGATTCGAATTGGGTATTCGAACTGAGAAATTAATGCCAGCCATGAGCCAATCGAACCCCCTTCGAATTGAAATATTAATTCCTGGAGACCCATTCGAATTAAAGTAATTAATTATTTTGGGGGGACCATTCGAATTGGTCATGGAGGTACGGTATTATCTCTATGGTACATACCACCTTATTTGCAAGGGCTCTGGATCCTCATGAACATGCTCTCAATTGCATTTGCACAACAGAGCTATTTGCATAAGCTCTTCTGCAATGCGCGCATGAGCTCAGGTCATCTGGCAAGGCAGCTGTGCACTTTGTAAATATCACCCTATGAATGGTGTTGCGGACTGCAGCTTTGCTTACATTATAAATGCATGAAAGCAGCTGACAGGGGCCAGCTTGGCCTGCAAATATACCAACCTCTTTTTCACTAAGAAATGGCCCTCTGTATTTGATTATCATGCTTTGAAAGCGTCGCTTGCATGCATTCATCTTTTCATAAATGTTGCACAGAAGGTTTCTAATAAGGTTCGCTCTCTCATGATTACAGCTTGCCTGAACCGCATTTTCATGCTCAGTTGACATCCTTCTATCATTGATCCGTTCTTGGGATGATGCGTTCTGGATCTCAAGGAAGTTTTCTCTTGCAAAATAGGACAGTAGAAGAGGGGTGTGAGGCAATTAACAGAGCACAGGTCACAAGTCGAGGCGCCCCTGAGACCTTATGTGCTTCAAAGCTGCTTGCCTCCTTGCCATCCATCAAACTCTGCTTGGACCACGGGAAGGCTGGCTGCAAGCTGGGCCATGAGGTTACATAAATCTACTTCAGCTCCTTCAGCCAGACAGTTCGGCTGATCAGCCTGTGACAGTCCACGCCAGCCAACAGCGAATCCACAAGCTCAGATCTGAAGAAAAGCTTGTTGTACTGCAAGGCAAAATTGAGTACAGCTTGGACAGGCTTGCTGCAAGCTGAGCCATGAGGTCGCTCCTATCAAGTTGGTAGCCGGAGTAATTTGATTCAATTAACAAGTTACATAGCAAAGAGCAAGCAGTTCCCAAGGGTCCAATGAGTGCTCAGACATGGGCTATTGAATTGTTGGTGTCTATGAAGTGCGGAGATGGGTAACCCTCATGGTCCCTAAAAACGGTCCCACCAGGAAAGGCTGAGTGGGGGCACTTACAAGATATTGAAAATGAAGTTTCCCTGTCTGATCGTCAAAACCATGTCTGCCTTCCCTGAGCAACACGTTTTCACCCCGTTAACTATGCGCGATTGCACAGTTTCATGCTGCAGGAGCAAAAATAAAGTTGGATCAAAACTTATTCTCGGTGTGAGTAGGGCATTAGGTTACAGCCTGAGCCTATGCCTTCTTACCATTGTGCTGCTGTTGAGTCTTGTGCTGTGCACTCTTGATTTTTGCCGGTGACATCATCTGCCACATGTCCACGCCAACTTCTTGCCATCTTGAGCTTGGCTTTAGCTTGCATTGCCTCTGGCGGTCTCCCCCTTCTGCCTAGCTCTACTTGCCCAATAATCCCTGGAGCGCTTTCCATATCTTCCTCTTTGCAAGCCTGTGGCCCCTGCTGCAATGAAAATGCGCAGAACCCTTTTGAGCACCTTTACCGTGACTCTGATGTGGAGGGCATGACGGATGGCTTTGATGAGCGCACTGCATATGGCAGCATCGAAGGCTATGAAGACAAATCCATGGGCTGGTCGCGATACGCCCAATTTTACAAGCACTTCAATTTCAACAGGTGCGCCTTTGTTATGTGCTTGCTGGTTCTTTGTACCGCTACCAAGCTGCTGGGGCTGAAGACAGTTTAGATTAACTTGTCTCCTCCTGCCTTGTAACTGCCTTATCATTAAGGTTCCCTTTCAAGTTTTAAGCCTGTGGAAGGGAAGGAAGTCAGAGCTCACTGTGTATCATGAGAGCCTGCATTTAACAAGCCATGAAAAATGGCACCGACTCTAAGTTGAAGGGCACAAAGAGAGAATGTGAGATGTGCATTGGTAATCCTGATATCTGCACAAGAACATTTTTGGACAGGACCTGAGATGTTTATTACAACTGTGTGTTTGTATTAAAGTGTGAACATTTAAAGGTACATAGTTTCTGCATGAATGCTTCAAACTGCACTTCTGTTGATGCAGCATCTCCCTTACGAGGTTGATACAAATAAGTTACTTGGTGTGTGCAGGGAGTTTTCAGGATAACCTCAAGTCAAAATGAAAACCACTTCTTTATGCTGGAATGGGGTTGCATTCACACACATTTCAGCTGTGGTGTTGAAGGCAAGCAGGAAGCTCAGTTGGGGCCAAGTGCCAATCCCCCTCAGAGTATATACCTCTGATGACCCCTCCTTCCACAGAGATGCTTGAGCAATCTTGCAAAATAGTTGTATATTAGTTTTTGTAAAATAAGACATGACCGCATTGACACTGGCTCGCAAGTGTGTACATTTCCTCGCAGCAGCAAAGCATCTAGGGTGTTACAGAATGTTGCAAATAGCAGCATTCCTTGTTATTGTGAGGTGTCTTCAAGCATGAGCCGCTTGCTGTGCTGTCAGCATTGCAGGGTTGTATTCCCTTGACAGTTACATTATTATAAAATGGCCACTCTGCAAGCAGCCTTTTTTGCTTTGCTTCATGAATTAAGTGTTTCGGATGCAAGCATCTTGATTTGAGAATCCTGCCTTGTGGTTTGTGCGCAGTGGCCTGTTCTACCTGCGTGCCAACGAGCGCACCCTGAACTTGCTAGACCGCTTGAGCAAGCGTTTGAGCAAGGAGACCTACTGGGACCAGACAGCTTACAACGAGGAGATCTTCTTCCTCAGCCATGGGGATTACAAGAGTCCTCAGGTTGTGGTCGTAGCAATGTTTGGCCTTGGCCCACATTTTTCATTTGACCAACGTATGCAGGGGGTGAAGTACAAGAGTTTGTCGGTTGGGGAGAGAAACACAAAAGAGGGTGGCGAGGGGGACTTAGAAATTACTTCAGGTCTTCAGCAGTGCCCACGCATGGTGCGGCATGGGCACACAGGCGTTGCATGTGCAAACGCGTTGGCTTCCTTGACGCAGCTTTTTAAAAGGCCACAGAGCTGCTGGCTTAAAGCCTGGCATTGAGCAAACAAATTTCCGTCTGTGCCTGCCTCCATATCAGCAGTGTTATCATGCTCCTTTCATTCTTCTGTTGTTGACATGCTTACTGTCAATGGCTCGATGCATCTGCACTGCAGGTGTCCGTGCGTGTGCTGGACATTGACATGTTCATGAACAGCAAACGGCTTTTCAAAGATGTGCGGTATCGACCTCAGAAGCCCCCCAAGCCAGTAATGGTGCACGTAAACTACCATCCAGGTAAGCTTAAGTGCCTGCAGGATGCCCTTTGCTCCTGTGCTAGCACAGCACCTAGCAAAGAAGTTCCCCAGGGTGAATTTTTGGTGAAAATGGAACTCGTGTAAAAGGAACTGGGGTGGAGAGGGACCCTTTCTTCGTGACTGTGTATTGAACCTTCCACAAGAAAAGTGTTATGTTTCAGAGACTGTGAGATGCTTGCTCTGTGCTCACAGCCTTCTATTTTGCTTTTGCCTCGTTGCCTGCAGACAAGCATGCCCGCATGAAGGCTGTGTTTGCGTATTACAAGCACGGAGATCTCCACGCCCTGGATCCCTTCCCTGGAGGCTCTGAGCAAGGGACATAGAAGCTAATACTGTTTGGTTAGGGCTCTTTAGGAAGTGCCCATGTTTTGGGTCAAGTTATAGGCTTGCATCAATTAGAAAATAATGATTTTTGCTCAAATGTATTGATCTTGCCATGTTCAAGCCTAGGATTGGACAGCAATTTGTTGTCTTGTGGAGCTCAGGCTACGTTGCAGCGCATGCACATGTACATCATATATATGATGTACATGTGTACATGCGTGCATGATGCCCAGCGAGTTATTTCAGTAGCTTGAGCCCTCTCGCCGTGAGTGTCATCAGGTAAGGTCTGCTAGATCGCACGTACCAACCTATGCTACAACGATCCACAATCCTTCCCCAACCAGGAAATACCTCTTTCTCAACATACCTGGGAAAGAAGAAAAACTACGCAGGCAGGACCTACCTGGGACCTACAAATTATTGCAGTCTGGGACACAGCTGCAAGGATTTATCTAAACAATCAAAATCCGATTCTGAGCTGGAGTCCAGCTTGGCTACGGGGCCTGGCTACAGCTGTACCAGAAGCCAAATGGAAGCTGTGCAGTGTTGGCAACCATTCTACTCTCAACACAATTCATGCCGATATGTCGGATTTGAAAAGTGCCAACGGCTCCCCTCTGACAAACAACAAATACCTAGAAATCCACCTCTCCACACATAGGTAGTCAGGAAGAATTATACCTAAGGTTGCATGGGGGTTTTGGCCCTCAACCAGGTGGTTTGACTGCTCAGCCTGCTGGTCCCTGCCAGACTCACAAAAAAGTGATTTGAATCTTGCAGAAATTGAGAAACGTCCTCATTGCTCACCGCAGAACAGTAAAAACCAGAAGCACCAAAGGAATTTCTCGTCCCTGGGGAAGTTTCGAAAAACAATGTGTGAACAATTGTTCCTTACAGCACACACTAGCACAATTGCAAAGGAAAAGGTACTGTTTCTCATCTTGCAAATCATGCAAGTCACAAAAATTAAAATGGCCATTTCTGCCAGGCTGTCAACGAGGTTTTTCAACTCCCAAGGTGTGCCCAAAGGAAAGGAAAGGGTTACATAGCTGTACCTGCCTACGAGGGCAGCTTAGCTGAAGCATAAAGAGATGCCTGCAACCAAACCATACCTAAGCTTGAAACAAAAGAAAAGCTTGAAGTCTACAACTGTTTTTGCGTTGCTAAAAAACAGAGATAAATGGGAAGCGTAGAAGTTGCTCAAACTGTTTCTCAAAAAACCATGCCACATTCATGTGTGAGCCCAAAGTCCAACTCTTTAATTATTCTATACCTGTCCAGTCCAACCCTCATGCTCAAAGTCCCTGACTGGAGGACATGGGCGTACCGTACCATCAGTGTGACACTATTGGTAGCTGTCATGTCCAGAATGGAAACTAGGAATTGGAGCATGCATCTGCTGCCCTCTCACTGACAGCAAAACGTTTGTTGAGCCCAATGGTGCTGGGATTACCAACACTATATGTTGATCTGAATTAGCAGCAATAGCTGCTGCCATCACGCACTCTTATTCACACATAAAAAGATCCGGCTGTACACAAACTTTTGAAGAGGCCTGTGACTCACAGGGGCTCAGAGCTCCCGTACCACTCCTGTTTCTGAGCAGGCCTGGCAGGAACATATCAACAACCTATTTAACCATCCTTCTCCTTCCAACAATGACACTCATGGCTTGCATGATGAAGCATTAGGGGGCACAGGCCCGCACCCTTTCAATCTGCCTTGGGAAGCTGAGCTAACCTCCCTTGTCTCAAAGCAAGAAAAGAAAAAGAAAAGAAAAGACTACGCAGGCCAGGTCTGACTGCGTGCATTAAGGAAAGGTCCCCTAACTAGCAAGCTAGCTAGGGCCTCACCGAGGAGGTTCACAGGCCCAGCCTAAACCAAGCTATGAACCAATGGAGAGCAACTAATGCTCTAATGGGTCTGGCGGGTTGCTGTCAGCCATGCGCCTCGGGCGTGGACTCTCCTCCTCCTGCTCTGAACTGCCTCACCTCCAGTGCCGCCCCTGCCCAAAGAACCCTGCAAGTAAAATGAGTGCCTGGTGTTTATTATTTTTGTTAGTGATTGGAGTGCATGGCAACTTAATTGAGAGGCTAATTTTTCTGCGTTATGTCTGGTAAGACCCAGCTCAACCAGAGGAGTGATGGTGTAATCATTATAGACAGTACCTGCTACACCAATAAAAATGGTGTGTAATGTCACCTTATTGTTTCTGTTTGGTTTTCTGAGACTACGGGTGCGAAGTCTGGAAATGGTACCAGCATGCTGGTCAGCAGCTGTTCGTAGGCTGGGTAAGGGGTTAGTGTCAGGGCAAAATTTAAAGTCCACAAGGTGGATATCCCTATCTTGAGCAGGTATCCTTTTAGGGTCGAGATGGGTTGCTCTCCCTGGGATAGAGCGCACAAAGACAGCATCAGGACGGCTTTGGTGTCGGACAGAGGGGCCAGCACCATTGGGAAAAGCCCAGTCAGGAATTTCCCTGGAGATGTTTTCAGGGACTTCAATGCCTTGTTCTTGGAGCTTTTCCCTGCAGCAAGCATCCATTGCAACAAGGAATGAGCCATGTGCACCTTTGCTGAGGGCTTCGCAATAGAGACTGAGGGCAGTGTTGTGTCTGTTTATGAACATCCCTTGGCATGTTGGGTTTGAGCATCCAAGGACAATGTGATTGATGCTGTCCAACTTGCCGCATAGTCGGCAGTTGGCGGGCCCAGATGTGTGATTGAACCTGACAGCGTGTTTCTGGGTGTAAATTGTGCCAGTGCGGTACTTGAGGAGGTTTATTTGTTGTTCAAGGGTAATCTTGGGGTTGCTCCAAAAGGAATTGCTAATTTTTTGGTTAGCAAGTTTAGGGGATGGCTTCAGTAAGCCTGTGCTGGTATTGCTATTATGAGACGGGGGTTGTGTGAGTTGCTGCCAGCTTGTGTAATAGCAACTGGATATATCAGTAGAGCCAAGTTTGTGTTTGTTATGCATGTGTGTTTTGAGCTTATCTTTCAAATTGGTGAGGTAAAGGGGTGTGGCAGTATGGGAGTGCCCTTGGGGAGGTTTGATGGATAACCAAAAGGAGTTGTGGAAAGGGTCATTGGCTTCAGGCAATGAGATATCTGTGTTATCCATAAGAGCCGCAGTTTTTGTGCAAGCATCAGCTCCCTCATTGCCAATGATGCCTGAGTGGGCTTTGACTTTATAGAAATTCAGCTGATGTGGTGAGTGCTCTATGATGGTTGAAATAGTTTGAATGAGTTCTGCATGTAGGTGGGTTCGCATGCGCATTGGATTGAGAACCTGCCTGTAGATTTGGGACAGACAGGACGCACTGTCAGTGGCTGTGTTTGTGTGGCCCTGTTGGAGTGCAACAAGGATGCCAGCCAGTTCTGCTCTGTTGATTGTGTTAGTTGGGCCACGGCCATTGGGTTTGATGTACAGTTGTGTTTGTGGTGAGGGGTGGTCGCTCTCTTTGTTTGGTTTGTAGACGCCTGAGCCAACCAGAGGGGGGGAATCATTCTTGGTTTTCATGACACTACCATCAGTGTAAGTGATGTCTTTCCAACACTGAATTTTGGGTGTGAATGTGGTCTTTTGTGTGTGGTGGTGATCTACTACTGCTTGTGTGTGCTTGTGTGAGCATTCAAGGGACACCTCGAGGGGAAGGGGTAAAAACTTTTTTTCTCCATTTGTTTGATATCAGTCGTTGGTTGGAGCTCAGGTTCCTAGGGGGGACAGGACGAGCAAGAGGTAACCACTGGGCTGGGACGTTGTGCTGAAGCTCTTCAAACCAGTGCTCATTGGCATTTTGTAGGGTCTCCCTTGCTTGTGTGTTCCAGACAACAATGAGCTGTGTGGGGTATGTAGGATGGGTGGGTTTCGGTACGGTGTTGAACCAGTACTGGGGGGGTTCAAAATGGATATGTCTTGCAGGGAATTTGGCAAGCACTTTGATGTATCCTGGGTGGTTGTTTAGCCAATTCATGTAGGCATTGCCGCTGGAGCCCCTCCAGTGGGGTAGGAGTATGAAGGTGGCAACCGGCAAATCGGTTTGAATGGAGGAGTGGAGCGCGTGGCGCAGGAGTTGAGTCACGGTTTCATCGTTGTGAGGGGGGTGACAGAAGGAGTAACCGGAATAGCGCACTGAGAGGGCATTTGTGCAAGCTCCAAAGATCTGGTCACGAGGGTTGGCGCTGAAGTACTTCTTGTAGGAGGGGTCAAAGTCAAGAGGTTTTGAGTACCTTTCCGTGGAGACCATGCAGCACTTTTGTAAGGTTGAACATATGTGGGGAGGTGTGATCAGCGTATAAGAATTGTAAACCTTTTTGCTCTTGGCAAGTAAGTCTTTGTTCTTAGCTTTCTGTCGTTGGAGTAGGCCCACGATTTCAGTCGCCATGTCTTGGACTGGTGGCTGGATTGTGATATGTAGGCCTGCTTGTTTGGCTGCTTTCTAAGCTTCAGTGAGGGTTGAGAGTCTTTCCGTAGTGAGCATGCCCACGCATTTGCCGATAGTGTTGTATACGCAGGCAGCCTCATATGTGGAAGAAGAGGGTATTTCCACTGGTATGCTGATCTCATTACTTAGGTCAAGCTTTTGGGTTTCTTTCACGAGGTCAACAGGCCTGACAATTATCTCACACTGCCATGTTGGCAGGATGTCTGTTTGAGGGTTGGTGGGCAGGAAGTCAAAGTTGGCATTTTTGCGGATGGCACGGCCAATGGTTGATGGCCATGAGGTTTGGAGATAGTTCTGGAGGTTGCCATCAAATCCTTGGTTGGCGAGGTTATCAAGACCAACAATATTGTCTTGGGGATCTGGTGGTCGTTCTAGCTTTTCCTTCTCAAAGGCTTCTACATGGGTCCAGAGGTCAGGATGCTTTTGCAGCATTTCAGCCGTTTCCCATCTGGGATGCCATGTGACATGTATCATCTCCTGTTCTTCAGAGAAGTTGTTCCTTGCTTGTTTTTCAGCTCGGGGCACTGGAGCACAAGCAGGGCAATCCTAGTGTTCCTGAGATTCGCTCAGCCTCCGGTCTTGTTGAGAGCATACTTTGACTTTTATGAGACATTCCCAGTGGTAAGTATGGTGGCATGTATCACAAGTGGGCATGTCATCGTAGCATTGGGATTTGTACGTGTGTTCTTTGCTTACTGGGCTCCAACAAAGTTGGCAACATGGGTCTTCTGCCAGCCTTCTGAGTATGTGGGTTATGTCGTCCACTTTCAGCCCTTCATTGAGGAAAATGGGTAGGGCCCATTTCTCAATCGTGACAGGGTGCCATTGGACTTTGTACTGACTTTGTTGGATACATTGTGGGGAACGTATGTGCTTACGCAGGTGCTGCCAATCCAGAATGCTCTGTATCACATGGTCATAGCGGAAGATTGTGTTGCTTGCACGCATTGTGCCTATTTCGTTGGCTTTGTTTAGCTTGTAGTTCCACAGCCAGTTAGCAGTATCAGTGCTTGGTATGGTGGGTGGTAAGAGGGGTGGAGTAAGGATAGGTGCCGGATGGTAGTTTAGAATGTGTGTTGGGTTTTGGCTGTGCCTGGTCCTCTTGGTCTGGCTTGGTATGGCCTGGGTGGGGATAGGTGAGAGATCCTGGTTGGGGGGTGTTCCATGTAGATTTGGTTGTGGCCTGTTTGCGTGAGGATTTTTCCTCTTGCGGGTGCGTCCTGTATGATCGGGTTCTTCCTGCGTATTAGACTGAGTGCTAGAAGGATGGTGGTCTTGGTTTGGGACTTCTATTTCTCGGGGTAAGTTCTGGCTATCAGTCTGCAGGTTGGGGGGGTCCTCGGGTCTGTCCACCTCCATATGCTGGGGTGCATGTTCAGGGTAAGATTTTGACCAGACCCACCCTGTGGGGGTGTGCTCAGTCTTAAACATCTCTTCATACACCATATTGTTGATGTAGCGTGACTCTAGGGGTTTGTTGGGCGAGCTGTCTTGGCTCTTGATGAGAGTGTTAATGAGGTCTGTTGTTAAATCATGGGAGTTGAGTACATGTGATAGCTTGTTGAGAGCAACGATGTGTCTAGTCTTCACTTTTTGGCCAAGCAGGGATGTGAGTTTGTTTCCATCAATGATGTGGGTGAGACTGTCATTGAGTAGTGGGAAGAGATTTGTCACACCTATTTCCATGAGGGGGTATAGGCAGTGGCAGGCTAGGCTTTTTAGGGAGGGTTGCACCGGTGTTGAGAGTGCATTTAAGACAGGCTGGATGCTGGGTGAGAGGTAGGGTGCTCCTTGAAAAGTGACTTCAAGGTTACTGTCGTGGATGCAGAGGTATTGCCTAACTCTGAGCATGTGGTTCAACTGCTTGGTAAGGAAGTGGGGGTTCTGATGAGTTGGGTCTATGCTGGTAAATATGTGATCTTTTAGTTGTTGTAATTGAGATTCCAAGAGTGCCTTGGTAATCCGACAATGTTTCCCTTCATTGTTGAGGCTTGCGGTGGGTGCTGCCGCACATCTGGCATGATACTCTACGGCAATAGATGGGCAGCCAAGTCCAAAATTGGCTTTGTCCTCCCGCAGGATGGCTGTGCCTGTGCTCAGTGGCAGTTTGTAATTTTGTTTGACAACGTTTAAGGTCATCCTATCCCAGGTTGCAAGGTCATTCTCAGAGCAGGGTGTGACCGGGAACGCATACGCAATGCTTGGTATAATGGCTGTTCGGATCATGTCCATTGTTTGTCTAGGGGTAGCAAAGGAGCCTGTACTGCCTTTCCATAACGAGCAGCAGTCCGAAGACTGCCACCCGCCAGGTTCCGTTCACTTGCGTGAAGAACATTTCCAATATGAGCAGTTCCTCTTCACCTGGCTTTGACACAGTCCTACCTCCCTTCATAAAACATGCGTGCAAACTTGTCCCTAGACGTCATGGCAGAGGTCTTGAACATCACAATGTGCTGACTCCATACATTTCACAACTCTTCACGCTTATGCTCAAAACTGCTCGCATCCCCTCATCCTGGAAAGCTGCCAAACTTGCTCCAATACTCAAAAAGGGCGCTGTGACACATCCTTCAAACTACCGGATGCTTGCAGTCAGTATCACACTTTACCGCCTGTACACAAATGTCCTCCACTCCATGGTTCAAGACTGGCGTGCAAAATACAACATTATTCCTGACAGTCAATTTGGCTTTTTCCCAGGCCGCAGCACCTTACATCCACTTTTTATCTTGAGGCACCTAAATCATGCAGCTCAGATACTTCAACCTCAAGGCTCCCCACATTAATATGCCACCTTTATTGATTTCAAACAGGCATATGACTCAATACCCAGAGACAGATTGTTGGAACACTTACACAAATGCCAGATGCCCAGCCAGCTTATCTCCATTATTAAAGACCTCTACCGAGACAACAAATACATCCTTATTGACGGAGATAAACGGGCAAGTGTCCAGCCAACGCATGGGGTTAAACCAGGGTGCCCACTGTCACCTCTCCTATTCTCAATCTACGTTAATGACATTGGCTGCATCACAAATGAGGAAACAGGCACGGTGACAGGCTTACGCAATTTTCATGTTTCTCATATGCTTTATGCAGACGACCTCGCTTTGACTGCAATCAACCACACCCATATGCAAGCCATGTCAAACAAGTTGCAGGGTTATGCAACCAGAAAATGCCTGACGGTCAACACAGAAAAGTCTGAGGTCGTCTGCTTCAATTCCAGAGCAGACACTCTTCCCCAACTGTTGTATGATGGTGAAAACCTGCCCTACACTGATTCTTTTAAATATCTGGGTATGGTCTGTGACAAACGTCTCAACCTTTCCACTGCTGCTGAGGCTGCTCTGAAACCATGCATGGCGGGGACTTATCGTGTCAAAACCTTTGCTCACGACCACAACCTTACAAATCGGCTGCATGCGCTCATCTGGCTCTTGAAAACGTATGCTATCCCAGCAGGAATGTATGCTATCCAGATATGAGCCACTTCTTACTTACGGCAGGGCGCAGAAATGGACAACCTGTTGCAGAAGTGGGTCCTGAACGTTTTGCAAAATCTTCTTGGAGTGAAATCCTCAACACCATCTTGGAGCATTTTACGAGAATGTGGCATTGAATCTTTTCAGTTCAATTGGTTTTGTGCCACTATGCGCCTCTACAACTCGCTTACTAAGTGCAACAGTCTCCTTCTCAAAAAGGTCCTCCATGCTGACATCAGCCTTAGCTCCATGACTGATTCTTGTTGGACGTCCCACCTCTTATCTATGCTGGATGGTTTGGCTCACTCGGATCTGATGAAACGTCAAATTATGGCTTGTGACCCTGTGAACCTCAGTCAGTTTGTGGTGGACCTGAGATCTAGACACCTGGGCTATTGGAACCAATTCACAGCCCCTGATCCAAGAGTAAGCAACAGTAAGCGGCTGACTTACCATCAATGGTGCGCTCTCCCTGTCAGAAATGCACATGCCATTCACCCACCTTATACAGTGCCTAAATACATGTACTTGGATCTTCCCCATCATGTCCTTTGCAACACTGCCAGATTCAGGCTGCGGGTACACGCTCTCCGAGTTAAATGGGCTACCTGGTCCAATAGTACTTCTCCGGTCTGTGATATCTGTGATTCGGATGACATACAAGATGAAACACATGTGTTGTTCAGATGCTCCAATCCCCAGGTCTGCTCTCTCCGTCAAAAATATGCCTCACTTTTTGAGCACAACTTCTCTTTCCTACACCTCCATGTCTCTTACAGGATGCCCTGTCTAGGCCCCATTCACCATGTGAATTCCCAGGATATCAATATTTTTCTAAACCAGGATAACAACGAACTTCCTTTTTTTCTTCATGACCTCATGTGTATTTATGAACAGGCTAGCAGTCAAACGTCTTGACTGAGTTTTTTTCCCCTTGTAACCCTTGTAACCCTTATTCACACATTGCTTCAGACGGTCTCACCTGTTGAAGAAAAATAGTCTACGTAGGCCTGAGGCCGCGTGCATCAAGGGAAGTTTCTAGTACTTCTCCAGTCTGTGATTGCTGTGATTCTGATGACATACAAGATGAAAAACATGTGCTGTTCAGTTGTTTTAATCCCCAGGTCTGCTCTCTACGTCAGAAGTATGCCTCACTTTTTGAGCACGACTTCTCTTGTCTACATCTCCATGTCTCCCACAGGATGCCCTGTCTAGGCCCCATTCACCATGTGAATTCCCAGGATATCAATACCTTTCTAAACCAGAATAACAACAAACTTCCTTTTTTCCCTTTATAATCTCATGTGTATTTATGAACAGGCTAGCAGTCAAAAGTCTTGACTGAGGCCTTTTTTCTTGTAACCATTGTAAGCACAGGTGCACAGTTTGCAGAGGACAACCCATTTCAGCTCCTGCTTTCATATATCTAATGCCCCAAATTTGGCAAGTATACACGCTAGCAGGGAGAGCATATGCTTTAGTCAGCCAGAGCATGTTATGCGGCTGTCTGTCAGGCGGTGCTCAGATGCAAATTGCCTAATCCGTCTACAACCAGCTAGGAAAGGGGCACACATGTACTCAGCACTGGCTTGCAGGTTGCGTTGTTTTGTGAACAGCATGCCTAAATATTTAAATGAATCTGCACACGCCAAACGGGCTCCACCCAAAGTAAAAATTGGCACATTATCGCCCCTTGAATTAAAGTGCACAATCTCAGACTTGGCAACATTTGTCACCAATCCTCTCCGCTGAGCATACACATGCAGCCTGTCCAGCATCAGTTGGAGCTGATCAGGCTGATTACTGGTAAGGCATAAAATCATTTGCATACAGCATGTGTGTGACTTGTACGTCACTAGTGCCTGTAATAGCCCCTTGCACATTTTCTGCCAAGCAATCCACGTCATTAATGCACAGGGAAGACAACAAGGGAGAAAGCGGGCAGCCTTGCTTAACTCCATAATGGGGGCGCACGCATGCTTACTTGCAGCCATCCACCAAGACATACTCACCATTTGCATGCATGATTTTATGATTCTCAGCAGGCAAGTAGGCATACGAATGCGTTGAAGGTGAGTCCAAAGTGCTTCCCTAGGAACTGTATCATATGCTTGCTTGCTCGGGTTTGGATACGCAGATTGCAAGACAGACTATTACACCTATTACCAGAGCTTGCTACCTCATGCAAATAAGGGCATAAGCAATGCCTTCTGGAACAATCTTCCAATACTGCACAGGCACCCTCTACAACCAAAAAACATGCAAAAAGAAAAGAAAAGAAAAACTACGTAGGCAGAGAAGACTCTCCCTACATCAATTAAGGAAAAGGAGACACATTGGCTCCAGAGAGCTGTGAGTCCCCTCCACCACAAAGTTTTAAAACAAAAAGAGTTAATGGGGGTCAGGAGGGTTACTGGAAGCACTTGGCTCCAGAACCTGGCTGTGAGAATTGTTTTTGTTCTCCATTGCACGCCTAGTGGTAACAAGTTTATGAGCATACTTAACAGAATGGGCATGCAGGCTGCGAGCAAGTTTCAAGGCACGTTGTTGGTCAAGTCCCAGTTGTTTAAGCTGGTTCAAGGTATGCTCTCTATAGCAGGTCCCACCAACACCCAGAAGGATGGTATGCAGAGTAACAGCTTTAGCAGGGATAAGTCTGCAGAGGTCTGCGTGCTGCCGCTGTGCCGCCTCCAACTGTTGTCCAGGCCTTGTATCTTCACAGTACTTGATTTCAATCAAGTGTACATGGCGCTGATTGACATTTAATTGATGGGGTTGTCGCACGCGGTTAGAGCCACTGATCCTCTGTGTTGGGTGCCTGCTGCGTAACGCATAGTGTGAACTGGAGGAGGAAGGAGAAGAAGAAGTGGGTTTGGCTTGGTAAGGAGTAATCAGTATAGCATCTGGACGGCTAGATTTGAGTCTAGATCTCTTGGGAAAATTACGTGGAAAGAGGTAAGGGGGGATAATTCTATTAGATGCATGTGCAGGAATTTGGAGGTTGTGCTGCGCCAACCTATCATCATTTCCTATGTCCGTGTTAACTAAACCTGCTCCCCAAGGGCTTTTGCTAAGAGCTTTGGTTATCATCCTTCCTGCAATATTGTGGCGCAGTGCAGTTTGCTTCAAAAGATTCACTAGCCTTGTATGCCCCCTCCCAGAATGTCACCATATGGACAGCGCCCTCCACATTCTCTCAGGTTGCCAATGCCCCGCCATCCGTAACATGGTAACTGAGCGTCACAACACTGCTAGCAGAATGATTTTGAAAGTGGTAAGCAAAGGCTCTCATGGGTCGAACCTTATGCATCATGATATGGATGTAGGCAGCGCAGGCTGTCTGGCTCAGCATGACCTGCACATCACTGAGTAAGTCTCTCACCGTGTTATACCTCCCTACCTCTTTGACTCCAGCATTCCTGATCAAGCTAGGCGCACCTCCAGCCGCCCCGATGCTATCTTGGTCACTCCCTGCCCTGCTAAACCAAATAGTCCACGTCCCTCCTCTCATCGGGTACTCCGCACTATGAGACGTAATGAAGTAAGAAGCAGTACAACTCCAGCCAGGCAACTCCATGAATTGAACGTCCAAAACCGCCATATCCACTTAATAGAAATCAAATACTGCGAAGATGCGAGGCCTGGTGCCCAGTTAGAAGCCTCACGGCAACAACACATTGAACAGTGCAAACAACTTCAAGGTGCTGAGATCACTCTCCACACAATTCTTCTGGCCCAGACCCGGGGTGTGGGTGGGACTATCTATACTGCCCATTCCTTGGATCAATTGAAAAACTAGGAATTGACCTGCAAAGGTGTACCAAGCTTACACCAAAGCTCCATGCCCACTCTGTACAATATGCGCAAAAACTTACCTCTACCACTGGTCTGGCAGACGCACCTATGTGGCCCCCTTTCCTTAATTGATGTAGGGAGTGTTTCACTGCCTATGCTTGCGTGCAGTGTGCATCAGACAAGTTGTGCTGGTACAGCCAAACTTTATGGTCAAACCTGACACAGGCTGTAGGTGTGCATGCTTGCATACGGTGTGCATCATTGACAGTTTGTGCAAACTTGACAACGGTTGTGTGGTCATTCTTGTTTAGGGTGCAATCCTCCTCATTGTGGGTGTGAACCTGCATTTGAGTGTACACCAGGATTTCAGGGTTCCTGCGCTTGGTTTCTGGATGTCTAGAGTCTCAAGTCAATCATTTCATGAGCTTTCCTTTCAAGACCCTTGTGCCTTTTTCCAGTTGTGTTAGTACCTGGAGAACCTACACATTTTCTATGGTATTTTGAGCACATGCTTCTCTCAGCAGTTGACACTTCCGAACACGGCTTCTTTTTCAGACTGGTCTGGTTACAGGCCTCTGTGTTTCCGCTCAGCTGCCCTTGTAGGCGGATATAGCGATGTAACCTTACCTTACCTTTCACTGCCTATGTAGTTTTTCTTTTCTTTCTACCAGACGTGCCATTGAAAAAAAATACCCATCATAACTCTAGAGCACTGGGACTGCATGCTTCCAGAAACCCACCAGACCCTCACTAGCTTCCCTCTTACCCTCCGGTGAGGGAGACTCACGGCTCTTTGAGCCAATGTTTCTCCTTTTCCTTAATTGATGGAGTGTTCTCACTGCCTATGTAGTTTGTAGTTCTAAGCTGCCCCCGCAGGCAGGTACAGCTATGTAACCCTTCCCTTCCCTATGTAGTTTTTTCCTTTTTCTTTGCAGCAACAGTACTACACTCAGCAAGGTGCTGCAAGCAGATGTTGAGATGAGCAGTCTTCCTCGTAAATGCTGGACCTCAGAATTTCTGGCTGGAGGCATAGGCTTGGACAGGTGCAACAAGTTTACTCATTGTGTTCGGTCTGGGCAGCCTGTAGTCGTGAGGGAGTCCATTGTTGATTTACAATACATTTCTAGCTCTGAGGATGCTATTCTTTTCTCGCAGAAGCAAACTAATGAGACTTATCATTTTATTTCCGAACTCATGGATTTTTTTGTGCTGTTGGAACAGTTGAGCAGACTGAGCAGCCAAACTACCTGGCTGAAGGTCAAACCCCATTGTAACTTGTAACCTTTCCTTAGGACGGTGTGCAAGGGGATACATTTTGCATGCTTGTTTCTTGGAGTGTGACAGTATGTGTGGTTCTTCATAGAAATCGACACTTATGATTTCAGCATTAGGACTATCCTCCTTCTCTGATTGACATCTGCACACAAGATTGGTTTGGCTTGATTACAGGCACCTTTTACTTCAGCTAAGCTGCCCTTGTAGGCAGGTAAAGCTATGTAATACTATCCTATCCATAAGACGATGTTCTTAGGGGTTTTCTTGTGTGTAGCCCTTTCCTTGAGTAGCTTTTATGTTCCTTTATAAACTTTTCTCACTTAATGCCCAGGGCCAGATGCATGCGCCAGAGCCCTGGGAGGTGCCTGTTATCGTTTCGTCCTGGTCCAGGACAGATGTATTGCAGGCTGAAATGCCTTCAGCGCAAGCATGGGCCAGGAGGTCTTAGCAAGCTGCCAGTACCACCACATGGTGAAATCATGAAATGCAGCTGCTATCTAGTGGTGCCCTCTCAGCATTGCTATGTTGTTTAGACATATGAAAGGCACAGAGTAAAGAGACCAAAATGCCAGAGGTTGGGGGAAGTGTTTTCATAGCAAGCAGTAGCGGCAGTGAGTAACCACTGATGGGAGAGGTCACCCGTCTGCAGGGTGTGATAAGATGCTACCCCAACTGCTGCTGCTGCTCTTGCTGCTCTTGCTGCTACGGAATTACTCGTTCTCTTGGCTGCGCAGGCGGGCATTGGCGTTGGTGACATGGATGTTCAGCTGGCGAGCGCGCTCCACAATCTGCTTACGCTTGAGGGCAGACACATCGCTAGCCACTTCGGCAGCGTACTTCCTGCAGGCACATACATTGCAAACATGCACAGACATGTAAGGACAAATGAGTGACAGAAAGAGACGTCTCAGTTTCTGAGAGCACACTGGATATGATGTTGCTACTCGACTTGCACTGCAGGCACAGACACTGGATCGAGTAAGTCCAGGTGGGATCCAGGGAGATGCAGGTGCTGAGAAGTGGTACAACAACTGATTCCTTGCAACTGACATCATTGCACTTCCACTCATTGACATGGACTCAGCATACCATGAATGCCACACGCATTGACATCCTAAGCAGGCCCATTTTGTGCTCCTCTGGCTTTTTATAAGTTTGGCCTGAAATGGGCCTGAGCGCAACACAATAATTTCCGTATGGATGCCCCCCACATGAGAAGCAGGAAACAGGCCACCTTGCTGGCAAGGTAAGCACAGTCTAACTCGTTGGGACAAGGAGAGCATCACTCTTTGAACAATTTGGGCATGATTACAAGTTACCCAGCCTAGAAATAACTGGCGTGATTTGTGTGCACAGGGTCCAAACTCTCGTGTGCAAATTCGAACTGCCATAACTTTGCGCCCGACTCTGGTACTAGGATGAAAAAATCTGCGTTGGGGAGGAGTTTCTTTGGCAATTTTTTTCGTGTTGGTACCAGAGTAGGGGCCCCAATCTAGGCCTGGTCAACATTTGTCAGGAAATCCAGGAAAATTTCAACATTTTGACCCAAATTTTTGAATGTAGGTTTTAAAACGATTGAAAAGATGTATATAAAGATATGTGAAAAGCCTCAGGGAGGTGCCCCCTGAGTGAAAACAGAAACGAAGGCTAAGAGGTCCACCTATCCCCCCAGACGTTCTCACTCACCCTGACCCAACCAGACCACCAATCGACCCCATGCCTTTTGCAATGGTGTCTGCTATATCACTGCTACACACCTGAAAAAATATATTGACAAAATGGGATGGGTTGGAAAAAACCCATTTTTCACCACGTTGCCCTCTTTTTCCCTATTTGAGAACAAGCACACACAAAGCCGATTTCCCCCTAACTTTTTATACAAAGTTGTGTCTTTAAAACTATGAAACATGACCACATATAAGATTTTGGGAGGGGCAAGGCCAGGGAGGCTCAGATAAGTTTCCTGTCAATGTGACAAGACCCCCCCAAAACGGCCAAGTTAGGACCCTCTGGTTTGCGTGCTTGCAAAATATATGAGTGCATGTGAGAAAGCATGAACCAGAACGGGCCTTCTCCAGCACATACTTTGCTGTGCGTGCAACAAGCTGAAAGGCCTAACATTTTTGGTGCCATGCCTGCATCAAATCAAGATGCATGGGCCTGCCAGCACAATACAGCACAAGACAACATCGCCCATCATGGCTCAGTGTGAAAAGGGCATGTGCTGTTCTCCATGTTTCAGAATCCTGCGCACACCAAACTGCATGCACACTGCCTGTCCAACATACAGTGCTTCTATTACATGATTGTCCTCCATAAAGTAGTATAAGCGGAGCAGCAGCATCTCATGAAGGCAGGGCAGGCGCGTATGCCAAACATGCGAGAAAGCACACCTTTCCCAAACTGATTCATGTTGCCACATGCAAGCTGGTGTAGTGGCAGGCATGATCCTTCAAGGGTTATGAAGCAGATGATGATGAAGCACGGCCCCACCTTCCTCATCCGCTGGCACATGCACCCACTTCCCCCTGTTCCCTTCCCACCTGTTGTGCATCATGAGCAGCTCCAGGTCTCCCACGTTGTTCACCAACATCTTCTGGAAGCCACTGGGCAGCACATGCCTGGTCTTGGCGTTGGTGCCGTACCCGATGTTTGGCATCAGCCCGTGGCCCTTGAACTTACGGCGCATGGCATTATCAATACCTGCAGCGCGCGTCAGTCATGGGCAGCATTCCGGCTCAGTTGCTGGAGCACGGGGGAGGGCTAGGGGGATGAGGGCAGGAGGGAAAACATGCTGGCTGCATGGAGTCGCACCGCGGCTGCCGCTCCCGTGCTACCCATCCTGCGGCAACAGCTGGAAGACGAAAACTGACCTTTTGGTCGGCGCCAGCTGGGCTTCAGGCGGTCGAAGCGGTCGCTCTGGTGGCGGGCGAACCGCTTTGTCCGCTTGTGCACATTGCGCAGCTTCTTCACGGGCTGCACCATTTTCCTGTGAGTGCAGATGCAAATAAAATGGGCCCAATCAGACACAAGCCTGCTCACCTCTGTTGGGGAGAGAAGAAAGGGGTGACCTGAAGCTATGCTCAATGTGGCTGCTTGCACACTGCTTCCGTACTTCTACTCAGCAGCTCACCTCTTCTAATTTGAAAAAAAGAGGCAGTAAGAGCACCTGTTTCGCTCCGAGTGGATCGCAAGCTTGCCTTGACTCCCAACAAATTCCGTGACAAGCAGCTGCAGGAAATTAATAATACAAAATCTTATTAACAGCAGTTTTGGTATTTTTACACATTGACCATTGCGCCTTATCATGAACCTCTTTTCGGGGGGCTTGCTTGTGTGGACTCTTTCGTCATGAATTACCTGGTATTACGTGATGTAACTATCATGAACTTGATATTGATCCAGCTTATTTACTATTCCTGCAGCTAGCTGCTTGCATGACCAGTTGCACGCGACTTCCAGCCACTTTCATCCTAAGGCTAAAAGGAAATCCTTTTCCTTTTTCCTTTTCCTTTTCCGAAGGCATGCTATTGCAGCCTCAGACCTCCTGCTTCTGGAAGATAAAAAAAATTCTAGGCATGAAGCAGGAAACCAACTGTCACTCAAAGAATTCCCGTTCTCCTTGCCGAAGAAGGTGGGATGCGCAATCCATGAACCTTCTCAGACTAAACGCTCCCCATTGGAATGTATACACAGATGAATGCTTGTGAGGAACAGGGGACCCAAAGCACAAGCCTCACATGCTGGCACTTTCCGAGTCAAAAAGTTTGTTCAGGAGCACGACCTTGCCAACAGATTACTCGCCCAGATTTGGCTCCTCAAGACATATGCAATCCCTGCTGGCATGTATGCAAGTCAGATCTGGGCTACCCCTTACCTACGACAAGGCAAAGAGATGGACAATCATTGTATGAGATGATCTCATACAGAAGTGGCTGCTAACAGTGCTTAAAAGAATTCTGGGGGTCAGGGACACTACTCCCTCTTGGTGCATCATGCAAGAATGTGGTCTGGAGCCCTTAAAAGTCAACTGATTCCGAGCAACAATGTATTTTTACAACTCCCTGACCCTGACGATGCAACAGCTCCACAATAAAAAAGATTTTGCAGGCTGACATGCGGTTGACCTCGAGATTTGATGATTGTTGGTCCTCTCATATTCTGTCAGCCATGGGTCACCCACGGTGGTTTGGCGCACTCCCACATTTTCAAACAGAAGCTGCTGAATTGTGAGCCCATTCATCTCAGTCGTTTTGTTGTGGATCTTAGGACCAGGCATGTACAATAATGGGCGCCTTCTTCCAGTACACACCCAAGAGAGCGCAACAGTAAATGCTTGACCTATCACCAGTGGTGCGCTCCTCCTGCAAACAGGGCCTTGGTTATGCATTCTCCCTACAGTCTCCCCAAATACATGTTCCTTGACCGGTCAAGGTACCTCCCCCATGATGTCATTTGCAGCGTGGCTTGATTTAGACTCCGTGTTCACACCCTTTGCTATGAGACAGCAACTTGGAATCACAGGTCTTCCCCAAACTGTGACCTTTGTGAGGCTGATGATGATGTCCAGGATGAACAACATGTCCCCTTTCATTGCACACATCCCCAGGTGGTCTCTCTCCGCAGGAAATATGCTCCCTTGTTCTCACAGGCAGGATCTCATGATGTGTCTGTTTTTTTGAACCAGATCAACAACACACTTCCTTTTTTCCTTCATGATTTAATTGTTTTTTTATGAGCAGGCCAGCAGTCGCACATCTTGACTGAAGGCCTCATCCTTGTAAACCTCACCAAAGTGCCCTCGAACCTAAAGTAGACACCTTGTCTAGCTGTGACAGCTAGCCTAGGAGCAAGCCAAAAATTGTTGGCTCTGCGACAGAGCTAATGTGGATCTGGAGAGTGATTGGCCATGCACCTAAGCGCCCGGACTCTTGCTCTCCCATACTCCACAAGGGTTACAAGGGATTGCAAGGGTTTCAACTTGTAACTTACAAGGGATTCAGAACTCTTCAGAACTCAACTCAAGGCTTTCAGTCAACATTTACACTTGTTTGGTTTGGTTTGGTTACAGGCACCTTTTCAGCTAAGCTGCCCTTGTACTAGCAGTCGCACTTCTTGACTGAAGGCCTTATCCTTGTAAACCTTGTAAGCTGCCCTTGTAGGCAGGTGCAGCTATGTAACCCTATCCTTACCTATCCTTGCAAGGGATCATCCCTGCAATGATTGCAGGTTTTGAGCCTGGTTAAAGTGCTGGCATGCTGGGCATATGGTCAAGGTGCATCCCTCAAAAGAGGAGAAAGAAAGTGCTTTAGCAGAGGAAAATCATCAGTTCCTTAAACTAGAAAAGAGGCACTTGGGCTCATGGTAGTGATTCTCACTTTTACTTCTACAATTTTGCACCATGCTTCTACAATTTAGTTTAAACCACAATTTGCTTCTGCAATTTACTTCTTCATTTCTGCTTCTACAATTTTACTTGATGGTTCAGTGCATCAGCTTCTAAGGCTAATAAGACGAGAATTTACGAGCTTCCCACACTTACAGCAAAATACGACCTAAAAACATGAGTAATTGTACACCCCAGGAATCATTGGTGATGTCACGTTAAATAGTGGTTATTGCTGAATCATTTAACAACCTAGTGTGTGAGGTGTGACCTGCATTTAAGTAGGGTTCTTTTATTGGATGCTCTCTCTTATTCTACCTTCTGTTCCACCTTCCATCGAGGTTTGGCGCTGTTTCTGTTATCCCTGGCCTCGTGCCAGGGGTGCCTTGTCCATGATGTAACCCTAACCTGGTGAAGCTGGTCCGGACGCTGTGTCTGCCCCAGACATTATCAGCGTGCTGCAGCCAAGCCAGCACCGTTCAGCAAGACCAAGAGCAGCTTAGCAGCTACATGAAGAAGAGTTAAGCCGGTGCACTTGCAACTCCAGCCAACAGCTCGAGTGTACCCGTCCTTTGTTGCATGGTTATTGGCAACCCTGGACATTAAGCAATTCATGGCGCCACCACGGGGATTGTGTTACCTGCTTGAGAACAGTAAAAGTGCAGTAACAGTGATTCAGCATGACAGTGACCAAGTTGAGACATTTCTGTCCCCAATATGAGCTTCTATAGTCTTCCTGCTTGCAGAGTCAAATCTGTCAGCATCCTTTCAATCCAATTTTGTAACAATTATCTTGAGAGAATTCGTGCTAGGAGGTTGTTTGCAGCTGGGTCCTCCAAAAAATCCAAGAAGTTTTGCACTGGACCCTGCCGGGTCACAGCAGCCTGCATGGACAGAAGAGAATGTTGAAGTTTGTTGAGATCAATTGATCATCCAAGAACCAGAGCCAATCCTTAGCATCTTATAAGACCACATATGCCAGCATAGAGCTGAACTTGCATCAGATAGGAAACCTGCTTAGTGTTTGGCAGATTGCATGTGCTGCTGGTGGCTACGCAAGGAAAACATAACCTGATTTACCTGTACAAAGTAGCCAGCCATTGCCACCATGGCCTGCAGAGATTAGGCAGTCAAACGTCAAGGTGATGAGGCACAAGTTTTCTCCAAGGAGTGCGACTGTGTGGCTCATACAGCTTGTACGCAAGCCTGGGCATATGAACCAACTCTGTGAACTTATCAACAATCATGAACACTAAACAAAAGACAAAAACCTTGCACATTTCAAGATAGCCTCCATCATCACGTCAAGGGCAACATACCAAGCGGCCGTTCTTGATTTCCTTGACAGCCTGCTCAGCAAATTCATCTGGCTGCTTGGAAATCCCGAGTGGATCAAAGGGTGCTCCTGCAAGAGGACCACAAAAACACACATGACACTCACCATCATGGATTTGAACCAGATGACGCTTTCAAAAGAGAATGGTAACCCTGGCAATCATCCCGGAAACACAGTTAGGAAATACAATAAAAGAGGACACTTATTGCCTTGGCCAAAGAGGCTGAACAAGACAGGCAATCAAAATTGATTTGATCATTCCAATGATGTGTGGTGCAATTGTAAAGGAACCTTGGACCAAGGAGTCTGTGCCTTTCCAGCAACTCCAGGAGGCTCTTCTTCAACTTAAGGCAGAAACATTAGGTGCAAATAGCAAGGTCAAGACTGTGCGATGACAGGAAGTTAAGCTGCAAACAGCAAGGAATTTGCATGGTCTCATATGCTGACCACAAAAGCACAAACTACAGTTTTTCCTCCTGCTTCTTGCAAACCATGTGACCAAGTGATTGTAGCTGGAGTTGCTATGTGATCAATATCAACAAGAGAGTGACAGCAGCAAGGTTGAAGGTGGAGAGGAAACATTAGGAGTAGGCCCAAAAGCAAGCATCAAATAAGTATGAAATTTTGCTTATGGTGTTATACATTTTTTTCTCCAATTTGTTTATTACAGATGGATTCAAGGCTCTGTATACACACACAAAGGCGCAACTGCTACATCTTCTACAGCTGTAAAATGGAACACAGTTTCCTAGCTCCAAGATCCATGGATTTTACATGGATCTATGGCAAGCCACTTACCACCTGGGTAGGTTTGAGTACCAGGCAAGAAGACGCCTACAGGCTCAAGGCTGCGGATTCCCACTTGCCGTGCGTACTCAGGACCACCTGTCCAAACCGGTGGTTGAGAGAGGTGTGCTGTGTAGAGGTTGAAAGATATGAAGCAGGCCGGGTGCTCTCATTTGTTGTTGAGGTATGTCGTTGGCCACAACAATGCGGGAGCAGGCCAGTATTGGGAGAGAGGAACAAGGCACAACCGGCAACCTTACCCATCAGAAAGACCTGGCAAGCCGCAATGATGCCAATTCCTTGCTTCCCTGCAATACGAAAGCCTTCAATTCCGCCCCTGCAAGCAAGGAATAGGAGATGAAACGAAGAATGCAGATCTCAAAGGACAAGGGAGCTACTGTGGTGCACAGACCAGACCCTTCATTGTATGAGCCCCAAAAATAGGAGCATGCGGCAGGGGAGGAATAAGCCCAAAAAATAGGAGCTTGTAGCAGGGGAGGAATAAGCCCCAAAAATAGGAGAGCTTGTGGCAGGGGAGGAATAAGCCCAAAAAACAGGAGTGCTTGTGGTAGGGGAAGAATAAGTTCCAGAGCAATACGGCACAAGTTGTCGGTGACGTCAAACAGCAAACAAAACTCATGCATTTCTCATTATTCTGTTCGGTTTGCTGATTGGTTTGCCAGGCTCTGCTGCCTTTATATCCTCCTTTTCCCCTTCTTTTATACATTCCTGCAACTGTATCCTGTGCAGAAGAGAAGAGCCTACCAGTTCAGGGTCAGATCATTTTCAAGCTTGGACTTGCCAACCTTCCACCATACAGCTTCACCTGCACAAAAGAGAGGGAGCAAGTGAAGGCACAAGCAACTTCTTATTAGAGAGCAGGCAGCATGCTCTTAAGTCGTGGCCCAAAACAAAATGATTCCAGACTCACCAACATCAACTCCACGAATCGCAAGCACCTGTTAAGGGCAGCAAATAGGAGCGGGCACAGGGGTTACGATACCACATATGATTTTCCATCTGCAAATTTACTCTGTTGACATTAAAGAGCCTCCAAGTGGGAATTAGCTTGTGTGCAGAGCAGACAGTATAGGCTGGCTGCTTCAACGCAGCATATTGCTTGGCAAGGTGGTCAGGCATGCCTTGAACATCTTCCAGTGCATGGAGTTTGTTGGGCTCTCCCCACCTCTGGCACTAGGCACCCAAGTGCACCCAGCATTGCCCACCGTGCATGCAGTAGCTCAGCTTCGTGGTATCTGCAAAGACAGGCAAAGTTCCTCTTACCAGGCCACATTTCAGGAGTGCGGAGTGCTTCTGCAAAATCAACCTGCCTAAGCATGCAAGCCCTCCTCTGGTGCAAAGCATCTCAACTGTTTTGTTTGTGAGCCACCCCCTTTGTACACCTGGCATTTTCTGTATGAGAGCTCTGACCTTTTCAACCGTTTTGAAAAGGGTCAATGAGGCAAGTTATCGTATATCCTGCCTATCGGATTGACTCACTTTGCAAATATTTCCGGCTCTGATGCCAAATTTAGTGGGTCAAAACCCACATCACCAGCAACTTCTCCTTTCAAGTGCCTTCCACCCTCACCCCTCAAGAAGGAGGGCAGTAATGGCCGCTGAGTTCCATACCTGCAATTCAGGGCATGTTAAACACCAACTTGAAAGCGTGCGAGCTGCGAGCAGCTGTTTTTTCCTCAAGGGCTGCTGAGATCCATACCTGCAATCCATGATTCTCTGAATACCATGTGCGAAGCTGTAAAGTCTGAACCTGTTAGATCAGTTTCTTTGTGCAAGCTTGTTTTGTCCACGCCTGTGCGCAGGGGCCTCAAGGCACCCAACCTCTGTGGCTTGGTGCACCACACCTAGTCGCTTTCGTGCAATGCTCACCATGGGCTTCGGCCCTGGGCTTCAGCTTGCGCTTTCTTCAAAGCCTCTGCCTCTGCTTGCAAGCCAGGGAGACGCTGCAACAGTGCAGAGCATGGAGAACAGTGAAGAGCGCATGTTAGTGCATGCAGTTAGCTTGCAAAGGATACAAGCGGAAGCAGTGTTCGAAACTCTGGCGCAGATAAGTGCCTGGCATTTCTTACAGACTAGGAAGAGGGCACCAGATGCAAAAAATGCACTAGCTAATGAGCTTACCTTTTGCAGGTCGTCTTGGACCTTGGTTCCCAAAGGACTCTTGCTCAAGGCGGTCAAGAGGGTGACAGGCAACGCTGCATTCAGTGCAATGAAAGGTCACTTTAACCTGAGGTTAAAGCTGTCGGATTGGCAGGACAATGTCCTGGTCTTTTGATGTTACTCGAGCAGGAAGGACAGCAGGATTGTGAGCTCTGCAACAAGCTGGCTGGGGCTCAAGCAAGCTTGCAGTGAATCTGAGATGGCCGTAGCATACATGCTTACCTGCAAAAACCAAGATACTGCTACTCTGCTCCCCAGTTGATGACACAAGCTTGATAGCGACCAGGCCTGCCAATCATGGAAAGAGGCAAAGGTGAATGGTGGTCAATGAGGCATGCCAGCATTTTTTGCTGCAAGAGCAGGTACACAGCCCATATAGAAACTCCCCGGCAGTGCCTGCACTACCTGCAACAAGGTAGAATAGTGGGGAGGCGACAATCTCTGCTGCCAGCTTCGCTGCACCCGTCGCCAAGCTAGGGCTTTCCTTGTCATTGGGTTCAGAGCTGATACCCCTGGAGCTGTTGTTGCTGTCCTGACCGTTTTCATTGCTGGAGCAACAAACTAGCCGCCTGGACCTCAGCTGCCTGATGCTGGGTGAGTCTGCAAGTGAGGCCCTCCGCCCTTCGCACCATTGCACTGCCTACAAATGTACACAAGTGCATGTTCACACACTGTACAGACAATTATAAAACCAACTTGCACGTGCGCTCAAAAGAGCATGCACTAACACTCACACACACAAGCACGCTCAAACAAACATACATACACACACGCACAAACAAACAAGCACTCACACACACATGCACACACAGAACATGAGCACACGGACGCACAAATAAGCACACACACACACACACACACACACACACACACACACACACACACACACACACACACACACACACACACACACACACACACACACACACACACACACACACACACACACACACACACACACACACACACACACACACACACACACACACACACACACACACACACACACACACACACACACACACACACACACACACACACCACAAACATGCATGCACCACAAGTGAGCATTCAAAGGGAATTTCCTGCTATATGGCTAAAGTACCTTAAAAATAGGGAGTGTCTTCAAGGCCTGATGCGACTTGGGGACCTGAGAACCTGGGTGACAGCGGTTCAGGATCATCTGTAAGAGAACTCAGAAAAGTCAACGGACTTTGTAGTAAATTGAATTTTATATGCTTATAAACAGCATTTAGATTGTTGTTCTTGCAACTTTTCAGGTACATCCTGCTGCGTTTTGATGCGAGGAACAGGTCCGCTACAAACTGCCTAGGCAGCCTCAGTAGCAATGTCCCTGGACAGCCTGAAGGCCCTGAAGGAAAAGTTAAGGGCTGAGAAGGAGGCTCTCACTGGGGGAAAGCCAGGGGAGAAATACCACAGGAAGGCTGAGCTGGAAGCTGCCAAGCTCCAGCGCATCCGCGATGAGGAGGAGGAGGAGAGAAGGAAGAAGGTGTAGCTGCGTGAATCTGATTATTCATGAAGAGGTAGCACAAAACATACATCACTGCGCTTCCAGCATGTTGTGCACAAATTTGCCTTGCGCAGGCCAACCTAGAGCTGAAGCGTAAGCAGGAAGCAGGCCTGCTCGAGGATGAATCTGCCAAGAAGGCCAAAACAGAACACAAAGAGCAGGTGAGTTGAAGTGAGTGAGCACAAAAGAGGAAGGCCTGTGACGTTTGGGTTATTGACAACCATGCCTGTTTACATGTATTTGTTTGCACATGAGCACACACAGCGCATGCGCACGCATACACAGACACATAAATACACAAATGACGCGTTCACACACAACACACACAATGTATGACGCGCACACACATGCACAAGCGCATGCTACACACGCCCACACACATTCACGCACGAGTGTGCGCACGCGCACACTCATGTACACATACACACACATTAACACACACACACCACACCAAGCACCATGCACCAAGCACACAAATACTTACATGCACAAACACACGCATACCTGTACGCGCATACACACCCTGTGAAGCAAGTTCCAATGACTTTAAAGCACGTGGTTGCATACACACACAGCACTTATCAAGCAGGATGTGAAAGGTGCGCATGCATTGATATGGACACTCGTATTTGGGCTCAGCTGCATTTCTACTACCATAAACCATGAGCATCTCCATCCAGTGGCATTCACTTTAAGACGACAAGACATGTCAACAATTGTATGCCTTAACCGTCAGCCTCACTTGAAATTTTCTGAGGTCTGTACTTAAAACGCATGCTCCTGGCCATGGAATGGAACACGCAGGAGCAGTTGCTTCCAGACATTCCTGAGCCTGAGGTCATCCGCAGGTTAAGAGCCCTGGGGCACCCTGCCACTCTCTTTGCAGAGGTGTGTATGCCTATCATGTTTCGTGAAAGAGCCTGAATTAGGGCAGTCTTTTCTGCTGCTGTGATCACAATGCGTTCCAGGTTTCCATGTCCTGCTGTCAGTTGCGTCTTGTGCTGTTCATCCCTGTTGAGTCACGTGGTTCGGCTGGTATGGCTGTGTCATCTACGTGTCAGGTACCACACCGTGGCACTCCCACACCAGGCATTTTGTAGTGGCTCGGTTGGCGCATTGCAAGTATACTGAAGCTGGTCGCTGGAGCGTGCGTGTTCAAAGCTGTCGTGTGCATGCGGTCATGCCAATACCAGGGCCACCATGACCCGTGGCATGGTGTTGGCATGTGGTCATGGCATGTTGTATTCTTGATATGAATGTCCTTCTGTCCCTCTCTATTTACATGACACAAGTGCCCACCCACGCTGTACCCCCCTGTCTCAGGATCATGTCTCGAGGCTACGGCGTTTTCTGAAGGCAGAGAAGGAGCTGGCGGTGGAGGATGAGACGATGGGAGGCCAGCAAGAAAACGTCATGCTGGGACTTAAAAAGCAGGCATGAGTGCGAAAACTGTGTGTGTGTGTTATCAGGGAGGGAGGAGTGTGCTGTAAATCCTTTTGATGTCCAACAAGGACGAGAGCCTAGTTTATGTGTGCTTCTGGACTGCATCCTGCAAATCAGACGACAGAACTGAAGCAAAGCAAGAGGCAAAATGTTAGCCTCCCCCACATTGAGTTGCATACAAGTATGAATTATCATGCGCATGTGCCCATCCATGAAGTCACTCAGTGCTCTGACAAACTTGAGCAGGGAATGGTTGCTCCCAAGTTCACTGTTGCAAACTCTTGCATAGTTGTAGTCTGCGTCCCCTTCCGTCGTACACCTTGCTCACACGTGTTCCTCGTGTGTCTGTTGAGCCCATCCCAAACATCCTCACTTTTGCTGGAGTGTGCCTGCGACCTGGCAGACTGCTGAGTGTACTTATTGTTGTTGTTATGTATTATTGTTTCAAAGTTTCAGAGTCCCAAGTGCATCCAGGCTCACAAAGAGCCTGCTCATGGTCACCATTTTGTCTCGCTCTGAAGGGCGCTTCCTTGCTCAACTCAACTGTAGCCCTTCTTGTCAAGATTTGACAGAAACTACTAGATCCTAAACAGTGCTTCGGAAGAGCATTGTACTCTCACCTGAGCTTTCTAAACTCATGTTTAACCACCCCTGTCAAGACTGGGTTTGACAGATACAACAGTTTTCAAGTGTACTTTGTTCACTCCCAAGCTTGCAGTCATGTGCAACGCTTGAGGATTTCTTTGGAGGACCCACACCACCTTGTGCTGCCATTGCAGGGCAAAGACAAGACCCAAAAGTCAAAGACTGGCAAAGCTGCAGAGGAGGAGGCCAAGCACCACAAGTGAGTGCTGCTGTCCAGATCATGCTTCTTTTGTGGAAGCATGATCTCTGTCTCAACCCTGAAAGAGGGAGGTGCATGCCCATATTTGAGTTGTGCTTGGTTGTACTGGGATAGTGACCTTGTCATATGAGCTGTACTGCACTGCTGAGTACATATCCCCCTTTGGCAACATTGGCAACACTCAGGGCGATGTCAGGCCCAGCAATCCCTGGAGCATCAGAGACCTCTGGCCAACCAGTTGCCGAGACGAAACCCCTCACACCAGGTGGGCAAGCAGGCGCTGCTGGTTTGAGCTGACTGCTGACGGCCGTGCGCCTTGTTGATGGAATGCTGGCTGCACTGCAGGAGCTCCGCACACACCTCTGATGCACGTGCTCCCTATTGTTGTGAGGCGCTTTTAAAGAGGTTCCATCTAATGTGCTTTGCTTTAGTGTCTTTTGCTTACAGCCCAGTTTGATGAGCCTACATTCCGTTAGTTCTGATATTTGAGTTAAGTGTAAACAATGCGACTGGTGCAGAGTCATGCCTAGTGAATGTCTTACAAAGCGGAAGTTGAGTTTAGCTTCCTCCAGTGACACCTTGCCACCCAGCAATTGCTTGAATAGAGGCACACTTCCAATGGTGCCCCGGGAAGATCAAGGCTGCTGAGTTTCTGAGCTCTGCGGAGCTTCCAGGTGCACGCCTCTGTGCGTGTGTGCATCACTCACGCCTGAAGTGTGCGCTGCAATATACTTATGCTGCGCTATGAAAAGGAACGCTGATTGGTGCTGATTGCAGGCTGGGAGCATCATGCATGCCAGCAGCAATGCCTCCTGGCTTCCTCCACCTCACTCTTTGTGGCTTAGACCCTGAACTTGTCATAATGCCAGCTCAAGGTCGGGTGTGAGTGCTGCCCTTGAGCACCTTTCTCACACTCCCTGATGAAAACCTTGACTGGGCCTGGCTCACATGCACAAGTGTGCGCCTGTCTATGCAGAGGAGGAGGCGCGTGCTGCGTTTGAGAGGGCAGCAGCTCAGCTAGCCGAGCGCCGTGCCGAGGCGGCCATGTGCATTGAGGACCGCTGTCAAAAGTGGATCAGGCGCTGGGTGAAGGAATGGGAGGAGGACTTGGAAAAGTGGGTGTTGCTCTCTTTGCATTGTGTACATGGCTATTATTGAATGAATGCCGCAGTGTAAGGGCTGCTTGTGGTTGCAGCCATCATGGGATTATGCTTTGCCACCAGCTCCATCCAGATAAAGGAACAAGGCCAGAGATCTTGCTCAAAGTAGGATCATGCGCCTTTGCACTGACCTGGTGGTTGAAATATCAAGAAGCCGCTTGCCTTCTTTGCTTTTTTTGCCTGAGCTGGCGGTTGAAATAAGCCAGAGGTTTTGTTCAAAGTATTATCATGCGCCTTCGCACTGAGCTGGAGGTTGAAATAGCAAGGAGCCGCTTGCCTTCTTTGCTGCTTCTTTGCTGTTAGAGCACCCCTCTCTGGTGGTGCTTGTGTTGTGATCAATGTGCGGTGGCTTCCCAGCTTTAGTTGTGGCCAATGGGCGCTGTTTTCTGCGTAGCTGCTGGTCCTGATGCTGGCCAGCCCATCGAGGCCTCTCGTCTTTTCCCACAAGCTCTGTCATGGCCTCTGCAACATTCCTTGCTTTGCGGACAGCCTCCGTCGCGCATTGTGTGTATGTTGGTCCTTGACAAGCAAGCGCTGAACCCCTCAACATCCGCATGTCGGCTTAAGCTAAGCTTGGGTACTATGTCACAATGCAGCCAATCATATCTTGTTTCGTTGCAGCTGCAGAAGCCTATTTCTTGCAACCAGGTGGCAAGAGACTGTGCTTCAGATGCAAATTTTCACTCAAGTGACCGCAAGCAGCTTGTGCCGGGTCTAAGCACTGCCACTCTCGTCACCCTTATCACAACGCTTCCTGCTTGCCAAAAGATGTCGTGTCCTTATTCTCACGCATGGATTTCTGCGGCTGACGCATATACATCCAATACGACCTTCAAGTCGCGCACTAAGCAACGCTTCCTGCATGCCACGCCGCACCCTCTTATTGCCACAAGCTACCTGTGGCCAAGAAACAGAGTGGCACCAGCCACACCACCAAGCCTGCAGTCAAAATGTTTTGTGACACATCCTTTGCATACCACGCTGCTACTTGTTGTTACCACAGGCGACCTGCAGCCATGAAGCAGAGCGGCATCGGCCACACCACCACGCTGCAGTTCCAGCAGACCAAGAAGTACATGGAGCCCCTGTATGACCGGCTCAAGCACCGTGCCCTGCATGAGGAGCTGCGTGCCGGGCTTTGGATGATGGTGGAGGTGGGCATGAGCAATGCTTTCCTTTAGATCGCTTGTCTGTTCAAGGATGTTGCGAGAGTTGCAAGTGCTTGAGATCTACATGGGCTGTAGTGCGCTGCAAGGAGAAGGAGGGTTCAGTGGATGCTGCTGCTGCAAATCATGCATGGAGCAGGCCAAAACTATTTGCCTGCGTGCATTGTAGGAGTGTGTGTGTGTGTAGTCAACCTGGTCTTGTAAACTTGGAGCTGCAGCCCTGGGGCTGCCAAAATAGTTTCCACAGCCAGGTTTGAAAGGTAGAGCTGTTTGAAATGACAGCTGCAAAGCTGGCATGTTGGACTGCCGCGTAGGTCTGCAACGACCTGCTTGCAACTCACATATCACCCTGAGCAAATGGTCCAGGCCAGCATGCAAGCTAAGCCATTGCAGGCAATTGCTCCAGTAACACTGCCAGAGCAAGCATGCATCTGAGATGCAGCAACAATATGCACCTCCTCCCACCTGGCTACACGCTTGCAGGCCATGCAGAACCGCAACTACATGTACGCCAACGATATTTACTTGCGCCTGGCCATCGGCAACGCCCCCTGGCCCATTGGTGTGACCAGCGTAGGCATCCACGAGCGCAGTGCGCGTGAGAAGATCTCACATGTCATGAACCAGCACGGCCAGGCGCACATCATGAACGATGAGGCCACGCGCAAGTTCCTGCAGGTGGGTCTGAGTGGGCCTGGTGGTAACGTCCAAGGGAGGGGCTTTTGGTTAGGTGGCTTGTTCCTGATACCGGGACATAGGTCATAAGGGCTGTCAGCCCCAGGCCTGCTATTGATTGACAGGTGTGGTGGGCTTGCTTACATGCTGAACAGCATTAAGCAAACTTTGGCTCCCACGTTTGAATTGTGTGGAGAGCAAAGCCCTCTTTCAGGAAGGTCCCAAACCTTAAAAGCTTCTCAGGAGTGTCAGGACTACCATGTTTTGCTTGTTTAGGTCGAACTCTCCTCTGACGCGCACAGCATCATTGGTCAATTGCAGCCTTGTAGTCTGAAGGCCAAGCTTTACTAAACACACACACACACATACATACACACATACACGTATAAGCATACACACACGTGCATAGGTAGTGCATATAATGCACTCATTCTTCTGTTCACTCACTTACACCTAAGCACATCACCATCATTGCCATCGTCATCACCATTATCACCATCACCACCTGGGACACACTGGCTCCAACACCCAGCTTATACTCACGGCTGACTGGCAATGACACAGCCTTGCCTGCGCCCTTGGGCCCTGTCTGCAGGCCATGAAACGCCTTCTCAGCGCTGTGCAGCGCATGTACCCCACGGACCCCTCTCGCTCCGCTGACTTCCAGACCACCACCGATCTGGGGCGTGGTGTCGCTGGCGCAGGGTCACACAAGCAGGCACTGCTGGAAGCTGAAGCCAGGGGAGAGGTGCGAGTTGCCGCTGCTTGCTCCGCCTTTGTATGTACAGAGCTCTGTAGTCCAGACAGCAGAATGGCAGGTCATGCATGAATCACGAAATAACTCTTGCTGCATGCTATCCTTTATTCTCGAACTGTTCCATGGTGCAAGGTTCTCTTTATTTGGTCGGAGGATCTCTCTCGAAAGTTTTAAAAATCTTTTTTGCATGCAGATACTACAATTGGTGTGCTCCTGGCCGCATCCTTTTTGCACAAGCATGTACCTCAGCACATGCTAACCTCTTATCTTGTGTGCACCTGTTTAAGGGGCTATACTTACAGGATGCATGTTCGTGCTCATGTATACATCTGTACGCCTGCTTGTATGCACACGTGCGCACACAAAATTCTGCCACTTGCAGCTTCCAGTATGCGCTAATCCCCTCATTCTTTCTGAGAGCTGATAAGTGCCCCTCCCCTCTCACCTCAAACACCGGAAGATGATCGCCTTTTTCTTTCCATTTCCACCTGCCTCTTGGTGAATTAAGACCCAGATGGTTGAGCCCTCGTTGAATGCGCCCAAAAATTCAAGAATAGTGTACTGCTGCTGGGGTATCTAGTAAGCTGGCGGGTTGTGGTCTCATCCTTGCGCCAGGGAGAGTGAATCACATGACGAGCCCAATTACAAAAAAGCATGCATCATGTGGTGAGCCTACTTACAAAAAAAGCAAGTGCAGTGCATCACACTGTGCCAACAGCAATGTGTCTGCGTTGTGCTTGCTTGCAGACATGGCAAGCATTGGGCCTCAGTGATGCACCCCACTATCTGGAGGAAGATGGCAAGGTCCGGGTGCCCCCCAAGTGGAAGCATATCTTGGAAGCGGAGTACAAAAAAGAGAAGTCTCCTTCGCCTGCCTTATAGCCAATGCATGAGGGCCTGCAGCCTAGAATGCAAGGGTGCTCTTACACTGTCACAGTGGTATGCCAAGACAGGAGTGTGAGCTACCCTGCAAACTTGCCCTTTCTTGCCCTCCCATCACCACAATGTGTACCATTTGCTGTATCATAACATTTTTGTTATTTTGTTTGTTTTGCCTCTCATTCCCTTTTCCCGGCACTTGAATTAGTTAGGCCTACAAGTCACTGTCCTGGCGGGTCCAATAGTGAGTGCAAGGTTGCAATGGAATTTGATCTTCGGCCAGGTAGTCTGGCTGCTTGGCTTGTTGGACTGTGCCAGCCAAACAGGAAAAATCATAACTCCAGGTTGGAACGGTGAGTGTTGTTGGTTCGCTTCTGAAAAAACAAAAGAAAGGAAAAGATGCACGCCGGGTCTGACTGCGTGAAAGGAAAAAAGAGCGCAGTGAAAAAACTTTTCACTGCGTATGAAACACGCTACATTAATTAAGTAAAAGAGGATATTTAGGGCCGAGGCACTGTGTATTCCCTTCACTGAGAGCAAGAAAAGTTACAATGGGGTTTGACCTTCAGCCTGGTAGTCTGGCTGCTCGGTCTGCTCAACTGTTCCAACTGCACAAAAAATATCCATGAGATCGGAAATGAAACGATAAGTCTCATTAGTTTGCTTCTGCAAGAAATGAAGAACATCCTCAGAGCTAGCTTGAGAATAGTAGAAAGTGCCTGAATCATCCAGAAAAATTCTATGAGAAGAGGGGAAGTCAGAAAATAGCTGTGCATAAGTTCTTTGAACAGAACACACAGAAGCGCAAGAACGAAGGAACACGGCATGCTTTTCATCTTGGAGTCCTCCTTGGTCACACCTATCTCAAGCAGATGGGTGCTCCTGCCAAAGTGGTGTCTCAACTCTTAAAGTATGAGCATGTAAGCGAAAACATGCTATGTTTCTTAGCGCGCGCTTGCCCAAATCAAGATGCAAATACCTGGGGACAAAAAAGGGCGCACCATGAACAGACAAGGGTCTCAAAAGGAAGTGCCATCCAGTGATGATACTTGGCTAATTTGTTCGTGTGTTCACCATGTTCTGCCAAGGCATCAGCATTCCACACACCTCGCAGCCTCTTTCTCAGATCAACAACAAACACCCTCATGACTATAGGCTGCCCAGACCAAACACAATGAGTAAACACATTGCACCTGTCCAAGCCTGTACATGCAGCCAGATCTGGACCTCAGAATCTCTAGAGTTTAAGGGAAAGACTGCTCATTTCAACATCTGCTTGCAGTACCTTTCTGAGTGTAGTGCTGTTGCTGCGCAGTAAAGCATTGTAAAACCTAACTGCTGCACGAAATCAATAAAACTGTAAAGGTTCATGTCCAGATTCACGCAGCTCGGACCAATAAGGAGTGGTGTGCTTTACCCCAAGGATACGCTTCAATAAGCACAGGTGTACAGTTTGCAAAGGACAGTCCATTTCAGCTCCTTTTCTCATAAATCTAGTGCCCCAAATCTGGCATGCATACATGATAGCAGGGAGAGCAAGTACTTTAGTCAGCCAGAGCATGGTATGCTGCCTGTCTGTCAGGCGGTGCTCAGATGTGAATTGCATAATCCGTCTACAACCAGCTAGGAAAGGGGCACACATGTACACAGCAGTGGCTTGCGGGTTGCGTTGTTTTGTGAACAGCATGCCTACATGTCTAAATGAATCTGCACACGCCAAACGAGCTCCACTTCACGTGAAAACTGGCACATTATCACCCTTTGAATTTAAGTGCACAATCTCAGACTTGGCAGTATTAATCACCAACCCTTTCCGCTGAGCATACGTATGTAGCCTATCTAACATAATTTGGAGCTGATCAGGAAGGTTACTGGTGAGGCACAGATTGTCTGCATACAGCATGTGAGTGACTCGAACGTCCCTAGTGCCTGTAATAGCCCCTTGCACATTTGCTGCCAAGCAGTCCACGTCATTGATGTAAAAGGAAAGCAACAAGGGGCAAAACGGGCACCCTTGCTTAACTCCATATTGCGGGCGCACACGTGCTTGCTTGCAGCCATCCACCAAGATATACTCATCATTAGCATACATGCTCTTATGACAGCCAACAGGCACGTAGGCATACGAATGCTGCAGGTGAGTCCAAAGAGCTTCCCTAGGAATTGTATCATTTGCCTGCTTGAAATCAATAAAAGCTGCATGCAGCCTTGGGGATGCATTTGGGCGCTTGACCTGAGCAGCATGCTGCAAGTGCCGCAAAATGAATATGGGCTGCAGAGTGTTACGGCCAGGGTAGAAACCAAATTGAGTGTCTGGAATTTTTTTTTCTTTACACCACCCAGTGACCACCTCCCTAAGAACGTTAGCATACAGCCTGTACAGGGTGCCACTTACTGCGAGCATGCGATAATTCCCTGGGTCCAGCACAGAGCTCTTCTTGTAAAGAGAAGTTAGCCACTTTCCAATAAGTAGGAATCTCAGTCCTCTCCATCATGGCAGCAAACAGACGTGCAATGTAAGGAGCCAAAACATTCATCCTATCCGTGCCTCTACCATTAACTGCTGGGACCCTCTTTTCAGCGTACTTTCTGAAGGGTGCAGCAACAGCATCAAAACCAGGGGATGTCCTAGCATTCAGCTTACACATGTGCTCAAGAGCAAGAAAAGAAGAAATACGTAGGCAGAGGAAACTCTCCCTACATCAATTAAGGAAAAGGGGACACATCGGCTCAGAAGAGCCTCGAATCCCCTCCACCACGAAGCTACAAAAAGAAGATTCTAATGGGGATCTTAGTGTGTCGGCACTAGTGCTCTGAGGGCTGTTCCACAGGCCTCTGCGTGGTCAGCAGCTGCTAGCAGCTAGTTAAGCTAGACTGCCAGAATGCAGACTTTAGTTGTGCTCGGCAGACAGCTGCTGGGCATGGCTTTCCTTGGTTGGAAGGCTTACAGTGCTGACTCTGCTGGTTGTTGAAGGTCTGGAACTCCAGTCTTTCAGCTATCATCCTGCTCTCTTTCTCGTTGCTGGACCTGTCTTCAAGTTCTTTCTCTGCCTGCTGTGCTTCTCTCAGTCTGAACTTCGTGGTGGGTGGGTCATACGGTCTGTGCACCAATGTGGCCCCCTTTCCTTAATTGATGTAGGGAGTGTTCACTGCCTACGTATTTTTTTCCTTTGCTTCCTTCTAATGGGGATCTGGAGGGTTATTGGAAGCACCCGGCTCCATAACCTGGCTGCAAGAAGTATTCTTGTTTTCTATAGCACGCCTTGTGGTAACAAGCTTGTTGGCATACATAACAGTATGTGCATGATTTAGATTTAGATTTACATGGGGGGACCTTCAGCCAGACTGTTAGGCAGCCTGCTGTCTGAGATCGGCCTGTGACTGGTCCTCGCCAGTCAACATTATATCCATAATCTCAGAAACAAACGAGATAAGCGTGTTGTTGTGTTGCAAGAGGAAATCAGAAACACCCTGGACACTGGCTTGTTGTAAAAAAGGTTGCTCCATTGCAAAATCACCAGAGACGCAGTTGAACAGGTAAGCGTACTTTCTTCTCAAAGCACAAACATCTGCGTCTCTGCACACCAAAAGGGCATGAGCCTCATCTTGAATCTCATCACAAGAACAGCGATCACACAAAAGAGCGTTCCGAGTGTCCCAAGCCGCTGTCTCCACCTTCAGTGTGTGTGCCCTAAGTCTGAAGCGTCTAACATTCCTCATGACATGTGGAGACAAATCCAAATGCGTGTGCCTTGGTAAACGGGCAGGGGCACGCACATTGTGATCAAAAGACACTGCAAAAAGAGACTGGTAAGTTGCCAGCTTACTAAATGTGTCCCGCGGGTTCACTCCCTCAACATCTCTCCACACTGCCCGCAACCTGTGTCTGAGGTCATCAGTAAACTCTTGAGTAGGGATAGGAGTGCCCTGCCGCAAAGCCTGCGCAAAGGAATCACGGCGCCGTAGGCCTTGGAAAGCATCTAAAACTTGAGCAGTCCAGCAGGCAGGCTCATGTGAATGAATATTCAAATCTGCTTTCAGCACTCTTCTCAACGTCTCACTGTTAGACCTCAGCATGCTATTATACATTTTGACAACCGACCTAAACCAGTAAAACTGAAGCGGTTCATGACCACACTCCCTCAGGACAGCCCAGTTTGTAGTGGTACGCTTAACACCCAGCGTGCTCTTAAGATAACTCATGTGCCGCACTTGCAGATCACTTGCAGATTCCTTGCCCGCTTTAATGTATTCAGTGCCCCACACTTGGCCTGCATACATTCCAGCTGGAACCACATACGTCTTCCCAAGCCACAGAGACAGGTACGGCCTATTTGCCAGAAAATTCTCACGAACAAGTTGACGAACCCAGAATGCAGACGCCATGAAGGGGCCAGTTGCATGCTCAGAGGACTTGGCCATGCTCATGCACTTGTGAAACATCATGCCAAGATATTTGAAAGGCTCCTTGTGTGCCAGTGGCACGCCCCCAATACAAAATACAGGCAGATCTGACCCAGAGGAATTGAAATGCACCACCTCAGACTTAGCTGTGTTGATGACTAAGTGCTTCCTCTGAGCATACGCATGCAAGCGGTTCAACATGGTCTGCAACGCAACAGGATCGTTGGCCATCAGATTCAGGTCATCAGCATATAACATGTGCGTCACATAGAATTCAGCCGTACCCGTGACAGCAGCTTGCACCCCCTCCGCAATTTCATCATGTCATTAATATACAGAGAGAAAAGCAGAGGGGACAAAGGGCAGCCCTGTTTCACACCTGTGTTAGGGTGCACCTGAGCACTCTTCTCTCCATCCTTCAAAATATACTCATCAGCATCGTACATGTTTTTAATGATGGGCAAGAAAGAAGTGGGCATGCGTGCGCGCTGTAGGTGCTGCCAGAGTGCCTGCCTAGGGATGGTGTCATATGCTTGCTTGAAGTCAATGAATGCAGTGTGCAGCCAGCTAGATCGCCCAGGCTTGATTGTGCGTGCAGCATGCTGTAGGTGCCTTAAAATGTAGATGGGCTAGAGGATATTCCTTCCAGGGTAAAAACCGAATTGTGTATCTGGAATCCTGTTTGAGGCCACACACTAGTCCGCAACAAGAGAACGAATCACATTAGCATACAAGCAGTACATTGTGCCACTGACAGCCAGCATGCGATAGCTATTAGGTTCAATGAGGGGCCCCTTTTTGTACAAGGGGGTCAGCTTGGCCTTCTTCCAACATTCAGGAATGCGAGCCTTGTCATAGAACAGCTTGAAAAGCCGGGAAATGTATGGCACCAGCACATTCACTTGCTCAGTGCCCCGGCCATTGACCCGCGGGCGCACCATAGCAGCATATTTGATAAGAGGAGCAGCCACACAGTCAAAACCAGGGGAAGCACGCCCATACATCTTCCCAATCTGCTTGGCTACCAGCCCTTGCATCTCCTCCTCTGAAGGCACAGCAACTGTATCCGGCTCAGGCATCCAATTATTTTGAGTACTCTGTCTCAAGAGAGCCTCGTCACGCCCACGACCCAAGGAACAGCCATATCCCTTGCAGACAGAGCCACACCCCCACGAACCAATTGAGCTGCCTCAAGGGGCTGAAAGTGCGCTTTTTAACACTTATCCCACACAGACTGTGCCACAGGTGTGGTCTGAGTACGCTTAGACCGCCTCAGCATTGCATGCACATCAGGGTCTTTACTGTAAAGCCTCCCTAGGAACACATCCCTCTGTCTCTGCATGTATGCACGCTTCGACCACCGAATTAGGATTTTGTATTGCCTCCGCACAAACTCACGCGCATGCAGAGGCTGACCAGTTTGAAGAGCCTCCACGAACACACGACGCTTCTCTCTACAAGCTGCATCAAACCAGGGAGGGCTGTGAGCACCCCTCCGGCTGGCACGCAAAGGCCCACACACACTGACCAGCCCAGTCATGCCCGCATCCCCAGCAGCTTGTACAATCGTTGAACGCAAGCAAAAACAGGCCGTCTCACAGGCAGACACAGGGTCCCCCTTTGCAATGGCCTGCTCAAACTGGGTTTGCATCTCACTGTTCCCCACAAGCGCTTCTGCATAAACTTCAGCAAGCTCAGGCCGCCATTTCATGGACAACCTGCTACCACAGCCCCCAGGCTTACACACATGCTCAGATTTCATTCCCCAAGAAAAAAGAAAAACTACGCAGGCAGTGAAGACATTCCCCGCATCAATTAAGGAAAAGAGGATACCTAGGGCCGAGGCACCGTGTATCCCCTTCACCAAGAGAAACAAGAAAGAAGCCCAGTCTTCATCCTCTATACTGAATGGGCAGTTCCCCAGTCTGCAGTTCCCCAGTCTGCAGTTCCCAGTTTAGAGGATGCAGACTGGGCAGTTCCCCAGTCTGCATCCTCTAAACTAAATGGGGTCAGGTTTCATTCCTCAGTCTGCATCCTCTAAACAGAATGGGCATGAAACTTGCGAGCAAGATTATTGGCGCGTTGGTGGTCAAGTCCCAGTTGTTTGAACTGGTTAAAGGTTTGCTCAGTGTAGCAGGTTCCACCGACACCCAAAAGGATGGTGTGGAGAGTCACAACTTCTGCATTAATGAGCCCAAACTCATTATCTCAAAGTTTGCAGAGGTCTGCATGCTGCCGCTGTGCCGCCTCCAACTGTTGTCCAGGCCTCGTGTCTTCACAGTACTTGATTTCAACCAAGTGCATTCCGCTGGTTCACATTCAGTTGGTGGGCCCCACCGGGTTTACCTCACGCAGTTGGCTGTTGTGGTCCTCAGTTTGGGTTTGTGTCTGCTGCGTAACGCATAATGGTGTGAGCAGGAGGTAGAAGGAGAAGAAGTGGGTTTGGCTTTATAGGGAGTAATCAGTATAGCATCAGGACGGCTGGAGGTAAGTCTAGATCTCTTTTAACACTCTCTTGGAAAGAGGTTAGGGGTTATAATCTGTTTGATGCATGTGCAGGGATTTGGAGGTTGTGCTGCGCCAACCTATCACCACTTCCTATGTCCATGTTAACCAAGCCTGCTCCCCAAGGGAAAGAAAAGAAAAAGAAAGAAAAGTCTACGCAGGCCACAGGCCGCGTGCATTAAGGGAAGGTCCCTTAACTAGCAAGCTAGCAAGGGCCCCACCAGAGGTCCCTCAAAACTACACTAGCTACAGCTAGCCTAGGAGAGGGAAAGAGACTGAACTAATGAGGATCGGGCGGGTTGTCGGCCATGCCCTGAGACGCCCGGACTCTCCTTCTCCTTGTATCCACCTCCGCGCGCCCAGCGAACCCCCCCCCCCCCCCCCCCTGAAGCCCCCAGTAAGCAAAGAGCATGTCTGGTGTTAATGATAGTGGTTAGTTTCTGTATGGCATGACAGCTCAGCTTGGAAGCTAGGGATTTTGCTTTGTGTTTGGATAGGCCCAAATTGACAAGAGGTTTGATTGTGTACATTGTAAATGGTGCCAGCCACACCAATCAGGATGATGTGTAGAGTCACTTTGTTGTTCCTGTTTGGATTCCTTGAGCTGCGGGTTTAAGTCTGGTTATAGTGTGAGCATGTTGAGATGCTGCAGTTTCTAAAGTGATGAAAGGGTTGGTGTCTGGACAAAATTTCAGTTCAACAAGGTGAATGTCTCTGTCTTGAGGAGGGATCTTAGAAGGATCAAGGTGAGCTTGTCTGCCTGGGATAGATCTCACAAAGGTAACATCAGGGCGGCCCTGGTGCCGGGCAGAGGAGCCAGTACCAGAAAAAAAATCTGGAATGGCTCGTGAGATGTTTTCTGGGACTTGTATCCCCTGATCCAAGAGTCTCTCATTACGGCAGGCATCCATACCAATAAGGGATGAGCCAGACCTGCCGCTAAGGCCAACATGGTGTCTGTTGGTGTGCATACCACTCATAGTTGGATTTGGACATCTGAGGACAACATGATTAATGCTGTCCATATCATCACACAGCGGGCATCTTCCATCGGTGGAAGACCTATTGAATCTGATGGCATGCTTTTGTGTGTAGACTGTCCCTGTGCGGTATTTGATTACATTTATCTGTTGTTCAAGAGTAATCTTAGGATTAGACCAAAAGGAGTTGCTGATTTCCTTGTTAGCAAGTTGACAGGTTGGGTTGTGAGCTATATTGGCGGTGGTGATTGGGGAAGTGGGTTTTATGGCATGGTTGAGCCTCTGCCAGCTATTCTAATGGTAGCCAGAGATTCAGCAGAGCCTAGCTTGTGCTTTGTATGCATGTGTGATTTAAGTTTGCCGGTCAGGTTGTTGAGGTAGTGGGTTGGGAAAGCGTGGGAGCGGTGCAGGCTATCATTTCGTTCGTGTGAGGTCTTCAATGAGAGCCATTAAAATTGTGGAATGGGTCCCAGGCATGTGGGAGTTCAATGTCTGCAGTGGCCGTGAGAGCTGCAGACCGTGCGCAGGCGTCAGCCCCCTCATTGCCAATGATGCCAGAGTGGGCCTTGACTTTGTAAAAATGAATAGGATGAGGGGAGTGCTCTAATATGGTTGATATAGCACGAATGAGCTCTGCATGTAGGTGATACCTCATGCGCTTTGGATTGAGAGTTTGTTTAGAAATCTGGGAAAGGCAGGATGCACTATCAGAGGCAATGTCAGTTTGCCCTTGTTGGAGTGCCACAAGAATACCTGCAAGTTCTGCTCTGTTGATGGTATTTGTAGGTCAACGGCCGTTGGGTTTTATGTGCGGCTGCAAGTGTTGGGAGGGTAGACTAGTGTCCCTCCCCGGCTTGTAAACACCTGAGCCAGAAAGTGGTGGGGAGTCATCATCTTTGTGTTTGATTACACTGCCATCAGTGTAGGTGATTTTTTTCCAGTCTTTGATCTTAGGTGTGAACATCTTTCTGTAGTTGGCAGGTATGAAAGCTGCCCTAGCCTGAGGGCACTTGTGTGAACAGTTATGTGTGTCAGGGGGGAGTGATTGGAATTTTTTTTCCAAGTGTTTCATGCAAGGTGTTGGTGGGTACTCAGTGGCGTGGCAGGATTAGGACGATCCAGGGGTAGCCAGTGAGCTTCTGATACATCTTGGTTAAGGAGTTGGAACCAGTCTTTGTTTACACTGTCAAGTGCTTCTCTAGCATTACGATTCCAGACCGTCCGATTCCAGACCGTTCGATTCCAGACCGGTGACAACAATGAGTTGCATAGGATAAGAAGGTAGGGTGGGGTTAGGCATGGCATCGAACCAGTGTCGGGGTGTCTGAAATTGGATGTTTCCTGCAGGGAATTTGGCAAGCACTTTTGCAAGATCTTGGTAATGGTTAAGCCAACTCATGTAGGCATTGCAGCTGAAGCCTCTCCAGTGGGGCAGAAGCATGAAGGTGGCTACTGGCTCGGTGGTTTGGAGGGAGGAGTGTACTGCGTGGCGCAGGAGTCTGAACATAATTCCATCATCATGAGGGGGATGGCAGAAGGAGAAGTCATTGTAGCGTACAGAGAGGGCGTCTGTATGTGCCCCGAAGACCTGGTCACGGTTGTTTGTGCTGAAATAAATGTTGAAGGTACCGTCAAACTCAAGAGGGTCGGAGAACCTCTCTGTTGAGACCATGCACCATTTATGTAGGGCTGGTCGAATGTGGGGAGGTGTGATCAGCGCAATATAATTGTAGACCTTTTTGCTCTTGGCAGAGATATGTTTTTGTTGGGACTTCCTACGTGAGAGTAGTCCCATAATTTCTGTTGCTGTATCCTGGACGGGTGGCTGGATGGTGGCGTGGATGCCTGCCTTTTTGGCTGCTTCATAAGCCTCAAGCAGGGTCTGGAGTCTGTCTATAGTCAGCATACCAACGCACTTGCCATGGGCATTGTAGATACAGGCACATTCAGAGGTGATGACTTCCGGCATTTGTGCTGGCATGGTGACCTCATCAGATGTGTCAGGTTGGAGACTTTCCTTCATGAGGTCAACATTTCTAATGGTAATATCACATTGCCATGTTGGCATGATATCTGTCTGGGGGTTGGTAGGTTGGAAGTCAAAGGTGACATTTTTGTGAATGGCGCAGCCGATAGTTGAGAGCCATGGAGAGTCAGAAAGGCTCTGGGGGTTGCCTTCAAAGCCTTGGTTGACAAGATTGTCCAGGTCTACCTCATCGTCCAAGGGGTCTACTGTGTGTTCCAACCTTTCCTCCTCAAAGGCTTGCACATGGGCATGTAGATCTGGATGCATTTGTAACATATCAGCAGCTTCCCATTTGGGATGCCATTCCACATGGATCATTTCACAACTTTCAGAGAAGTTGATCCTTTCTGCTTTTTGAGAGTCTGACAGAGGGGCGCACGCAGGGCAGTCCCAGTGCTCATTTGGTTTGCTCACTGGCAGTGCCCGGTCATTTTGGGAGCATGCTTTGACATCTATGAGGCAGCCCCAATGGTAAGTGCGGTAGCAGGTATCACAAGTGGGCATGTCATCGTAGCATTGAGATTCATGGGTGTGTTCTTTGCTCACAGGGCTCCAACAGAGTTGGCAGCACGGGTCTTCTTTAATCCTTCTAGGTACATGCTTTGAATAGGCTACTTTCAGCCCATCATTTTGGAAAAAGGGTAAGGCCCACTTTTCAATTGTTACAGGGTGCCATTGGACTTTGTATTGAGTTTGCTGCTTCTCTTGAGAGGATCTCTTGGATTTCCGTAAATGTTGCCAGCCCAAAATCTTCAGGATGACATGGTCATAGCGGAAGATGGTGTTGCTAACCTGTTCTGCGCTCAATTCAGCAGCCTTGTCCTGCTTATAATTCCAGAGCCACTGGGCAGCGTCAGTGCCTTGTGTGTTTGGAGGTAGGGGGCATGGGGTTATAATGGGTTGTGTATGGTATTCTAGGTACGTTGTTGGATCTCGGCTCCCTCTGGGCCTCCTGACCCTAATTTTGGGGGGCTGTGTGGGTTCCAGGGGCAGGGCCTGTGTGAGGGGTGTCAAAAGGGGTTGGGTGGGGTCTGTGTCATATGCTTGTGCTTGAGGTCCTTCCACATAGGAGTTGTTTCTTTTGCGAGTGCGTCTGTCTTGGCACACGTGCGCCTCTGTATGTGGCTGACTGTTTGGGGACGGGCTGTCCTGGCTGTGGGGGAGATTATTTTCAACTTTCATATCCTGAGAATCAAAGAGGGGGTTACTGTAAGTCCTGGAGTCAGGATGTATGTGTGTGTTAGGGGCATGGCCCCCATTGACTGGGTTGCAGTTGGGGGGGTTTGGGGAAGCATGTCCTGTGTAGAGCTTTGACCAGTTCCAGCCTGTTGGTGTATGTTCTGTTTTCATCAATTCTGCATGTGTTGTGTTATTTATGCAGCGTGATTCAGGGGGTTTATTGGGTGAGATATCTTGGCTCTGTACGATTGTGCTGATGAGATCAGATGTCAGATTGTGAGTGTTGAGAGCATGGGAGAGCTTATTAAGGGCCACGATATGTCTGGTCCTGATTTTGCGGCCGAACAGGAATGTGAGTTTATTTCCGTCAATAATATAGGTAAGGTTGTCATTTAGCAGAGAAGAGATCCTGGATATGCCTAGTTCCATGAGGGGGTAAGTGCAGTGGCAGGCTAGGGTCCTAAGGGTGGGTTGCATTGGCATTGAGAGAACATTTAATACGGGAGTGATGCTGGAAAGAAGGTAGGGTGCACCTTGATAGGAGATGTCAAGAGCGCTGTTGTTGATGCAGAGGTATTGCCTAACACAGAGCATATAGGGTAATTGCTTGAGGAGGAAGTTAGGGTGGTGGTGTGATGGGTTGATGCTCCTGAGAATATAGAGCCTGAGCTGATGGATTTGGGATTCCAGTACTGACTTGGTGACCCGGCCGTGTCTGCCGGTGTTATTGAGGCTAGTGGTGAGGGCCGCTGCACACCTCGCATTATATTCTACTGCGATTGATGTACATCCGAGTCCAAAGTTGATTTTCTCTTCCCGCAGGATGGCTGTGGCAGTGCACTGCCAGAGCTTGTACCTCTCTTTAATGGTGTTAAGGGCAAGTCTATCCCAGCATGCAAGGTCATTCTCAGAGCAGGGCGTGACTGGAAAGGCATAGGCAATGCTTGGGATGATTGCTGTTCGCATTATATCCATAGTTTGTTTGGGTGTGGCAAAAGAGCAAGCTAGGTTTGTAAGTTTTCTTGGTAAGCTTTTCTGTCATTTTAGTATGTTGGGGTTTCCAGTCCAGGGTCATGGTGACTTCTACACCGAGGTAGGTAAAAGGATCCCCAGGGAAAATGAACTGAGCTGGTTTGCCCTGGACCAGGATCTTGTCCTTGAGCAGACGTCTGGCAAAGTCTGCCACTGACGTATTGCCCCAAAGGTCTCTGCTTTGTGGACTAGGGAGGTTGCAGGTCACCTTAGTCTTGTTGCCAGATATGATGAGGTGGGCCCAATCTGCGTAAAGAGTTAGTTTCTTGGCTTGAATGCGAAGATTGGCATACGTGCCCGTGACGCAGATGAGGTCATCTGCAAAGGCCCCACTGCTGATTTTGTTTTGGGCTTTCTCTTCAATAGTTTGTGGACTCCTGTTGAGGCACGCCCAAGGGCTTTTGCTGCAGTCAGCTTCTGGAGCCGGCTGCTTCTAGTAACCCTCCAGATCCCCATTAGCATTTAATGTTTTTAAGCATGGTGGAGGGGTCTCACGGCTATTTTGAGCCACTGAGAGCATCATGATGCACTAAGGAAAGTTTATCCAACTAGGGAGCTAGCTAGGGCCTGAACACCGAGGCTCACAGGCCTAGCCTAAGGAAAGGGAAGGGTTAAATAGCTGTACCTGCCTATGAATAGGATAGGGTTGCAAAGCTGTCAAATTATGGCTTGTGACCCTGTGAACCTCAGTCAATTTGTGGTGGATCTGAGATCTAGACACATGGGCTATTGGAACCAATTCACAGCCCCTGATACAAGAGTAAGCAACAGGAAGCGCCTGTCTTATTATCAATGGTGCGCTCTCCCTGTCAGAAATGCACATGCCATTCACCCACCTTATACAATGCCTACATACATGTACTTGGATCTTCCCCATCGTGTCCTTCGCAACAGTGCCAGATTTAGGCTGCGAGTACACGCTCTCCGAGTTGAACAGGCTACTTGGTCCAATAGTACTTCTCTGGTCTGTGATATCTGTGATTCGGATGACATACGAGATGAAAAACATGCTGTTCAGATGAAAGACGTGCTGTTCAGATGCTCCAATCCCCAGGTCTGCTCTCTCCGTCAAAAAGTATGCCTCACTTTTTGAGGAAAACTTCTCTTTCTACACCTCCACGTCTTCACAGGATGCCCTGTCTTGACACCATTCACCATTCACCAATTCCCAGGATATCAATATTTTTCTAAACCAGGATAACAACAAACTTCTTTTTTTCTTCATGACCTCATGTGTATTTATGAACAGGCTAGCAGTCAAACGTCTTAACTGAGGCCTTTTTCCTTGTAACCCTTGTAACCCTTGTTGCAAAGCTGTACTTGCCAACAAGGGCAGCTTAGCTGAAGCAAAAAGGTGCCTGCAACCATATCCAAGGAAGGGAAGGGTTAACATAGCTGTACCTGCATACAAGGGCAGCTTAGCTGAAGCAAAAAAGGTGCCTGCAATGAAATCAAACCTAGAATAGAAATGTCAACTGGAAAGAGAAGCCTTGCGCCAAGTTCTTATAAACTTGCTAGCACCAGACGCGCTCTTGAGAAGACTTCTTTTACCTCTCATCGCTAAGATCAGGCACGGGCTACTGCTAGTAACCCTCCTGATCCCCATTGACTTCTTTCTTGTTTCTCTTGGTGAAGGGGATACACAGTGCCTCGGCATCTAAAAGATGCTGCGAAGCTTACAAGCCCCGTGGCTCCTCACGCCTTATCGCAGCCTTCATTGATTTCAAATAAGAATTGAAATTCCATTCCTCGAGGCAAATTGCCAACAGTGTGGCAGTGTGGAACCACTTACAACAGTGTCAGCTCCCTGATCGCTCAACATACTTAAAAAGATCATCTAATGATTGTACCACAATGGCGAGTATGTCGTGGCTGATGGGGGCAAACATCCCACTTATGGAGTTAAACAAAGCTGTCCTTTATCTCCGCTACTCTTGCAATCTACCTCAATGAATCAGTGATGTTTCTGAGGGTGTTGAAGGAGCTTGCACTGGAACACCCAATTTCCATGTTTCACATCTACTATACACTGATGACTACAAGTTGTACCTCACTGCTAATCCTCCAAGTAATCCAGTGTTCTGGTGAGGGAGACTTATGGCTCATTGAGCCAACGTGTCTACTTTTAAGTTTCCTGATTTGATGTTGGGAGTGTTCTCACTGCTTAAGTGTTTTTTTCCTTTACCAAGTGATCCCCGACCATGCTCCACAGGCTGAAAGCTTGCACCCGCAGGAAATGTCTAATGGTCAATACCCAAAAATCAGAGGCAGTCTGCTTTTACTCTAGAACAGACTTTTTACCAATTGTGGTATATGACAACAGTATCCTGCTGTATTCCGACACTGTTTAGATACCTGATGTTTTTTAATGAAAATCTCAACTTATGCTCTGCCGCTGAAGAAGCCCGCAAGGTTTGTTAAGTAAGCATGGCTCGCATTCGTACTTTTGCTCATCAACATTGGCTTACCCGTCTTTGTGCCTACTTATGGCTTTTTCAGTCGTATGTCATCCCGGCAGGCATGTATGCCAATCAGAGCTTGGCAACCCCCTATCTTAAACAAGGTCATCAAATGGACGACTGCATTCAAAAATGGCTATTGAGCTTTTTGAAGTCCATTCTGGGAGTCAAATCATCAACTCCTTCATGGAGTGTGCTGAGTGTGGGATAGAGCCTCTTCAGTTAAACTGGTTTAGAGCCACTCTGCGTCTTTACGATTCCTTTATCCAAAGCAGCAGCCCTATCTTTCAAAAGGTTTTCCATGCTGGTATTGGCCTCAGCTCCATAAATCCTTCCTGCTGGACTTCACACATGTCGTTTGCTATGAAAGGCTCACATCATGCACATGGTTTCCAGCAGAAACACGGTCAGCCAAGCCTCTGGATTTGAGCCAACTTGTGGTTGACCTCAGTTCCCGACATCTTGTTTATTGGAGACAATTCTCTGCTTATCATCCTTGAGACCTGAACAGTTAAAAAATCACTTATCATCACTGGTGTGCTCTCACGATTAAGGATGCTCACGTTGCGGGTTCCCCTTATATTCTACTTAAATACCTGGACCTGGGTTTGCCCAAACATCGCATGCGCAGTCTGGCCCGATATTGCTTTGATGTCCACACTCTCAAAGTTGAGCAAGCTGCATGGAATTACGATGTTTCTCCTGCCTGTGACCTTTGTGATGCTCAATATGATGTGCAAGGAGAAAAAGCATGCTATTTTAAAACACACCCCCAGGTCTGCTCTCTTCAGCTAATACTTCCTTGTTCTCTGGTCCTCTTCTGTCCCTCTCCAGTGCCCCTTCCCAGGCGGTTCCATGCCTACACGTCTTCTACTCACCTTGTACAATCCCAGAGGGGGCTATCTGAGGCCTAAAATTACGTGTTTTTTGCATGCTCCTTTGCATATGGTCTTCGTAACCGGGAGCTTTGAAACTTGGGTCCATGGTAGCTTTCTATAGCACTAGGTTTTCAAAGTTCCCGGATATGGAGACCATGCCTGATAAGCCGCAGCATAAACCCTAGTTTTCACCACCAAAACACCATATCTGACCACCCACTGTACCAAATTGGGTGATTTTTAGTGATTTAAGGTGCTAGTTACAAAAGAATATCATTGCAAAAACAGTGTAGTGAAAAGACCCAATGGTTGGTATTATGTGACGAATTCAACCATTTTCCCATAAAAAGCACCAAACTAGGGTTTACGTGCACCATTGAGCTTTTAGCCCAGTCTATCTCAGCACACAGGGCGACCTACAAAAACCTGAGCATATGCTCTGGTAGCTTGTAACGCCAGCAACACTTCAGAGCAAAAATTGTCCCAGTCGGACAAAATGGCTGCAGGTGGGCGCACTTAAAATGCAAAAAAGGAGCATATTTGGGCATATTCTCAGATAGCCCCCTCTGGTACAATCCTCTGATACTATAGCAAACATGTTTGCTTTGGATCAAGATAACAACAAATCATATCCTTTTCTTAATGAAATTTTTTTTTACAAGCAGGCTAGCAGTCACACATTTCGACTGGAGGCCTCCTTTGTTTCTGTAACTTGTAAAGAACCTACGTATTGCCCCAACAACTTGTTGTTTGAAACATAATTTGTTGCGTTTCTCCAAATCTAAGTTGTATGTGTTGAACTTTTCTGGAGCCAGGTTTCATTATATATAGGGCTTTGTATTTCTGCTCAGCTGCCCGAGTCGTCCGCATGCAACTTGGATGCGGATATATATGTATGTGTGTGTAATGTTAGTGTTGTTCTTGCATTTTTCTTCCTGTTTTAGGGTTAGCCGAGTTTGTGTTTGCTTGCCTGCAATGCTATGAATGAGCTTCTAGCATTATTTTTTAGATTAAACAGGTTTGGTTACAGGCACTTTTTTCGCTGCAGCTAAACTAGGCAGGTACAGCTATGTAATCCTTTTCTTTCCTATCCTTTTCCTCACAAAACTTTCAGTTCCAGGAAAATTCCACCCTCTGGGATCTCTACAACTTCTTTGTGACTTCCCACCAACATGCAGAGCTTTTTGGATTCAGGCGTTTTCTACTGTCCTAAAGCTAGCAATGAGAATCTGTTACATTTCTTGCAGAAATTCTACCCACTATGTACAATGCATTGATATGTCCAATTTCGTGAATCAAACAGCAACAAACTGTATCATTTTCTTTATGAAGTTCCTTCTTTTTTTGGAGCAGGCTAGCAGCCACTCGTTTTGACTGGAGGCCTTCTATGCTTCTGTAACCTTCTATTCCTTGAAAGGCGTAACCTTCCATTTCTATTTCTTGCAGTTTCTTTGTTTTTTTCTGCTGTAGGCTCCAGCAAACCGAGAAGCCAAGCTACCTAATTGCGGGTCATATCCCTTAGTGAAACCTGGTACCCTCGGCTGTCACATGGTCCCTTCACACCAAGTGGCCTGTATTCCCCAGTACGTGTAGGGAGTGCTCCACAATTTTCACTGCCTACCCTGTCACGCTATCTTCCCCACTGCAGGCATAACTAACCAATCTGCTTTTCACTTACTTGCCACCTGCTGCTGGAAGATTGAATAACCCATGCTGAACATACATATATTCCCTGGTTTGCTGTGAAGAAGATGCAACCCTTCCCTGTGAAGAAGATGCCTCTTTCCATTCCAACTTTGCTGTCTGTCTAGATCAACAACCAGCTGTGTGAGCTTGTCCTAGAATCTTTTTCCTGTGCACATGCGTATGCATATGGTCAAGAAACCGCACTCATGGGCTTTAGCATGGGTGTAATTTGTCGTGCTGTTGATTTATTTAAGTAGTTGACATACTTTGGGCATGAGTAGAGCCCTTTGAATGCATATTGTTCAATAGTAGCACCCTCTCCACTGTAAGTAGTTGTCATGCTGTTGATTTATAAGCAGTCGACATCCTTGGGCATGGGAATAATCCTCTGAATGCAGACTATTTAATGAGCGCAACCTCTCCGCTAAGTATCTGATTGAATATTTTTATTGACCTAGCATACATGTGGCTTTCTCTCTTGAGCCCAATCAAGGTGTGCCATTCCCTGCCCCTGCAGGCACACTTCAATTGAGTTTTGGAAGGTGACCCTGAGGGCGCTGTTGAACATCCATCTTGCTCCTGCTCACCATCATCAATGCTATTGATTTAACATGGCATTGACGTGCCTTCTCAACACTTTGGTGCTTTGCAATACTCTGGTGCTTTCAGCGTTTTTCCCCTCTGTCACCCTTTTCACCTCTGCAGGTTACCAATATTATGATGCCAGGTGTACATTCCAAGGCATACCCTCCTTTTCCAGCCATGCCGCAGCTCCCCTAACCAGGTGCCCACACAGGCAAGGGTGCCTCCAGCAATTCACCCACGCAGCATTCTAGCAACAGGAACACAGACTTGCCCGGCAAGCTGGCTCAAGCAAAGGCAGGGAGGGGGATGGAGGCTCGCCTGCCTCTGCTAGCGCGTGGACATGCATTGAGTTGTAGGATGCAACTTAAAAAGACAGGGAGTGGGGGTTTTCCACTTTTGTTGCGTGCAAATTATTATGAACCGCATCAAAGGGCACTCAGGATGTGGGGACTGCATGGCCAGGAGAGTCCAATTTGTTCTTGGTTTTGGTTGGATGAGCACACATCATGTATTACAATACCACCCAGTGTCTTTTTACATTGCCTTACATGCTGTGCTCAATTGCTTTAGCATAAGAGTTGAGCCAATGAGCCATACTTGTACGTCAAAACCTGATTACATTGATATGTTTACACATGTTCAGAAGCCTTTGGGAAAAAAGGGGAAGCCATAGAAAATTACACCAAGTTTGCAGGGACGCAAGTATCTCTTGACAAAATTACATGCCACCAATGACCGTATGTGCAATGATTTCTTGTAGCATCAGCTTAGTGAGTATCTGAGGGTTCAAGTCTCATCAATCTGCTTACATCAGCGCGCGCAGGTAGCCACAAACACCCCCCACACTCCCCCCAAAACTCCCCACTCACCCAAGCACACGTCTTGCCTTCATCACAACTCAAAGCCCAATCCAACGCCAGTGTTGAAGCCCAACATGTCCAGGAGCCCGGAGTTGGTGAAGTACTCCAGGGCAATGAGGGCGAAGAAGCCAATCATGCACGCCCGGCTGTTGATGCGCTCCGCGTTGTCCACGAAGCCAAATGCTGGTGGTGGGACTTCTGGCTGCACGGGGGGTAGGGTCACCTTGGGGGGCAGGGCCTCGGTGTTGGAGGCACCGGAGCTGTACAGGTTATTCCCGGCCTGGGCCAGGACGTGCTGCCGTTGTTGCTGCTGCTGCTGCTGAGGGGTGCTGATGCTGCGGGGCAGGGGCAGCCTGGTGGTGAGGGTGGCACGCCTGGCAAGGGAGGAGGGTGCTTGGGTGGAGGAGCGGGCCAGCAGGGCTGAGGATGGCATGATTGTGGGTGATTCAATTTGAGTGATGTAGAAGATATAAAAATGAAGTTCGTATTAGAGGAGTGAATGATGTGATACTCATGGACCGCTACATTTTGTTGCTAGCAATGGCAACTCATGTCAATAGCCATTCAAGAATCCAGAAAAATATTTTAGGCCCAAAATCGTCATCCTTGAGGTGTTGGGAACAGATATTTGGTGCTTTGTAGGGCTCCAAGGCACACAAATGTGCTCCCTCCTAGAAGTCTCCGTACAGGGTCAATTCTGCAATCATGATGTGGAATCAGATGGATTCAGATGGAGAGTGTGTGGCAAGGACCTGCAGGTCTAAGCCCAGCTGGGCTTGGATGGAGTAGAGATAAGACATGTACTTGATCCAAATCTTCCTACATACAAAATAAAAACTACGTAGGCAGTGACAACACTCCCCACATCAACTAAGAATGGGGGCCGCATTGGTGCACAGACAACATGACCCACCCACCACGAAGTTCACTAAGAGAAGTACAGCAGGCAGAAACAGAAGACAGGTCCAGCAACGAGAAAGAGAGCAGGATGAAAGCTGAAAGACTGGAGTTCCAGACCTTTAACAACCAGCAGAGTCAGCACTGTAAGCCTTCCAACCAAGGAAAGCCAGCAGCTATCTGCTGAGCACAGCTAAAGTCTGCACACTAGATAAAGCTGCTGACCACAAGCATAAGCCTGTGGAATAGCCCTTAGACCCGCAGTATGTATGATATCCAAAAGTATGTATGACCGCGTTTCTACTGCAGTACCCAGCTGGGCCCTCAGGCTGTCTGGGAAATTCAAAAACAATTTCCTGGTCCGGGGTTCAATTCCTCGGTCTATTGGGAAATTAATTTCTTAGTCCGTTGTATCCAGTGGACAACTGGACCGGGAAATACCCTTGGCTCATGAGAGCCCCAGGCTCTCTGAGGGCCTCAGACATGTGTTGTGATTGAAGGTAATTTGCAGATTTTCAGTGCATCTGGAGTCTTCTTGAGTCATTTGAATTTCCCGGTCCACCTGAATTTCTATGCCATGGGGGTGGTCCACATATGAAATCCCCTGTATGGGAAATTCATCTTCCGTGAAATTCATTTCCCCGGTCCGCCAAAGAATTTCCCGGACTACCCACTGGTAGTGAAAACAACATTTAATTTTCCCAGTCCACCAATTTCCCGGTCCCGGTGGAAACGCGGTCTATGTATGCCATAGACTACTACCGGTAGTCTATGTAGTACATACACTTTATGTGTGTTACAGGATACATGAATCATATATATCAGATATGTAAATTAGTGCTGGACGGCTCCCCCCCCTAAATAGGCATATTTTCTTATGCTCTCAGCATAGGTGACCCATGACCCTGAATACCTAAATTAGGAAAGAAAGAAAGAAAATAAAAAAGGAAAAGAAACGCCATGTAGGCAGAGGAAACTCTCCCTACATCAATAAAGGAAAAGGAGACACATTGGCTCTGAAGAGCCGTGAGTCCCCTCCACCACAAAATTTTAGAACAAGAAGTGTTAATGGAGGGTTACTGGAAGCACCCAGCTCCAGAACCTGGCTGTGAGAAGTTTTGTTCTCAAGAGCACGCCTAGTGGTAACAAGTTTATGAGCATACTCGACAGAATGGATTCAAAATGTAGCTTGTTAAAGGATCTGGAGCTTCACTGCTCAGAGTTTCAGGACTTACTCCTAATCAGGTATGGCGTGAACCCCGCTTTTTGACCACCAAATATCCAGTCCGGAACACCCACAGCACAAATTGGGTGATGTTTGGTGATTTGGAGCCCTTGTATCAATTAAATACCATACCATTTCAAAAGAAATGGAGTGAAAAGACCCAGTGGTTGGTCAGGTACAGAACTTCAGATATTTACCTTGAATCCAGCACGAGGGGTGCCAAAAAAATTGATTTTTTTACCTCGTTTTTTCATTTCTTGAATATGCAGGGTGTCATGTTGTATATGGAGTTCACAAAATTTTGGGAGCTAAAAATGGTCCCAGGTTGGAGCTGTGGCCCGTTTGGGGTGATTTGAGGCCACGAGAGTGATCGGGGGTGCTCCAATTTTCATCATTTTTTAGTAAATGCGGTATGAAAAATAATGGTTGGCATGGTTAGATTTCAGAAAGAAACACATTAAAGAGCATGTCCTGCACTATAGGCCAGTTGACCCCCTCTGGTACAATATGTATGTCATATCATATGTACATATTTTCATTTATTTTATGTAGACCTCTGCAAGCTCATTAATGCAAAAAATTGTGACTCTCCACACCATCCTTTTGGATGTTGGTGGGACCTGCTACACTGAGCACACCCTTAACCAGTTTAAACAACTGGGACTTGACCACCAACGCGCCAATAAACTTGCTCACAAACTTCATGCCCATTCTGTTATGTATGCCAACAAGCCTGTTACCACTAGGCGTGCTATTGACAACAAGAATACTTCTTGCAGCCAGGTTATGGAGCCGGGGCCTTCCAATAACCCTCCAGATCCCCATTAGAATCTTCTTTTTGTAGTCTTCGTGGTGGAGGGGATTCAAGGCTCTTCTGCGCCAATGTGTCCCCTTTTCCTTAATTGACGTAGTATAATATAATATGTGTATAATATTGTACATGTACATACGTACGTATTTGTATTACATTTGTATGCATGTATAATTATGTATGAACGTATGTAAACATATGTATATATTGTAATATAACACGCGTACATACACTTACATATTTGCTTACTTCTTTCAGTCTGAACTTTGTGGTGGGGAGGTCATACGGTCTGTGCACCAATGTGGCCCCTTTTCCTCAATTGATGTGGGGAGTGTTTTCACTGCCTGCGTGATTTTTCTTTGTCTATTGTAATAACTTGCGTACATACATTTACATACATATGCGGCCCTTTGGTGTGCATCCAACAATCCAGGGCCTCAAGATACACCACCGCTGTGAGTCGCTATGCCATATATGGCTGCTAGTCATGTATGGTAGTATATACGTAGCAGTGCAAGATGTATGCAGTCAGCTAAAGCTTACTATCTTTCACTGCTTTCCAAATTAAAGCAAACAGAAGAGCTTCACCCAGTATAGGGAAGCAGGAAGTTGCATGAACGCTTGTGCCTAGAAAAGGCTGTGCTTGTAATGGTACAAGTTTGGTACCAGTTAAGAGAGATATCCGGTGTGAGCACGGACGGAGTGCGCAGGAAGCCATAAGGAAGGGGTGCAAGTCCCCTTGTTCCGCAACAAAGGAATAGGAAGGTGCCAAAGTGGCATCCGGCCACCGGTCTTGGCCTGGTCTTTATGGCCTAGCGCAGCCGTCACGTTGCATTTGGTAGCGAATTAGGCAGGAGGTCCCCGGTTCAAATCCTCTGGGATCAATCCTGGTCCACACCGATGACACTAGTTAGTTTGTGTACAAAATGACGCCATAGTGAGTAAATGGCGAAGGCCCTGCCAAACTGTAACATAACAGTGCTCAAAGAAAGAAGAAAGAAAAGAAAAGAAAAACTACGTGGGCAGAGGAAAACCTCCCTACATCAATTAAGGAAAAGGAGACACATTGGCTCAGAAGAGCCGTGAGCCTTCTCCACCACAAAGCTACAAAGAAGAAAAGCTAATGGGGATCTGGAGGGTTACTGGAAGCATCCGGCTCTAGAACCTGGCTGTGAGAAGCATCATTTTCCATAGCACGTCTAGTGGTAACAAGCTTATGGGCATACTGAAAGAAAAGAAAAGAAAAACTATGTAGGCAGAGGAAACTCTCCCTAGAAAAGAAAAGAAAACTACGTAGGCAGAGGAAACTCTCCCTACATCAATTAAGGAAAAGGAGACACATTGGCTCACAAGAGCCGTGAGCCTCCTCTACCACAGAGCTACAAAGAAGAAAAGCTAATGGGGATCTGAAGGGCTACTGGAAGCACCCGGCTCCAGAACCTGGCTATGAGAAGCATCATTTTCCATAGCACGTCTAGTGGTAACAAGCTTATGGGCATACTGAACCGAATGGGCATGGAGTTTTTGAGCAAGTTTATGGGCCCGTTGATGGTCCAGTCCAAGTTGTTTAAACTGGTTCAAGGTATGATCAGTATAGCAGGTCCCACCAACACCCAGAAGGATAGTGTGGAGAGTCACAATTTTAGCACTAATGAGTTTGCTGAGGTCTGTATGCTGCCGCTGTGCCGCCTCTGACTGTTGTCCAGGCCTCGTGTCTTCACAGTACTTAATTTCAATCAAGTGCACGTGCCGCTGGTTTACATGAAGTTGGTGCGGCTGTCTCACGCGGTTGGCTCGTGTGGTCCTCTGTGTTGGGTTGTGTCTGCTGCGTAACACATAGTGTGAGCAAGAGGAAGAAGGAGAAGAAGAAGTGCGTCTGGCTTGATAAGGAGTAATCAGTATAGCATCAGGACGACTAGATTTGAGTCTAGATCTCTGCGAAAAATTATGTGGAAAGAGCTAAGGGGTTGTAATTCTGTTTGAAGCATGTGCAGGGATTTGGAGGTTGTGCTGCGCCAACCTATCATCACTTCCTATGTCTGTGTTAACCTGCAGGCCAGCTCGAGCTCCAGGGCCCGGGTCAATTCATTGTACGAAAAACTCGACAGGGTGCTTCTTTAAAATGTTTTTGAGCCTACCGTCAAGTTTTGGCATGAATGAATTGAGGAGGCATGAGTTAGAGCAATGTGTGAACAGGGGATGCCGTGCAGCACACATGTGTGCCCCACAGTTCGAAAGTCAACATCGTCCAGGATCGAGTCGCATTGTTCAAATTGTGACAGGAACATTAATATGGTTTCCCTGGGTGAATAATATTGACATTACACGGTTGCGTCATAACTGATCGGAGAAAGCGTTATGCAGGACGAATTTTGGATTTGCGATATCCTCAAAGCTGATCATTGTAGTAATGTTTTGGCGTTAGCTTTAAAAACTGACCTGTTCCCTGGATTTTCGGTTCTTGGGCTGTGAGGTTGAGCAATATTTAGTTGCAGAGCTTGTGAGGTGCTCTAGAAGCGCAAGGTGGTTAACTGATGGGCCCAGAGCCGCAAGTGCACAATGACCGAGGGAGCCCACCTTGCTCGTTCAACACAGCACAGCCCCAAAACAATAAGCAGCCGCAAGCGTTCTTGGAGAACCTGATGAGCAAGCTCTACTCCCCCAACCTCGGCGGCAGCACAGCTAGCAACGACAGTGGTGCCGGCTCCAGCGCTCCTGCCCCCTTCCAATCACGCATTTCTCCTCCAGTCTGGCGACCAAACATGTATGGCAGCAATATTAGCAGCAGCCAGCATGACAGGAACCCAACCGCCTGGTGGAGACAAACGAGGGCGCCTGAAGCTGCTTCAACAGGCTCGGAGCAGCCTGCCTGCCTGCAGAACCCAGCGTGGGTTGGGCAGTCCTGCAGCAGCAGGGAGGAAGAGGACTGGGGAAGCGGGTGGGGAGCAGTAGCTGAAGCGCCACAAGGGTTCTCTGGGCACTCCAGCAGGCCGCCACGTTCCTTTGGACAGGCATTTGGCCACGATCCGGGGCTCCTAGCAGCACAGTCGCACCAGCAGCAGCAGCAACAACAAGAGCAGCATGCATGGATGATGGGCAACACAGGCGAGAGAAGGGCGCCGAACACGGGCTGGGAGCGAGGTGTTGGGTCAAGCAGCATGACGCGCAGCAGCAGCGTGCCCTCAGGGATTTCAAGCTTTGCATCTAGGCTTCCTGGAAGATCTGGGGGAGGAGGGCGGCAGACCAGCAGCAGCAACAGCAGCAACACTGGTGGCAGCAGCAGCAGCAGCAGCAGCAGCAGCTTGCGCCCAATGTGGTGCTTCTCCATATCTGCGTTGGTGTGGCTGACCATGGTGGCCATGGGCAGCATGCTTTGGTGCGGTCTGGGATGGGAAAGTACATGGGGTATTTTGGCACTTGGCCACCTCGTGCCAGCGCATGCATTTTCATGTCCTGCAGTGTCTGTATGGTGCAAACTACTGCTCTCTGTGTCTGGTGACATGCAAGGCAATTCTGCTTATGTTCTGTGCGTGTGCAGATTCCATATTTTCACACCATTGACAATGGGACCTCGCTTTTGTCTTAGCTGGAGTTGCGGCGTCCTACGTCTTACAGTTTAACAGTTTGCATTAGTCATTGACAAAAAGATCATCTGCGGGGCACAGGTGCATACCTCATCCCCCTGAAAGCAAGCACGAGGGTCCTCCATTTTTCCTGGCTCTCAGATGGTCTCTCTGCACCACCATCCTCATGCACAGGTGGTCGGTAGTGCAAAGTCCTTCCTCTTTGGCCCTGCTCACTGGGGCTCGCTTGCTGCCCAGCAGGCTCACACCTGCAGATCCACTCGCCGCCTCCAGCATCCATCAACAGGGCGCCACAGTACTCAGCCCCTTTCCGCCACAGCTACAGATCAGCAGCAAGCCCTCCCCTGCCATGCAGTCCCAGCCGCAACTAGCACAACTTAGCTCCCAGCAGGCTCAAACCCATTCTCAACCGTTTCAGCAGCAGGACAGTGGAAGCAGCAGCAGCAGCAGCACGCCTACAAGCCATTCTGATGACCATTACAAGGCGGCTGCAAAGCAAGATGAGCACGCGAGCGACACTAGGGCAATGGAGGGGGGCAGCCGGGAGGCAGGCACCATCGCCGAGGCCTCCTCTCTTCCTTCCCTCAGCAGCCTGTCAGAAGGACCAGCAGGACCACCGCCAGAAATCTCGAACGTAGCGGAGATTGCTGCAGTACCTGTAGAGTCTACAGCTACGAAAGCTGATGGTGCCCAGGAGGGCAGCAGCAGCAGCAGCAGCAGCAGCAGCAGAGGCACAAGGCGTGCAGCTCCGTCCCTTAGGCCACGGCCCTCAATCTTTGTCAGGCCAAACACAGGTAGCGGTGTGCTCCCTCGGCCACAGCAGGCCAACCCTGCCCAGCCACCACCACAACTTCCACCAGCAGCCGGCAGGACCAGTTCAAAGTCCCAGCAAGTGGGCCATTCAACGCATGTAGGCAGTGATGGCAGCATCTGGACATGGTTGGCCTCGGCACTTGGGCTTGGGAGCATGCAGGGTGGCGCTCAACCAGGCAGCGCCACAGGGAGCACACCTGATGGATTCCCATGCACATGCAGCAGCAGCAGCAGCAGCAGCAGCAACAGCAGGCAAGCCACTCTGGCACCGCTTATACAGTTGGAGTCTGGTCTGGGGGCTGCTGCTGTGCCTCCTCAGTTGCAGGTGGTACCGCTTGAGGAGCTGAGGGCGCGCTTTGACCCAGGCCATGACCCACGGTACATTGACATAGGTGGGTGTGCCGCAAGCAGGGCGGGCCTGCGGCATTGCCTGCTTCCTGCCTCCTGCCTGCCTCCTGCCTGCCTGCCTGCCGCCTGCCTGCCTGCCTCCGGGCCTGCCGCCTGCCTGCCTACCTACCTGCCTGCCTGCCTGCCTGCCGCCCGCCCGCCTGCCTGCCTGCCTCCTGCCTCCTGCCTCCTGCCTGCCTGACTGCCTGCCTGACTGCCTCCTGCCTCCTGCCTCCTGCCTCCTGCCTGCCGCCTGCCTGACTGCCTGCCTGACTGCCTCCTGCCTCCTGCCTGCCGCCTGCTGCCTGCCTGCCTCACTGTTGTGCACACAGCCAGTAAGGCAGATCTTCGTGATTCATCTTATTGGTCCAGGCAGGAACTTTTGGGGATATAGAAGTGCTTTTGCATGACGATACTTGAATCTTGGATGTTTTGTTTTTGCACAGGCAGCTGGAGGCACAGCAAGCCCGTGAGCCCAGGGCCCATCCACCGCCAACAGGTGCCAATTTAGAAAGGGGCTGCAAGTCAGGCTTCTTAACAAAAAGAAAGAGAAGAAAAACTATGTAAGCAGTGAACACTCCCTACATCAATTAAGGAAAGGGGGCCACATTGGTGCACAGACCGTGTAACCCACCCACCACGAAGTTCAGACTGCCAGTGAGAGAAGCACGGCAGGCAGAGAAAAAAGACAGGTTCAGCAACGAGAAAGCAGGATGATAGCTGAAAGACTGGAGTTCCAGGCCTCCAACAGCAAGCAGAGTCAGCACTGAAAAATTAAATAATACGTTGAACCCTATTTTTTCCTGTCTTATGCTGTCTGCAGCGTCTGCTAGGGATGATTTGTTCATTTCTAAGGGCTATGAGGCAGTCTAGCTTTGTTAGTGCTCTTGTGAGGCATCATAAGGAGCTGACTGCGAGCATTTTGTCTGATGTAAAGCATGAGCCTCTGGGGGCTGAAAGGAAATGCAATTGCCGCTCGCTTGATCAGCAGGAACCTCACACCATCCTGTATGCAGGGTGGTGGCCTTGCAGGTGACTCGCAGCTGTTTGTGCGGCCTGGCATGAACATGCTGACCCTTGGCTCACACAGATGGCTTGTGGCGGGATTTTCTGCACCGCCACAGGCCTTGGAGATGGCATCCAGTGGCATGGAGGGCAGGCGCAAGGTGAGCAAGGCTCACTGCTAGGCACTGAATCTTGCTCATTCCACCTGACCACACCGTGCTAAGATTTCATCAGATCCGTTTCTCTTTCCGTTTTCATGCACGATCTATATGTTTTTTGCATCCCTCCACTAAAATCAAGTGTGCTATTTGTGTTCAGGTGTGCTCATAATTCCTTTGCTCGTGTCCTTGTAGCTGCAAGGATGCCCACCCTTCCACTCTCATGAAGTGCATTCTACTGTTTTGTTCCTCACAATGTGCCCCTTTTGTTTCCTTTAACCTCCTTGTTCTATCAACTAGGTGTCACCTCGTCCTTGGTGCTGTACATCATCTAGAGACTTGCCAAGCAGAATAACATCTGTGCAGGTGTAAGCATATCTCGATCTCTTGCTGTGCCAAGTCCTTCGCATCTGCCATACACACGCATTATGAATTCCCCTTCCATGCAGCTGCTCTCTGCCTTCCAGATGGCCTCCAGAGTGGGCTTGAACACAGTGCGTGTGCTCGCTTTCAACGATGGTCACACCAGGTCGTATGCTCTGCAAGTCATGCCTGGTGTCCTGGACAGCCACGTTCTGGGGTAGGTGACTTAATTTTGATATCTGCGATGGAGGCAGGCAATGAATGTGAGCATCCTTCATGGCGTGGGTGGAGGTGAAGTGATGATTGGCAGGACTGCATAACATGCTATAGGGGAAAGGCTAGAAGGGGATGAATGTTGCCTTTAAATGATCAACAGCCTGAAAAAAGGTTGAAAGTTATCCAAGTGCTGCCTCACTTGAGTGCCAAAAACCAAATTGTTTCTATTTCACAAGCCTTGCGCTTTCCTATATGCACATGTTAATTAGTATTCTGCCATGCATTTCTTGAAGCAAAGCAGTGAAATCGTCCCTGGGCTTTGCTCCGTTCAGACTTAGTCCAGTGTAGGCATGCAGCCCTTTAGCCATACCTGGCCTTGAACGAGTGTCTTGTCCAAGTGGCCAAGCATGATGTCCCATTCCATATGTGCATGCAGTGAGGGCTTGGACTGGATTGTGTGGCAGGCGCGGCACTATGGGCTGAGAGTCCTGCTGGTGCTTAGCAGCGCTGCTAGCCCTGTGCGAGGGGGAATGTCGCAGTATGTGAGGTGGCTGGACCCCAAGGGCACGGCGAATGATTTCTATTCCAGTGACACATACAGGGTATGCTGAGAAATGTGCATGTGTGTGCATCTTGGGAGAAGGAATGCTGTGCAAGGTATTGCAGAGGCCCAGCATTGAAGCCAGAGTTGAAAGAGCGGTATTCCAATGTCATAAGAATTGCTCACCCTGATTTTGCTTCGAACTTGAAAGAAAGAAAGAAAGATCTACGCTTGCCGTTCAGCCGCATGCATTAAGGAAAGAGTCTCCCATAGACTCCCACAGGCAGAGGGCATCTTTATCTCCACCCCGGCCACAAGGATTCGATCCGGGGACTTCCTCCTTGCTGTCGCCCTCCTCGCGCTTGACCAGGGCTCTGTAACATGACAAGCACTGAGCATTTGTCAAGCAAGCTTCAACAGGACTTTTGCTGGACTGCGAAAATCCTCCTGCCATCCAGCCTCATCATTTGCAAATGAGCAGAAGGCACCAGAGATCTTTAGGAAGCTGCAGAATTGCACATCCCTCCGTTCTCAGCCTCCACAGCCTTGAGCAGATCCACCCTTGCTGACATCCAGGCGCTTTGCTCTGACTACACGGCTGCCCTTGCGACCCTCTCCCTGTACTCTGAACCCGAACCCTGAACATCTGCTTTTGCTCACACCCAGGCGCTTTACTATGACTACATGACTGCCCTTGCAACCCGAGTGAATCAATTCACTGACCTTGCATATCGGGATGACCCAACTGTGCTGGGCTGGTGAGGTAATGGAGGGTACTCTTTGCAGCGACTCACCTGGTGCATCACGGTGTCAGCAGCAGTTGAGCAGATTTGCAGGGATGAGTGCCTTGCACTGGAGAGGTAGGATTTTATCACGCTCCAGAGGAGGCTTGCTTCATCTGCCTCTTAAAAGAAGAGGAGACCTACATTTAGGCAGAGGAATCTCTCCCTGCATTAATAAAGGAAATGGAGACACACCCTGCATCAGGAACAAAAACCCTAAGTTTTGCCTTTTGCATACCATTTTGTCCGATGCACAGTTTTTTTGCACAGCATTTGTTCCCTAGTCTTCAGACTTTTAACTGTTCCTGTGCACCTGCATTGCATGCAGTACGTTTATCTTCACATTTCTGCATTCTTGCTATGGCAGGCACACACACACACACACATTTCGGTTGCTCCTCTGGATGCAGGGACATTATGGAAGGTGCCAGAGATCCTGAGCGCAGGGGTGAGGCCCTCCAGGTGCTGCTCGACGAGGATCTTGCAAATACATGCGCTTTGCTTTGGTGCACACCCTAGTACCATGCTTTGTTCATCTGGTTGGATCTGACCCTCAGACAATGAGGCTCATTATGACCTGATTAAGATCAGCCCTCGAGTTGGGTCATCAGACCCAAGCGCAACCTAAAATAAAGTTCAATACTGCTGCCACCTTACAGGCCTGGATTCCCTTGGCAGCCAACTTCCTGCGCAGCATGGACTCCAACCACCTCGTGATGCTGGGGGGAGAGGGCATATTTGGTCCTGCCAGCCCACATGAGACACACTTGAACCCACCACTGCTGCATGTAAGTGTTCCAGCTTTCATGGCAGCCAGGTGAATTTGCCAGTATTCAGTAAAGATGTGGTGTTTTGAATAACAGGCTTGCACGAGAAGCATCTGGGGGCAGGACAAACCCCCTTCTCTTGAGTTGTTTGCAGCCAACCACGGAGCTTCTGAGCATTGCAGATTTGTAGCAGGGGATGTGTGTCCACACTCATAAGTGGTGCTCATACCTCGCGCTCTTGTGCCATTGAATTGTGGTCCGGCATATTGCCTCTGTAACTGTTCACGCAGCAGCATGAATGATGGGGCATACACCAGTCAAGCATCATTGCTAACCACAGGGCCTATAGATTTGTTCAAAATAGGCAAAAGCCAAACGAAGAATTACGTCTGAATATTAATGCAGGGCCGCATGCCATGGTTGCTGCACCAAGGTGGTGATGCTGGCTGGGGGGACTGGAGCACTGTACTGCCACCCATGCACTTGTCTGCACAGTTCGCAGTGTGCGAAGGTGCGGACTTCCAGCGCAACTCAATCCTCAGCGAGGTATGTTGTGTACCTGCAAAAAACATGTATAACACATGTTTTGCCATCTTAGGGGAAAACTTTTATAGAAGCACCGGTCCTTCCTAAAAAGCTGCAAGTATGTGTGTGTACTTGTGTGCTGTTCTGTCCACAAGCTAGCTGTAAATTTGCTCGCAGCAGAGAGGTTTCTTCTTTGTTCATTCTGGACCGTTTTGTATTGAAAAGAAAAACGTAGGCAGTGAGAGCGCTCCCCACATCAATTAAGGAAAAGGAGACACATTGGTTTAAGGAGCCGTGAGTCTCCCTCACCAGAGGATAAGAGGGAAGCTAGTGTGGGTCTGGTGGGTTGATCAGATCATCATGATGTTAAAACTGCTTTTGGCATTTGTGTCAGGTCTCAGTCACAACGCCTTTGATGCCTGTGTATTCCTTTAATCACCTGGACATGGAGGTCATTTCTTCATTTCGACTGATCAGTTTTAAATGTGTAACCTCCCGTAATGCCCTGATCTTCATTCTATCAAATCGTTTAAACTATCCATTTTTGCAGCTGGATGTGTCTGCTGCTGCTGTTGCCCCTGATGCTTGGCTGTCCTGCTCAGACGAGTGCAAGTTGGCTTGGACGCGCCAATGGGTAAGCTCCATGTACAAGCAACTTCAAGCTTGAGTATTGACCATCCAGTGCTTTTCCAGTCACTGATTGGAAACTGGCAGTAGAGTGGCTCTGGATCTTTGGGTACATTATGTACTGCATTCCTGAAGTGTTTAATGTCAAAAAATTCCCCGTTTCATTGCAGCTTGCCTCCCACATGCCCCAAAAGAATGAAGGACAGGTTCTTGCTGGAGCATGAAGTTTGACCTTTGCATTTCTCTTGACTTTTCACCCAGTGTGCATCCTCAATGAATTCATGAACTTATCTTCTGGCAGATGCTGGACATGTGTCAATGGCTGACAAGCTCCATTTTATCACAATTGCGTGCTGAACCTGTATGCTTGAACCACAGTTGGCTGCACACATGCGTGATGCTCTGCGAATTCAGCGGCCGCTGCTGATCAATGCAGTGCTCTCACATGGCCCGCCTAGCAGGTAATTGTCACCTGGCTAGCAGCCTGCAAAGATGTATGCATGTAGATCTCATGACATTCAATTTAACGGCACGTTCCCTATTGCTTGTTGCTTGCTGTTGTGAATGCTGACATGCACAAAGCCCCTTTTTGTTCTGCAGCATTTGCCTTTTGCCAAAGACCTTTGGTGCAAAGATCTATTGAAAAATATGGATTCTTGTTTTCTTTGGGATTTTCCAGGCGAGCTGCTCTGTTGGAACTGGTGATTTCTTACATGAAAGATGCTGCTGAACAAGGACTTCCAGTGGCAGGTGTGCTAAAGGGAAGAGCATAGACTAGCACAAGTGCAAGGTGAAATTAAGATGCAAAAAAACACCAGCTAAGGATCATTCTCAGGACCCTCAGGATGTGTTCTTTCAGCTGGAACTTTGCTTGATTTAGGCTAGGCCTTTGAGCCTCTTTCGTGGGGCCCTAGCTAGCTTGCTAGTGAACCTTTCCGTAATGCATGCAGCCAAACTTGGCATGCGTAGTCTTCTTTTCTAATCTTCTTCTCTCAGGTTTCCTTTTTGAAAGCTAATTTTCAACTTCCTACAGTCAATCTGGAACTGTTAAACAAACCTTGATTTTGCAAGAGACAGCTGGACTTGTGCATGCAAGCTTACCTTTCTAAGTTTCTCTGGTATCAGATAGTCAGATGGAAGCCAAGCAGTAACTGCGCTATGATTCTGCTGCACCCAGGTGTGATCATGCCCTTGCATGCCGGTATCTCCGCCAACGATTGTGAGAGCTCTTTTGCGGGTTACTCCTCACAAGTCAGCCCCAGCTGCTACACCTCTAGCATGTGGCAGCTGAAGGAGCCGGAGGATCACAGCGCCTTGCGGAGACTCAGGCAGAGCAGCATCAGCAGTATCGGGCCTGCAAACCTGCAGCAGGTGTTCAAAGACGCAGACACCCCCCCATCATTGCCTGCTGACGACGTTCATGTCTTAAATCCTGCATGCATTTGTAGTCCAGCTGAACACAGAGAGACGGAGAGCACACGCGTCTCATCTTTGCTGCTCATGCCTTTACCTGGAAAAAATGAGAGGTATGTTGAACCCCCATTGTGCGCAGGTGTTCATGTGCTGCATGGTAGTACCAGGATAACCTGTAGAGCTGATTTCCATATTCAAGAGGGATGGAAGAGAGGGCATTATCCCTGTGCAGCTTATTCTGCTGACCAGCCAGGTCTGATACCTGGAACCCTGGAATTATCTCTGAATTGGCGTAGCTGCTGTGCTGAGCGTCTCTTTGCTCTGTGCTTTTTCTTGATACAGGCGCTACACATGCTAGCAGTGGCCCCACGGGGAGTTGCAATGATTTGAGGCCAATGCTTGTCTTTGCTAGCTGCGCAGGTCTACCAGGCTCGCAGCTGAAGCAGCTGCCCTTCGTGCCTACTGGCATGGATTCATGGGAGGAGATAGCCTTGTGGCCTGCTTGCAGCAGGCAGCAGAAAGCTTGGAGAAGAAAGAATCCAAAGTGAGAGCAACAAAGGAAAAGAATAAAAAAAGGAAAAGAGAAACTACGCAGGCAGTGAAACGCTCCCCACATCAGTTAAGGAAAGGGGGCTACATTGGTGCACAGACTGTATGACCTCCCCACCATGAAGTTCAGACTGAGAAGCACGGCAGGCAGAGAAAGAAGACAGGCCCAGCAACGAGAAAGAGGTCAGGATGATAGCTGAAAGACTGGAATTCCAGACCTTCAATAAGCAGGGTCAGCACTGTCAGCCTTCCAACCAAGGAAAACCATGCCCAGCCAGCAGCTTTCTGCTGAGCACATGAAACTGGAAACCCTCTTACACTTATGAAAATGACAGTACTACTGGCATAATACGTTGACTTGCATGTCTGATCTGTGTGCTGGTCATGCAATGATCATTAACAAAGCCTGCTTGAAGCCTGCTTTGCCCATTATTTGCAAGCTAGTGCAATGATTCACTCTCACACACCTGCAAACGTACGTACACATGTACACATGTACACACACAGGCTGGAAAGACAGACCTGGAGAACTGGCCTGCGGCTGTGGACCTATTAGAACTAATGGGAGAAGAAGGGACTCCAAACGTACAGAGGCAGGTTGGGATACCCAAAGCCAGCAACAATCCTAGCCAAAGTGCTGGCGAGTCGTCAGAAATTCCAGGCCCTCAGCAGAGAATTGAGATGCGAATAAGTGGCCTAGTGGGAAAGTTCTTGCGAGCAGGGGTAGAAGCAGGGCCCGTGGAGCTTCTTCCATGAGATTTTGCATTGCAGGCTAATCTGTGAAAGAAAGAAAAGACCACACACGCCAGGTCTGGTTGCGTGCATGAAAGAAAGGTTCCCTAACAAGCAAGCTAGCTAGGGCCTCAACAAAGAGGCTCACAGGCCTAGGCCGGACCACTTTCCTTTCCTTTGCTATCCCAGACCAAGATTGGATCCAACAGAGAGAACTTATGAGGATCTTTCATGCATCTGTGGTCATGCTAGCACAATGCATGGGGTTTCCCGTGTGGCTTAAAGTAAAATTTGAAGGTCATGCTTGCTTGTTTGTACAGTCTGCCATTCAATCCAGCTGATGCTTCTTGAGAAGTGACAATCATTGTTTTGGTGACTTGCAACTTCCGCACTGGATGCATGACAGGGACAAAATTGCATGCCATTGATCTACCTCAAGCATTATAGTCTCAAATTATGGTACATTCAGTACACATTGCTCTAGCTAGTAGGTCGAACTTTGCGCGCTGCTTCTGTTTTTGTCTGTATTTCTATTCATCATCTCTTTGCTACTTTCTTCAACTTATATTTTTTATGCAGCACTAGTAGAAAAGGCTTCATACACTGCTAACAATTAGCATGGAAAAAAGCTATGCCATGAAGCAGTAGCATTGATTCCACCGATGCAATTTAGTGTGTCTTGTTCTGTGCAAATTTTTCCACCGTCTTGCGAGCTTCACAAAATTTCACTGCTAGACCATTTTACGAGGATTAAAGGCTGACTGTTCAGGCTCCTAGCTAACATAAGGTCATTTCAAGCCACTTGAATCGCCCTCAATTATCATGGATGCAGCCATGTTTGTACCCGCGTCCTCCTACATGCAGCCAACCTAAGAGGGGTTCCATATAGAGGAGAAAGAGGAAGGGCGAAAGAGTGTCTCCCTGAATTGTACCTCTTTCAACAAAAAAATGTGTCAGTGCTATGTCCTAAGGGTAATCTGACTTGGGTTGTGGGGCTAGAGGCCACATCTAGTAGAAAAATATGGAGGGTAACTTGAAATGAGGACCTTAAAAGGTGGCGATAGAGGTCGCAGTGCTGCTGTTTGGAGGCCTCGAGCTGATGCTTGGGCCCGTGTCTCCACTGCATTTCACCTCCATAAGATGGACGTGCCTCTGCTCTGGATGGCACCCCAAGTGCAGTAGGGCAAACCAAAGAAGAGTACTCCCCTGTTTGCCAAACAAAAAGAAATAATTGCTCAACCCGATAAGGAAGGCTTTATGTGTCGCCTTTTGACCTGTTGTAGACATAATGTGCGGAGTTCTAAAGCACATAGTGGCTCTGAGCAGTTTGAAATGCCCACTTTTACAAGGGTCACAAGGGGTACAAGGGAAAAAGGCCTCAGTCAAGACGTTTGACTGCTAGCCTGTTCATAAATACACATGAGGTCATGAAGGAAAAAAGGAACTTTGTTATTATCCTGCTTACTTTTACAGAGTACAAAAAGGCGACGTAAGTGCAATTTTCAGACAAGCTGATGATGTGATGCTCAACCTTCAAAGGCTTGAGCCCATCAATCACCAAGCCTCAAATATGAAAGAAAAGAAGTTTGCAAGAGCTGTAAAGGTAAATGCACACTAAGGCCCCATCTCATCTTTCCCTCGTCCCCCTGTTGCCCCACGCGTCCGAGCTTGCACTGACCCAACCTTTGTGCTGCTTAGCACCCCACAATCCTGCTCGCTAGCACCCCCCACCCCTTCCCCCCCTTCCCTGGTCCAGGGCGTGCCTGAGAGGGTCTCCAAAATGCCTAAACCCAATGATGCCAACAACCCTCTCCTGCCGCCTCTGCCCGTGGCTTGCGCAGTTCCTGTATGATTGAAAAGAGGAGGGCAGGGCACTGTCAGCGTCAGCACAAAAGAGAAGTCGCAGACAAAGCTGAGAACCAACACAAGCTCAAACTCTAATTTACGACCAACATGCTGTTTGTTAAAAAAAAATCTTTTATGCATCAGAAGGCATAGATGCACTGATACGCCTAGCTCAATTTGGCACATACTTGTCACATGCCTGCCTCCTTCTACTCCATCCTCACCAGCTGTAAAGCTACTTTTCACACCTTCATCCTCTGCCATATAAGAGAGTCATTTGCATGGTAACGCTTGCTCCCAACCCTTTTAGGGTGCACCAGCTGACCATGGAAGAAAGCTGTAAACATGTTTGCTGTCTTACTTTAAACCCATGTCAGATTCATCCTATGGACAGCTGCTATGGAGAAAACTTTCCCAACAAGCGGTACAGAGCTCAAAGTCGAGCCATACCCCTCTTTCAGTTTGCCAAGTTTCTTCAAGCATTCCTGAAACTTCAAGTTAAAATTGAATACTTGAAAGTTCAAGTGTTACAGACCTTGCTTCAAGCTCAAAACATTGAAGGAAATACAATGTGTATCAGCAACCATGCATTTTGACGTCTTGCTGTCCTGATGTAATTTAAACCACAAGAAGCAGGTGAAAACAACCAACTCCATCCTGCCTTGCTAGCACGGATGAGAACTGTGTTTGCTCTCTCTATCTGCATTTTGTGAACATGTTGGACTTACCTGTTGTGGATGATGAAGGCGCAGAAATTGTGATTGATGCCCCCATTTCATCTGTTCCCAACACCTCCTCCTGTTGGCTCCAAAATAGGATCAGAGCAAGGGAGAAGAGGGCAACAATAAGCGCTGCAGCACAGGGCAGCAGTACCTGGAGCACATGGAAGGTTCGGAGGGATTACTAGTTTGCATGCATGCCTGCATGTGTGTGTAAGTACGTGTGTGTGTCTGTGCATGTTGCGTGCATGCCTGCATGTGTGTATGTATGTGTGTGTGTGTGTGCGCATGTTGCGTGCACGCCTGCATGTGTGTATGTATGTGTGTGTGTTGTGTGTGTGTGTGTGTGTATGTGTGTGTGTGTGTGCGCATGTTGCGTGCACGCCTGCATGTGTGTATGTATGTGTGTGTGTCGTTGTGTGTGTGTGTGTGAGAGTGTGTGTGTGTGTATGTGTGTGTGTGTGTGTGTGTGTGTGTGTGTGTGTGTGTGCGCGCGCGCGCGTGTGTGTGTGCGCGCGCGCGCGTGTGTGTGTCTGCGCGTGTTGTGTGCACGCCTGCATGTGTGTTATGGTGCGCACTTGTGTGTGTAATATCATTTTAGATTTATTATCTCTTGCGTTTTCATGGATTGAAGTGGTCACACATGCTGTTCAGAGACTAGTGAGCCCTACCTGCCGCAAGGCACCTCCCACCAGCAGGCTGCTTTTTTGAACAAACTGAGCTGACGGAAGTGCAAACCAGAGCCAGCCAGAACCACTGCTGCCTCCTGCTTGCATGGCAGATGTCTCTACCCTCTTGTAATAGTGGAAGGTGGGAAAGGTAGGAACTTATCAGTAGGAATCCGTGAATCCATATCCTCAGTATGTGCTAAATACCTAAATATAGCATGCCATTCTTGCATGTCAACACCTGATTGAGAATTTTGTAAGCTGTCGAAGATGTCTGTCCTAAGCAAGCTTTTTGCATATTTAAATAGATAATAGCGAAAACCATTTGATGGCACTGGTGACGATTTGAATTCAAATTTGCAACCAGCCAACCTTCTCAACTGCTGGTATTGGCAAAGCCAGAATGGATGTGAGCATGGTCGCGAGGCAGGTTGGAGTGGGGGATCCGGTTGTAATTGCCAAGGCTAGGGAGTACGTTAGGCTTGCCAGTTTGCGGGTCTTGGGTGGTCTTGGCCAGGTATGTGTGCGTCTGCTCAAGAGCATGTATAAACACAAGTTTATATGCAACAAAGTGCAAAGTTGTGCATACCACTTGTGTGTTTTTGCACGAACACATTTGAATGCGCATGCATGTACACTCGTTATGTGGAAAAAGCCTTTCACGCTAAGGCAGGAAGTGTGTGTGCAAGCGTTCTATGTTATGCATCACTCACCCATTATGTATACTTCCTGCAGGGTGAAGTGTGCAAGCCTTCTATCTGCCTGGAGCTTGCGTGCTCAAGGTAACAGGCGTGAGCTTACGCTTCCGTGCTCAATTTCAGCAGCGGTACTGTATGGGCATATTTATGACATGCTCGTCTGTTTTAAGTGAGGAGTGCAGTCTCCACTGTTCCTGTTGTCCTGCCTCGTCCATACACTTAAGGCCCAAGGCTTTTTCCTGTTTTGCATTCTATCATCAAGGTAATAGGTGCAGAGCAAGCACACCCTCCTTGCGTGGATAACGTTCTGTTTTGGCAGTGATTTGTTGCAACCTGCTTGTTGGCATACACTGGCGCTGACTACGTGTGCTTATCTTTAAGGGAATTTTTGGTTATAGTTTGTTGCAGCTTGTGGTATGAGCTGCTGCCATGTTATGTAGCCATGGGTGCTTTAAAAGCACGCATCACTCACCCCTGCAGTACTGGAGCCAAGGAGCGTCCTCCTCGTGAAAAGTTCATTCGCTTTGGATGCACCACTGCTAAGGTAGGCAAGTCATGCTAGTGCTGTGAGGCTGCATGTTTGAGGCTGTTTTATGGAAAAAAATAGGCTACCAATTGATTGCAAGTTATGACCAGAAGGATGTCTCACAGGTTAAGCTTTATTATGTTCACTAGTGAGTTGGCAGGAAGCTCCGGATCGTCATCCTTAAGGGCCGTTAAGTTCCAATGTGATTGAGAAGGAACCATGTGTACTCAAGCAGCGCACCAGAGCAAAAAGCTTGTGTGCAAGTAGTCACTGCTCATCAGCACCAAGCTATACTTTGTATGCTCTCTGTCTTTGCATACTTTGGAGCAAAGAGCGAGCCCACCTATTTGCACCCTGTGCACAACAGAGGTGCAGCATACTCCATGCACTAGACAATCCTCCCTAATGTGCACACATCTATGGTTGTTGTTGAGGGTGCTGGCAGCATCTGCAACTGTTGCTATGATCCTTATCTATAGCATTCATCACAGGTCTTGGAATGTGCAATTTCAGAATTCCTGAGATGACTCTGCAGGGTGTGCCTTGGTCATGACTGTAAGTAGTGTGCCTTGGTCAGGGTGGTTAGGGTGTGCCTTGGTTATGACTGAAAGTAGTGTGCCTTGGTCATGACTGTAAGTAGTGTGCCTTGGTCAGGGTGGTTAGGGTGTGCCTTGGTCATGACTGAAAGTAGTGTGCCTTGGTCATGACTGTAAGTAGTGTGCCTTGGTCAGGGTGGTTAGGGTGTGCCTTGGTCATGACTGAAAGTAGTGAGAATGCTCAGAAACTGTGCTGTATGCATCAAACATTTTCTTTTGCACAATTGTGTTTGGGCCTGCTTGTGCTGCGTGCACATGTGCAGGTGTACCAGACCAGCTACCTCACGCTCCAACGTATCCTGCAAGTGGTGCCAGTTACCGACCTACAGGACATTGCTTTGTACTTGGAAGCCACGCACCTCATTGAGGTGAGCCATACTGCTGCAATGTAGCCCTGAGGCTGTCGTACAGGAGCAGTAGCATGATGAAATGCATGCCCTAAGAGGTGTGTCGTACTGATCGCCTTCTTTCCATTTGCCACGACCTGCTGAGCCATAATAAAGCAAGCAGTTACTTCTCGACAATAATGCCAGCCGGAAGGGCAACACCTTGCCTAGCTGGCAACAGGCAAGGAGACTGAGTTAAGCTGGTGTTATATCCTTTATGCATTTCTGCAAACTTTGGAGTGCCTACTTCTCACAAAGGAGGCCTGCATTAAGCTGAACTGCTTTCTCTTCATGCCTGTGTGGGACCCCGCATCCCCATTGTGCTCTTGGTGCATGATTGGAGCCGTTGAGTTTGTCGTGTCATCCCCTCTTCCCCCAAATGCTTCTTGCTGCTGACCTCTTGCATGTGTGTGTTACTAGGTACCGTGGCTATTGCGCTGCTGCAGGCATCCTGCCATGAGCGTGCGCACAGGAAAAAGCATAAATCATGTATCATGATTGTCATCATTAATAATCATTATAAATTATATTTTTATTGTCATCATTTATCATTACCAGGGTTGGGTCACTCTCCGGTTTGGGGGCAGACGTACGCGTTATAACGCGTGAAATATGCATACGTCGCTGATATACGCGTCTTGAAGGGGCAATATTGGGGATGGGTCTCGGGTGGGAGAGACCCCCTGGAGGCACCCAATCACCCCCCAGTAACGCACTCTTACATTGTAAGGCCATATCAATTGTGCCAACATGATGAACAAGTCCAAGAGTCAGCCCATGAGTCTTGAGGGAGCTTGCTTAAGGTAAGGCTGACACAATTGTGTGCTGTTGCTATCACAAATGCCGTCACAGATGCTCCAGCATGCAGGAAGGGAGGCTAGAAGCCTGCTGCCATGAAATGATAGGGAGTCCGGCTATGGATTGAGGAGGAGTCTGGATGTGGGATCTGCCGGGGGGCAAGGGCTGAAGTGAAGTTGGGGTGCGCAGGCGGAGTGATTTCGTTCTAAGGACCAGTCGGGAAGCCTGGAAGAAGCGAGGGTTGCTGAATTTGGTGCTCAACTTGTAAATATGCATTTTTTAGAATGGAAGCCCAGGGCACATTATGTTGGGCCTGCGAGGCACCGCCCACAGATATCTTGTAACGTATCTTTTACGTTTGGCAAACAGTCATTTTAAGCAAATGCATTTAAACGCCATTTTTTAGGATACGCTTAAATGCATGTTTCAAGCATGACCCATCCCTGATTATTACACACACATGTTATAATACATAATTTTATTTTATGCGTAAAATGGACTACGTTTCCACTGGGCCTTGTCCGGGAAGATCAACAATTTCCCGGTCCGTTTTTCAAGGCTCCGGTCTCCGGGATGAGAATTTCCCGGTCCATTGTTTCCAGGACGTCTGGACCGGCAAAGTCCCTTGGCTCCTGAGAGCCCTCAGAATTGTTGACAATGGTGGTTTCAGTTTTTAAGGTCTCTAAAGCATTTGGAGTCTTCTGGAGGGTTCTGAGTTTCCCGGTCCACTGAATTTCTATGCAAGGGGGGGGGTCTGTATATAAATTGTCCAGTGCAGGAAATTCACTTTCCTGGTCTGTGAGGAATTTCCCGGACCGCCCAGCGGAAACAATATTTTATTTCCGCAAATCAATTTTCCAGTCCCAGTGGAAACACAATCATGACATATATATCGTAGCATCACTAATGTATTGCGACGCTGATTTATTGCAAGGTATCAAAAAGGTTTCATTATTTTATTTGCGAGTTTTTAGGAATTACAAGGACTGCAAAAAAATTCGAAATTTGAGAACTCCTGCGTTTTCTCGTCTCTCTTGCACTGGCTCACCGTTTCTACTCACCCTCTCCCTCCATTATGTCATCTGTGGTGTCCTCAGACACCTCCATCGGTTCACTCAGCCTTCCCACCCACGCCCCGTGCCCCTGCCCTCCTGGTTTTGTGCAACAGCTGCAGCAAGCTCCCTTGTGCCTTTTGCCTGCCTCTGGATCCCCATGGAAGCTGTGGCTGTGGGGTCCATTAAGTCTTCCTGGAGTCCATCAACTCTTCCGGGGGCAGGTTTGCCCTGCTTCCCCACATGCTCCCCCCATGCATGCTCCCAGCTGCCCTGCTCCCTCCGCGCTCCTAGTTGCCTCCTCCAGCAAGCTAAGCAGCTCCAAATCCTTCAGCTTCGGTACAGCCCATGTCGAAAAGGAATCCCTGCCCCTTGAGAGCATGGGCTGCAAAGTAGGGCCCGATGGATGGCTGAATATAAACCTGGACCCCCTTAACGAGGCCTTGAAAAAAGTAATTTCTAAAGATTTCAGATTGCGAAAGACCCCGATAATTATTTAATTAAATCGCAAAACACCAGTGTAGCTACGGTGTGTGTTATATAATATATATTATGAATGTATAACTATATATGATAATATGATGATATTACGTATCACTTTATGTTATATATATATTTATTTATTCATATACATAAATGTGAAATGATTTGTTACACAGCTGATGACCATGACCAACACCACATTTTGTCACCTGTCGTGTTCATGCTCTCCCCCTGCAGCCTGTGCGCCAGCTGCTGCGTGCATACGAGCAGCGAGTCCTAGCAAGCCTGGCCTCCGGAACTGCCACAAACTTAGCTGACATTGCCGTCCAAGCCAAGGAAGGAGGCCAGACAGGCACCCTCCAGCAGCAGCAGCAACAGCAACAGCAGCATGTGAATGAAAGGGCAGCAGGCAGTGCTGACTTCAACCGCCCCGTGTTTGCAGCAGCCGCGTTCACTCTGCTGGGAAGGTCCCGCAAGGTGGGGGAAGAGAGACCCATGGGCCCTTGCCCGCTGTGCTCTGTTTGCATTTCATGCCCTGTCTTCTTCGTAGTCGCAGCTCCAATGGTAAGCATGCACAGCAAGGTGCATGCACACCTCTGGTGCACACGCTGCTTGCAAAGCAAGTGCCTGAATCTTGTGTGCACAAGATCATCACTGTCAACCATGTGTGTCACTGTGCCAGCTAGAGATAATTGTGGACAAATTATTTGGTCTATTGCTAGGTTGCACGCGTTTATAAAGCACCGAGGCTGGCTGTCTTTCATAAAGATGCAAGAGAGGTCACACAGTCAAGATGAACACAGAGATGCTTGGCGCATGCTGGAAAAATGGCTTTTCTTTTTGCCAATCCAAGCAGGGTTTTGACATTCAGCTCTTCCGTTTACTGGGCGCAAACTGCGGGAACAATTCTGTACTAGCTGTGGTGTGGATCTCATTTTGTAGTGAAAAAACTCTGTCTAATCACTTAATTCTTAAAATGGTTTGATTTCCTCTTTTCAATTTAGAAAGAGATTCATGCAGAGGAAATGGAGTAGAGAGATGCAATGGTTGGTCAGGTACAGGGTTTCAACCACTCCCCTAAAAAGCCAGCAGAAGTAGTGCAATAATCAAAAAGTGACTTGAAATAAGTTGTTTAGATATGCAGGATTAGGGGGATGTGGAGGGTGTCATTTGGCTCCTGTCTGCATCCTTGGGGTGTAAAATGGTTCCAGGGCAGAGCAATGGCAACCTAAGGCCTGCAAAGTGATTATTAACCGTTTGATTTACAATTGTTTGCTTTCACTTTTTGGTCAAAATGAATTTCAATGCATTTTTCTAGTAATTTATGCACATATGTGTTACAAACATATGTGCGTGCTTGTATGCGACGCATACTATGCATGTATATGTATGTATGTGTGTATGTATGTATGTATGTATGTATGTATGTATGTATGTATGTATGTATGTATGTATGTGTGTAAATATGTATGCACAAGAGTGTTTGTGTTTGTGTGCTTGCATGTGTTCTTGGCATGATTTGAATGAGGGAAATGACATTGAGAATGAATATGTTACAAAGGCCAGCGAGGCCCCTCAAAGATCCCTTCCTAAATAGAATGAATCACCCAGGGAAAACATCCCCTTGCGCATGACCATTGGCACCTTTTGCACTTTCTGTGCGGTGAAAGCCTACAGGCAGGTCTGGTGCAACAGAGTTCCTTTGCCTGAGCAACCATTCTTTCTTTCATGTGTCACCTCACCCATCACACAGGTCAAGGTGGATGCGGTGAAGCTGCGTCAGCGCTTGGCCCTCACAGCTGCTGACTTCAATAGGACCCTTAGCTCCATGGCCGCCCTGTGCTCAGATCTCATCACGCATGGACCAGGGCCAGCCAACAAGCGGAAAAGAGGGGAGGCAAGCAAGGAGGGCGTTGCAGAGGTGAGCCCCTTTGTGTGTGTATGTGGTTGGCAACCGATGGAATCGGCTCCCAGTTTGCTAACTGGAAGCAGTGTTTCCATGCGTATGGAAGCAGTGTAGCATACAAATGATTAGGGTGCGTTTTATAACAATATACCGTGTGTCCACGACCGATTCGGATATACTTAATCCTGGAGCCAAAATTTTTGATTTTTTTTATTAATTGTTGCCAGGCGTCGAACCCCATTTGAATTGAAATTTAATTAAATCTGGGGCTTAATTTCAAAATTTGAGTGAAGAATGGCCTCCCAGGCCCCCAGCTCGAGCTCCAACACCTTAGCTAGGTGGCTGAAAAGAAAGTGACTGTAGGATGCCAAGGCGCAGCCCTACGTAAATGCTGTGTCAGACATTTATCTTTCCAGTACTTCCAGTATCTACCGGTATTTCTTGATTTAAACTGATTTAACAGGGTCCCAAATGGTTAAACGTGAAAACGCGTTTGCACACGTATTCTTAAAAATCATGTTTTGAACGCGTATGCTAAAAATGGCTGTTTGCCATACGTAAAAAAATACGTCTGCAGGCCGTGCTTCGCGGGCCCGCCCTAAGGCTATCATTTCAAATATCAATGCTTCCTTTCAACAATTACAACACGCTGTGCCCCAGCTTTTACTCTGCATCGTCCTCATCGCCTGTGAACCACTCATCCCCCTCGCTGCTGGACCCTTCCTGCCCCATCTCCTCCTCCTCCTCCTCCTTCTCCTCCATCCAAGGCTGAACCTGCCCCAGCTGCTGCAGGTCCTGGGTGCGCTTGAGCAGGCGCAGGTTGCTGTACAGCCACAGCTTGTGCTTGCACAGCTTGCACTCGTACTTCACCCCCTTGCTCTCCCCTTCTGCATCATCCTCAGGCTCTGGCACTGTGACATAATCCCACTCAAGACCCTTTTTTTTGGGCATGTCTATTGTACATGGCCATTGGGGGCCGGGGGGGTTGGTTGGGACCCCCCTCCGAGGGCCCCAACCACCCAAGACCCCCCGCCCCAAAATGGCCCTCTAAAATTACGTATTTTAGTTTCGCACGCGTATTTAAAACGTTTTAACGCGTACGTCTCCTCCCAAGACCGCGTATGACTCAACCCTGTGATTTAATGTTATGCATGCAATATAAAAAAGCAAATTAGGTTGGGAGGGGGTGGGGGGATCCTCGAATAAAGCGGCATCTCTCTGGCTGATGCTGATTAGTAGCGATAATAAATATGTGTTGTTGATGAGGAATTTTACAATTTAAGAGTCATTGATGCATGGAACGAATTACTGTGCGCACGTACTTGTACTTGCTGCTCTTTACTGTCTGGTCGGTTTGTATCAGATGTCATTTTATTAATCATGCTTTTAATTTGCACAAATGTTTGGGGCTCAGCGGACGGTTTTATGAAAAGCTGCATTGTTTTCTGCACATTCCTGTGCTCGCTAGTAAGTACAGGCCTTCCATTTAGCGCGTTTAACATTGTTTCAAGTTTTGAAGGTGATTAAGAGAAGGTCGAATAAGTGTTAAAAAAAAGAGTGTCCCGGTGTTCCTGGCTAAGGTCGGCGCCTTATGCTGTGCATGCTGTGCTTTACAAATGCTGTTTGAATTTACAGCGCCTCGGAACCAGCAACCCCCACCCAGCAGTTCTCTGCAGACCGAGCCAGGCTTGCCAGCATAAGAACCCAGGGAGCATCCTGCAGGTGACAGCTCGGCTGATGTTGCGTGCATGAGCTTCACTGTCAGTTTAGCACAGTGACAGCCTGTGGATCGCTTGGGATTGCCAATGGTGAGTATGCTTCCAGCAAAAGCAGCAGCAGCAGCTGTTGCTGCAACCCATTAGCAGCAGCATCAGTGGCAAAGCAGCAGCAGCAGCAGCAGCAGCAGCACCTGTGTAACTCCTGTGAACAGGGTTTCTTCAACCCGCTCCAGTCGCAGCAACAGCTGCAAACCAGCTGCCCAACCCAGCAGCAGCAGCAAGGAATCTAATTGGGTACTCGTATTGAGGAATTAATGCCAGCAAGGAGCCTGTCGAATTCCTTCGATTTAAAAGATTAATTGCTGAACCTCCATTCGATCTAGAATCAAAAATCTTATCAATTTTCAAGTGGAGACCATTCAAATGGTTCGTGGACACGCGATACTTTTAACACCCTACCTCATATAGAGGGGGGTCACCATTGTGTGGGAATTCCTGAAGCTATGTCTTAGAAACGCAAGGTGGTCCCGGACCAAAGTTGTTCGGCATAACAAGGATATTGTCAGTGTAAAGAGTTTATTATTAGTAGAAGATATTACTTTTGGTCCAGGACCATCCATACGTTCTTGAGATATGCACAGATCAAGATAAGGGGAAACTCTTTGAAAAATTTTTCTACCGTATTAGATGATGCAGCATATTTATTTATGTATGAAACAATGTTCTGCATGTTCAGAATGTGCAGGAAGCTTCCAGGAGATTGCCCCTTGAGAAGGAGCAATCCATCTTGAAGTGCAAGCAAGATTCTTTAATTTGGCTGAAATTGATTTTGTATCTAATGAATATATCACGTCTGTAATGTCAGGTGCGTGCAGGAAGGTCCCCAGAGGCCAGAGTGGATTTTTTAGCCATTATTGGCACACACACACACACACATACACACACATACACACCATTGCAGCCTGACCTCCAACTGACCTCATGCTTTTGTCAAAGTAGCTCTGAATCTAGTTGTACAGGTTTTGGGGGTCAGATGTTTGCAATGGACTCGGTTTTGGCCTGGGACGGAAGAACCGAACCCTCTCTCCCAACCATTTGATGGTGCAGGACACATTCCTGTTATGCGTATGTAATTCTGCATGCTCAGGTCTCGTGCTGGAAGCCAGTTGGCACCTTCCCCCAACTTGGCATTCGGTTCTTTCTTTTTTCCTCACAGCCACACGCACATGGTGGCACCTTTTCCCAAACTTTTGATGAGGATTGTCCCAGAGGCACACAAAGAAAAAACCAGCATCAAAAGATTTTTTCCTGGAAGCACGATCAGGCCCAGATAAGTTTGGCAGACACTTAATCCATTGTAACCCCCTCTGTTTTATATACAGAAATTGTTCATAACATGATATTTATATACAAGTCCCAGGATTCAACATTTATCTCAAAATGGGTTTGGTGGGGGTGTTGCATTCCAGGAATTGGTCCCTGCAGAAAAAAATGATCAGGAAGACGGTAGATTACACAAGCACACTTGTATGCAGTCGCATAATTGCTGCTTTTTTCAAGGGGCTGTTCCACATTCTGTCTTGTCCACATTGGGGCTGCCCAAACAGGGATTCAAAACGGGGTATTTCCAAAGCTTCACCTGAGAATGCATTGCAATGACTAGCCAACTAGGCCGCAGTGCTGTGCCCTTATGGATGACGGCTTAAGTTACGGTTTTTACCGTAAAAATAAAATTATGGCCGTGAATGACGGTAAATGTTTTTACGTCTGATGATTGGGCTTATCAATTTTTAGAATTTATTCTCTGTGGATCACTCTGAGTTCCTGACGGTGAGTCTTTCACACCGTTACTGACGATTTCATACCGTCAGAGAAAAACATACTGTAAATAACGGTGATGTGACGTCAACGCAAACAAATCACTGTTATTTACAGTGGCAGAAAAACTTCACGCTGTTAGGGCACAGCACTGATTGCAAGTTGTTGACAGCAGCCTGCTTCTCAGCTGATGGCATTCAGGGGTTAAGAGCAGACTGGGTCAAATTGTGCTTGGCAGATAGGCTGGAGCCTGCTCCTTCATTACCATCATGCAAATTAATCGCCTCATCTTCCTTGCTAGGGCGCTTGCACAAAAAATTGTGGTGCTTGCATATTTGTGCGGGGTGTTGGGGCTCGGGACTACAGCCTTTGCACTTCTGCATGCCCATGCCCCTGCCCTGACATGATCAAACTCACCATAACCCTCCTTTTGATCTTCTTCTTTCAGTGTGCCTCCAGAGGTGGTGCTTCACCTCAGCAGGGGTCCTGCGGGCTTCCCTGCACAGCTGACGCACCACTCCATCTTTTCTACTTGCTTGCTCATCTTGTCTCCGTTCTATCATTGCTATGCTCGTCCAGACTCCTACTGTGAAGTATTTGAATTCTAGAAAATTTGATGATCATGTAATGTTACATATTGTAATCACATAATATGATGTTATGAATGACGTTAATTCGCCGTATTGCACCCTGCAAATTACACATGAGCCTCTTATATAATGATGCTGCTCTCATGCTGCCCCATTTGTGACCTCACTTCCAACCCTTGCACACATTGCAGGTGCAGCTGAGCGAGGAGGAGGGTGAAGGCAGCCAAGGGGGTGCATCCACTGCCAAACCACCATCGACATCCAAGCAAAGAGCCAGAAGGCAGTCAAGAACAACAGGGCCAGAAGAAAGGGAAGGGAAGAAAAGACGGATGCCGAGGCAAGAGGCTGATGAAGACAGGAACAAAGAGGCAGCAGCTGAGCATGAACAAGGGGAGGGGAGTGATGGCCTGGGAAATGAATGCTGGCCAGCAACAGAATATGAGGATGAGCTGGTCCCTGTGGAGGACGGGGTGGAGGATGAGGGAAACGAGGGTGGGAGGGGGAAGGGGAGGATAAAGAGAGGGATGACCAAGCGAGGGAGAGCCAGAGGGGCAGGAGGGAGACGAAGGAAGGACTGAGGAGTAAGAGAGATCAAAGAGTAAGTGGATTGAGTTCCACTGGTAGGACGTTCATCATTGTGTGGAATTTCATTTGTTTGAAAGATATGTTTGGTGGGTTGTTCAGCTTTCCTCTGTCATTTCTAGGTTAGTTTGATAGGTTGTTCAGCTTTACTCTGTCATTTTTTGAAACATGTGCTTTCATACCTTAATGCATTCAAGTCAAGGCATTTTTTGCTTCTCATTTCATAGCAATTTCCAACTGGAAGGATCATACTAATAAAATAGGCTGGTGACTAAATCACACATCTGCAATTTATTAGTGACTGCACTGCTGTTTGAACCAGTGTTCCTGGTTGCTTGTGCTTCTTGCAGTGATGGAAGCTGCAGTGCGCTGTAGGTCACGTTTGCCCTCTCATCAGCATTCAGTCCCTTACAGCTTAGACTAATGATCATTTAAAGGGTCGGGACTCTTTTTGCTTTAATCGTTAAAGGCTTGCAAATAGCTTGCACAGCTTTGAGGTGCTGTGGAGGTAACAGGAGCTAAGGCCTTCAGTCAGAACTAACACAGGTAAGGCATCATCCTCTATAGCAGCACGTGGGAGGACATGTCCAGTTGCATGCTTGTCATTATAACTACAAAACAAGGATGGGTTACAGCAGCAGGGGCAGCAACAGCAGGAGCTGGGCATTAGCTCAAATCATCTACCGGAGATCGAGGTTTGTGGAGGGTGAAGGTTGGGTGCAGAATTGTACACCATGGTTACATCTGTTAACGCGTCAGCAAGTCAAATTTTGAGAGGGAGGGCCGTTTCTGCCACAAAGAGCTAAAACCACAATTTATACTGTTCTCATGGGTGCAGCTGGAATCATCGGCACCCCTCATACATAGGTGCCTCGACAGTTCTTAGCGAGGTCAATTTCAACTCCAAGGCAGTGTGCTTGCAAGGTTACAAGGTCACGACAGCAGAAGGCCTTCAGTCGAAGCGACTGGCTGGCTGCTTGCCTATTAAAAAGAAAATAAGTTACAAAAAGGGGAGATTCATGTCTTTATTTATAGAAGTGGACAAGTAAGAGTTTTGTACATGTTGAATGCAAGGCAAGTAAGAAACTGTACATGAGGGAGTGTTTGAAAGGGGGAAACAGGGTGCTATTTTCAAAATAGCATACTGACGCTGAGAGCAAAGACTCGTGGGTGGGTGCACTTGAGAAAGAGCGTGTTCATTCTGGACACCAACATGCCATGATGGGCACCACACATGTCACCATTTGGGGGGGGGGAGAAAAAAGGCACTGAGAATGTGTGTAGTGAGAACGGTCTCTCCGTCATTAAAGGGAAAGGGAAGGGAAGGGTTATAAAAGGGAAAGGAGACCAATTGGCTCAATGAGTCGTGAGTCCCCTATTTGGTGTGTGTGCCTTAGGCTTGCATAGCCTTTTCTTCTTCTTTTCTTTCCTTTCCTTTTTTTTGCAAAGCCAGTTTGAAGTCAAGATCTGTAGCCAGGCAATGCTAGCCGACCACTTACACCATAAGTCTTCCTTCTGGACTTCATTGCAAGGGGACTGGCAACACTCAGAAAGCCAATTCAACCCCTTTCCTATTGACGTAGGGTCTAACTTCTTACATGGTTCTTTATTTTCCCTGTTTTTAACGGAGACCAGAAGCGCTGTAGATCCTCTTTGCCCATGTTTTGGGAAATCAGTGGGGATCTGTGAGGCTGCCGGCTCCTGCTCCCGACAAAAGCATGCCTTGAAAGGTTTAAGGATGTTCTAAATGAGGACAAGTATTGTAAAAAATATGTCTTTGAGCGTCAACTCTGGGCTGATTCAGTTGACGACACGTGTGCAAAACACCCACAGTTCCTTGGACCTCTCTTCCTCTCTTCAGCTGAGGCCAGCTGGTATCTTGGTCCTCAGGCTCGTAATCTTTGAATGAACGAGGAGTTTTGATGCTGAAGTGAGTGCATTGCTCAGAAACATGGTCCTGCTTCGCCCCCCGACATGCATCTGCTGGTTTCAGTGCCATGCCTGGAACACCACTCGATCCTCGGATTTATTTGAGCTCATTGCAGGTTGCGAAAAAATTCTTGGTTTAAAAAATGTGTATTTCGCTTGTTGTCTAAACTTTGACACGGAAGGCACACGGAAGGGTTGAGGTCGATTCTTCTTTACTGTCTAAAAAAGTCCGCAATGGAGCCCTATGGTGTTCAAGATGAGAGAAGATTGGCAAAAGTGGATGCGGTGAGTGCAATTAATCACCTCGGATGTGATCTGACACACACACACACACACACACACACACACACACACACACACACACACACACACACACACACACACACACACATACACATCAGGTGCCAATCACAGGGGCACACCTTCCACCACCTCCCTCTGTGCTCGAGGCAGCCATCCCTGCTGCAGGTATGCACCCACAAATGTGCGCTCCGTGCAGATGATCATGCTGTGTGCAATGCATCAATGAGGTGGCGCAATCGCACGCCTTGCAATGTTTTGACTACATGCAGGCATGCCTAGAGCCAACCGTGCTCCGAGCATCGAGAAGCCACAGGGATCGCCCACGTCTCCTCCCAATGCAACTGTGCTTCAACAGCATTGCATGTGGTTTGACAGGTTGGTACTGTGTACCATTAGGTTTCCGCATCGTCCAGATCCATCATGCGGCACAAGTAAATGACTCGGGAAACTTTCAATCATGAGTTTTCAATGAGTGTCTTTTTGACTGAAAAGACTAATACCAGTGGCAAGGCCCACTTTCAAGCCTGGGATCTACTCTTGTGCCAAGCATGCACGGTGCAGAGATCGTGTCTTAATCAAATGCAAGGCTAGAGCAATGTGAAACCTTTTATTACGATTAAGCAACATAAAGCACTATATTGAGCAGTCACACTTTGTCCGAAAGCTTTGGAGACAAAGACTTTGACCCATGTGATTTATTTGCACAGCTTGGATGAAATTGTTTTTCAAGGACAGCCTTCGTTTATGGAAGCTTGTGTGATCATGGATGCAATGTATACATGAGCATGACAAGATGCCTTTTCATGATGCCTATGGATTCAACACAATGGAAGCAAAGTTTGCTGTCTTGGCTCCTCTCATCTGTGCAGGGATGGAGATGGCGTGATTTATCCCATTGACACATTCCGCTCCTTCCATGATCTCAGCTTTAATTTCATGCTGTCAAGTATTGCAGCTGCTGGCCTGCACCTTGGGCTGTCCTGGGTCACGTTGGTAAGCTGCTGGCAGTGGTAGGGTTTTGTTTGCTTGGATCCGGGCCCTTGACGTGAAGCAAAAATAAAAGCCCCCAGCTGCATTCAATGTTGTTATGAGCAAGAATCATTTCACTTGGCATTTTACCCCATCACTTTTCGACACAGACGTATCCCAAATCCAATTTTCCTTTTCACACGTTCAGGATTCTTGGATTCCAAGTCCATTCTTCCCAATCCTGCTGGCCAACATTCACAGAGCAAAGCATGGCTCTGACACGCAGGTATCATTTGTGCATATTGAGAAGGTCTTAAACTGTAGGTTAAAGAACGCAGTTTTGAGCCAATGGATTTAAGTAGTGAAGCAGAGTGAAGTGTGCATAAAAGGAAGGTCCTCCTACCCTAGAAGGGAAGGAAGAGCAGAGCTAAATCACCATTGCTGCACATTTACTGTTCTAGAGGCAGGTAACACTCAAGAGCCCCACTTAAATACAGGTCACACCTCAGACACTAGGCTCTGAGATGCTTCAGAATAACCACGATGTAACGTACAGAACATATGATTAGGCCTGGTAAACCTGTACCATATCAGTTTGTTGTAAACTACGCAGGTGTACGACAATGAAGGAAGGTATATACCCCAGAAGTTTGAGGTAAGTCTGGCTGTTAGGAACGTGTTTAGTGGGCATCGTCTTTTGGTATGTTTGCACCCACCAGCTCCTTACCATAGGTGTGACATAATCCCCCCCCTTTGTTCTTCCAGACAAAAAAGGCCATATTTTAGTTGCCTCGGCTCAAATAACCCTTCATAACATTCTGTCAGGTGTGGATGGGTTCATCAACATCCCTCACACTTTAAAGCTTGACATTGACACTCATAAAGACACCAAGCTTGTTCTGAAGCTTCATGGAAAAAAAAGAAAAGACTACGCAAGCCAGGTCCAGCTGCGTGCATTAAGGAAAAGTCCCCTGACTAGCAAGCTATCTAGGGCCTCACCGAGTTCTGAAGCTTCGTGCTCTTCCTGCCAGTGCACTTATAAACTTGCTAGCACCAGATGCGATAGAAAAGAAAAGATAACATACAGGCAGTGCAGATTTTCTACATCAATTCAAGAAAGGGGGCCACATTGGTTCAGAGACCGTATGACCACCCCACCATAAGTTCAGACTGAGAGAAGCACGGCAGAGAGAGAATGCGCCTTTAATAAGTCTTCTCTCAACTCACATCACCATACCAGACGCTGGGTACTGCCAGTAACCCTCTTGATTCCGAATCCCCATTGAAGTCCCCATTGAACTTTTTCCCCTTCCTCTCTTGGTGGAGGGGCTCCTCGGCCCTAGGTACCCTTTTCCCCCTAATTGATGTGTTGGAGTTCTTTCACTGCCAAGGTACTTATTAAATTTTTCGGCAAATCCTCCACAACCAACTTTTTTTGTTGCCGATTCAAAACACCAGAACAAAGTTGCAGATGAACATGTATGCCGTCCTGCTAAGTGCTTTCAATGGCACGTCCTTACCTTCTATTTATCACTTCACTTGATTGAACATCTCATACTGTCACTGCCCTGAAAGTGTGAAATGACTTGCCGTCTAGTTGTGGAAACTTCTTAATGCACGCTGCATCTTGTCCAAGAGCATATTTTTCAATCATTATTTGATCTACTGCAGCTTCCCTTTACAAACCCTTCTGCCCACATCTATGCATGGATGGCATCGACTGCTGATCAAGCATACAAACCCCTACTTGTGTCTTTTTTGCACCAGAAGATTGCTGGGCTTTAACCACAGTTTCTTATTTGTGTGGAAGTCTTCAAGAGCTATCCCAAAAGAATCCTGAAAGGCTTCCCAATAAGTCTGGCCCCGTTTTCCCCTTTTGATTTGGACCTTTGCTTAGATGGACCGATAGATTCTTTGCAATTCAAGGATTTCACACTATTCTCAACGTAATTTGCTCTTGGTGTCTAAAGTCATAATACCTTACCATCCAGGTATCTAATAGTTTTGATTGAGCTTCCATTGCACTTATATAGTTGGTTTCAAAGATGCCCAGGTGAGATCAATGTACACATTGGCATGCAGGAGATATTTTCCAAGTTTGACAGGGACAGTAAAGGTATGTGTTCTCAGACTCAGCTATGGCTTCATCTGAAGGCGAGCTGCATGTCTTTTTTTAGAGCTGCGCATGCGGACCAGGTGGCTGTGCCACAGTGTGCGCAGGCGTCAAGTATGCAGGACTAGGCAATACCAATATTGGCAAGTATACCTTGGTGTGAGGTCATGCTTCCAAGCTTTGCACAAAATCCGCATTGCAGGCGGTTTAAGCATCAGAGATCTTGCAGAGATGCTACGCACCAACATGAACACCTTTGATCTGCTGGGATGGTAGGTAGGCAGCAGACACCTCTGTGATCCATTTTACATGACATGCTTCTCATGGCAGTCGTGGGCTAATCAAATGGTGGTTTTTATCGACCGAAGATAGCAGCAAAGAATGACTCTGTCAGGCACGTGTGTGAGAGTAGGCTGCACACAATCACTGTTTCTACAATATCATGGCTGTTTCCACAATACGCAGGCTAGCTACGTGCGGAGAATGGCTAGCTTTCTGGTGCGCTAATATGCTGACCCCCTCTGTTGCTCTTATTAAGCCCACTCTGAGCACAGCCCCAAGAGAAGAAAGCTGCCTTTTTTGTGTAGGACGTTGTATTTGCTCATTGTTTGCTTCACTATCATTGTGCAGCTGCTCATTGTTGCATTGTAATCATTGGGCAGGTATGTAGCTAAAGATGACAACGGGATTGTCAGCCGTGAAAAGATCAGGGCGCAGTACGACGGAAGTGTGTGGGTAGGTTGAGGTCAGCATTCATGACTGATTGTTGAATTTAACCAAGCAGATTGGTTGCATGTTCCTCACACTGTGTCCACAAGCATTCACACGTAGGTCAAGTAAGTAACAACACGCAGTATTTAATGCTTTATGCCATCGTAAATTCATACATTAGGGCTCTGCATTTTACTTTTACCAGACTAGCAAGCAGTTTGCCAAGGCAGGTACCAGCAACAGCAATGCTTCTATTGCATCTTCCCATGTAGGAGATCATTGCAGCGGAGGTGGAAGATAAGAGGCGCCACCAGGTTGGGGTGCTGCACCGCCTGAAACAAATTTGGAGTGCTGTGTCACCACCTGTGGCAATCAAAGATTGAAATTGATAGCAATTCGGCATGCACCATCTGGCACGCACGAACAATCATCCATGAACTTGTTGTACATAGGTGTTGCATGTCAGGGGGTGAATCCTTGGGAGGTGCACCTGTCATGATATACATGATAAGCTGCTGTCATGAGACAAGTGACATCATGCAACAAGGAGCAAGAGATTGCCATCAAACACGTATCAAGGTGCTGTTAGGAGGCAAGTATCAAGTAACATGCTGTCATAAGAGAAATAACATATAATGACAGCACACGGACTGTACACAAGAATACCGAAGGTGCACCACCTGAAACCACTTCACCACTCAAAACCCCGCTTCATGCATCAGTGATAATGCTTTTCAGGCCATGCTCCAAGGGGTCCGACACAAATCTCTCTCTCTCTCTCTCTCTCTCTCTCTCTCTCTCTCTCTCTCTCTCTCTCTCTCTCTCTCTCTCTCTCTCTCTCTCTCTCTCTCTCTCTCTCTCTGCATATGTTTGTGTGTGTTTCAATCCAATCAATCCAAAGCACGCAAGTTCCCTTCATCTTGGTGACAGACACCCCACTGGTGTAGTCGGGATCATTGCACCCTTTCATACTTCGCACCCAGGACAATAGTATGTGTAAGATCAGTTGATGGCACCCAAAAAGTGTTATCATAGCATGATGCGCAGCCGATTGGAGGCTGCAACTTGATTGGGAGGTTTTGATTCAGACAAGTGGCAGTCCTATTTCTTCGGGCCTGGATGCCCGTCGTCAGCAGTTTTTGTTATGAAAATTTCCTGCACTAAACCTAAACACTTCCAGGCATCCACATTCTGAAAAATGCAGTCCTCGGAAGCAGCTTCTTAGCTTGCACATACTATTTCAGGAATGCCGTTACAATCAGTGGAATGCTTGCTGTACAGGGATCCTTTTCTGCCCCCGCCCCGAACTTACAAGTCCTTTCAACGGCTTATTGTGAAACGATTGGTGAAGTACTGGTATTTGTGGTTTACAGGTGTGGGAATGCTTAGTAGTAAGTCTAAAGCCCAGCTCAGGGGTTGGCCACCATCGACAGCTTCCTGCTCAAATATCTGCTCCTCTTTGTTTATCCTGCTCAATCATGCAATATTTTTATCTCTGCCAATCCTTCTGTTCCTTTTAAAAAGGACTGGATTTGTTTTTTATTCTTTTTCTCATACATGACAATGCCAACCACTGTCGCTACATAAAAAATACCACGTTTGCCAAAAACCGACGCAATTGCTGATTGGATGGCCAGAAAGCATTCATTTTGGGCGTCACGTACACACTGGCGTAGAGAGAAAGAAAAGAAAGAAAGAAAGGTCTCCGCAGGCCACAGGCCACGTGCATTAAGGAAAGGTCCCTTAACTAGAAAGCTAGCAAGGGCCTTACCAGAGGCCCCTCAAAATTACACTAGCTACAGCTAGCCTAGGAGTGGGATGAGACTGAACTTATGAGTATCGGGCGGGTTGTTGGCCATGCCCTGAGACGCCCGAACTCTCCTTCTCCTTGTATCCACCTCTGCGCGCCCAGCGACCCCCCCCCTCCCCCAGAAGCCCCCTTTAAGCAAAAAGCATGTCTGGTGTTAATGATAGTGGTTAATGTCTGCATGGCATGACAGCTCAGCTTGAAAGGATTTTGCTTTTGTATGGATGGGCCAAATAGACAAGAGGTTTGATTGTGTAATCATTGTAATTAGTGCCAGCCACACCAATCAGGATGATGTCTAGAGTCACTTTGTTGTTCCTGTTTGGATTCCTTGAGCTGAGGGTTTTAAGTCTGGTTATATTGTGAGCATGTTGAGTTGCTGCAATTTCCAAAGTAATGGGGGGGGGGTTGGTGTCAGGACACAATTTTAATTCAACAAGGTGGATGTCCCTATCTTGATCTTGCCCCATAACTCTGCCGCAACTTAATTTTCTATTGCGTTGAGTATGCAGATGGATGGGGAATTCAAAGAGGAGCGAATTGGACTTTCTCGTGGCAAGCATAGTACTTTCAATTTCCCCCAAAGGGAAATTGAAACTCTGTATCAGACTGTATTGGGTCTTTCCACTTTATATATTGCAATGGTCTTAATAGAAAAGAAAAATCTACGCCAGCTAAAAGGCCGTGTGCATTAAGAAAAGGTCCCCTATCTAGCAAGCTTGGAAGGGTCTCACCAAAGGGCACTCAGACCTGAACTATACAAAGGCCTAGTAGAAAGCCAGAAACAGAGATATCGGGGACCTGGAGGGTTGCCCGCCATGCTCCTGGATGCTCAAACTCTCCTTCTCCCGCTCTCCACCTCCACGCGCCCAGCAAAACCCCTCCCAGAAGTCCCCTGAAAATGAAGTGCATGTCCGGTGTTAACCTTTGGATAGCATGGCAACTTAATTTGGATGCTAATGATTTAGCCTTTTGACTTGTTAAATCCAAGTTGATAAGAGGTTTAATTGCGTAATCATCATAGATAGTGGCCAACAACTAAGATGGTGTGCAAGGCCACTTTGTAGTTACTGTTTGGATTTATTGTGCTGCGGGTTTTGAGCCTATTTATAGTGCTGGCATGCTTTTGATACAAATTATGTCCTGGATTTCGAGGCTTGTTCCTCTTGCATGGTTGGCAGCACAAAAGCCACAGAACAGAACTGACCAGTAGCTAAGGTGTCTGGATTTTAGGTCCACCACAAATTGACTGAGGTTCAAATCAATGCTTCTGAACATTACAGTAGTACACTGTTCATCAAACGTTCTCAGCATTTACCTGATCCAACAACTTTGAACCCTTGGAGCATAATCTCTACATCGTGCTGTTTCATCAAACATAAGACCGCCACAAACACGTTTTTCTTTAAGTCCAAGCTCATGAGTTAAAATGTCTTTCAGCTAGGTCTGCTTGCAGGCCTCAGTGTTTCCCCTCAGCTGCCCTTTAGGCAGATGTAGCAGTGTAATCTTACATACATACTTTGTTAGTTAGGGGACCTTTCCCTCGAGAAAAAGAAAAGAAAAACTACGTGGGCAGTGAGAACACTCCCTACATCAACTAAGTAAAAGAAGACACATTGGCTCAAAGAGCCGCGAGTCTCCCTGAGGGTAAGAGGGAAGCTAGTGTGGGTCAGGTGGGTTTCTGGAAGCATGCGGCCTCAGGGCACCAGAGTTGAGTCTGATTTCAATTGCACGTCTGGCAGAGGTAAGTTTTTGCGCGTATTGCACAGAGTGGGCGTGGAGCTTTCGTGCAAGCTTGGTAGACCTTTGCAGGTCAATCCCTAGTGTTTTAATTGATCCAGGGTGTGGGCTGTATAGATAGTCCCACCCACACTCAGGAGGATTGTGTGGAGAGTGATCTCTGCACCTTGAAGTTGTTTGCACACCTTATTGTGTTTTTGCTGTGAAGCCTCTAACTGGGTACCAGGCCTCTCGAGCATCGAGCTCAGCCACTGTCATGTTACAGAGCCCTGGTCAAGCGCGAGGAGGGCGACAGCAAGGAGGAGGTCCTCGGATCGAATCCTTGTGGCCGGGGTTAAGAAAAAGATGCCCTCTAACGGTGGGAGTCAATGGGAGGCTCTTTCCTTAATGCACGCGGCCGAAAGGCAAGCGTAGATCTTTCTTTTCTTTTTTTCTTTCCAGGCCTCTAACTGGGTGCCAGGCCTCGTATCTTTGCAGTATTTGATTCCTGATCAGTGCATATGGTGGTTCTGGATGTTCAATTCATGAAGTAGCCTGGCTGGAGTTGTGCTGCTTCTTACTTCTTCATTACGTCTCATACTGCGGAGCATCCAATGTGAGCTCACATCCCCTCGAGGGGGAAGTAGGTGGTATATTTGGGTTAGAAGGGCAAGGAGTAACCAAATTAGCATCAGGGCGGCTGGAGGTGCACCTAGCTTGATCAGGAATGCTGGGTTCAAAGAGGCAGGGAGATATAACACGGTTAGAGACTTGCTCAGTGATGTGCAGGTCATGCTGAGCCAGACGGTCTGCGCTGCCTACATACACAAATGTGTAAGGTTTGACCCATGAGAGCCTTTGCTTGCTAAGCAAGAAAGTGGTAGTACCACTTTCAAAATCATTCTGCTGGCAATGTTGTGATGCTTAGTTACCATGTTATGAATGATGGGGCATTGGCAACCTGAAAGAACATGAAGGGCGCTATACATATGACGACATTATCCCAGTGGGAGAGGACATAGAAGGCTAGTGGATCTTTTAAAGCGGACCACATGTTTTTGGTTGTAGAGGGTGCCTGTGCGGTATTGGAAGATTGTGCGTTTCATTCTGGTTGAGATACAGGGCATGTTCCAGAAGGCATTGCTAATGCCCTTACTTGCATGAGGTAGCAAGCTTTGGTAATAAGTACAATAGCCTGTTTTGCAATCTGCGTATCCAAGCCTGTGTTTAGCATGCATATGGGATTTGAAGGCATCCTCAAGGTCTGAAAGGTATATCAGATTGGGAATGGGGAAAGAAAATTCAGGTGTAGTTGGTCTTGCCTCTTCCAGAGCCAGCCAAGCAACATTGCCCCGTCAAGCTGAGCGCTCAGCTTACCAGCTGGGTCATAAGTCCTCCCTTATATGGTTAACAATGCGTAACATGGTAAATGAGCGTCACAATATTGCTTGCAGGATGATTTTGAAACTGGTCAGTGAAGGCTCTTATGGGGCCAATCTTGTGCAGTTGGATGCGGGCAACACAAACCGTTTGGCCCAGCACGACCTGCAAGTCACTGAGCAAATCTCTAATCGTGCTGTGCCTTCCTACCTCAGGAGGAGGCTCCTCAAACCCATGATTCCTATTCAAGCCACTTGCAGACGCAACTCCAGCTGCCCTGATGCAATCGTGGTCACTCCTCACCCAAATAACCCAAACAGACCACCCACTCCACCCTCAAACCGGGTACTGCGCAGTATGGGGGGTAGCACAACTCCAGCCCGCCATATCCGCTTGATAGAAATCAAATACTGTGAAGATACAAGGCCTGGTGCCAAGCTAGAAGCCTCACAGCAACAACACAGCGAACTGTGCAAACTACTCCAAGGTGCAGAGATTACTATCCACCCAATCCTCCTGGGTGTAGGTGGGACTATTTACACTGCCCATACCCTTGATCAATTAAAAAAAACAGGGATTGACCCACAAAGATCTGAAACACTTGCAAGAAACTCCATGCCCATTCTGTACAATTTGCGCACAAACTTACCTCTACCAGGTGTGCCATTGAAAATAAAAACACTCATCATAACACTGGTGCCCTGGAGCAGCGTGCTGCCAGAAACCCACCCGATCCACATTAATTCCCCTCTCATCTCCTGGTGAGGGAGACTCACGGCTCTTTGAGCCAATGTGTCTCTCTTTCCTTAATTGATGTAGGGAGAGTTTTCTCTGCCTACGTAGCTCTTTCTCTTTCTTTTGTAGAAGGGGTTGCCACCTGGGCCAGCGTTAGGAATACCAGTATTGGTCAGATTGTTACCTTTGAAGAGGCTAGCCTGGTAATTAGCTATTCTATCTGCGCATTCATTACCAGCTATTCCAGCGTAAAATTTGACCTTATAGAAAAAGATGTGAACTTGGGAGGTGCGGGCAAGGTTTGAAATTGACTTTAAAACATCCTCTTGTACATAATTCCCTCACTAACGAACAAAATGGGCAGAGATATTAGTGAAGGTATCAGAGGTGCTGTGACAGGGGATGGAGTGAATGGCGTTTCTTACATGCTATATGCAGACGACTTGAGTTTAACTACCAATGACCCAGGTGAAATGCAAGTTATGCTGAATAGATTACGAGAAAAGAAAAGAAAAGAAAAAGAAAAACTACGTAGGCAGAGAAACTCTCCCTACATCAATTAAGGAAAAGGAGACACATTGGCTCCAGAGAGCCGTGAGTCCCCTCCACCACGAGCTTATGCAATGAGAAAGGGGCTGACTGTCAATACATCAAAGTCAGAGGTCATGCATTTTAATAGTAGGTCGTGTTCTTCTCTGCCTACTTTCATGTATGGAGACGTGGCTCTTCCAGAGAAAGAGCAGTTTAGATACCTCGGTATGCTTGTGGACAAGCACATGAATCTGAAGGTGTCTGAGGAGCATGCAGTGCGGCCTTACATGGCTGCCCAGCAAAGGATCAAGGAATTTGTGCATGAACATGATCTAAAGAATAGGCCGCATGCTCTGATTTGGCTCTCTAAGGTGTATGGCATTCCGGCTGGGATGTACGTGTGCCAAGTGTGGGGTACAGAGTACTTACGAGAAGGCAGTGAATTCAAAAGCCATTTGCAAAAAAGGCAATTATGCTCTCTAAGGCGTTTTCTAGGTGTGAAAAGTACTGCCACGAACTGGCCAGTATTGAGAGAGTGTGGTCAAGAGCCCTTACAGTTTTATTGGTTTAAGGCTACTGTTAAAATTTTCAACAATATGCTCAATTATAACAGTAAAACATTATGCCAAGTGCTGAAGGCAGATTTACACCTTGCTGATATGGATGAGTCTTGTTGGTCTGCACATGTATCTAAGTCATTTAATGGCATGTGCAATGAGGAGGTGTTTAAACAGAAATTACTGAGTGCTTCCAAGATACCCATGCAAGATTTTTTAGGGGATTTGAGGTACAGACAGCAGAAGGTTTGGAGGGAAGCAGACGCCCTAAGTCCCCGAGAGGTGAATAGAAAAGCAGTGACTTACCATCATTGGTGTGGGAAACCTTTGAATCAAACAGCACGCACACCCTTCTGTATCCCATCATATTTATTTAAGGATCTGGATAAAGGAGTCATGAGGAATGTGAATAGGTTTAGGCTTCGTGCCCACTGCTTGAAGGTTGAGTCCTGTAAATGGTTGGGTGGTTCAAATATTTGTGATAAGTGTGGATGTGCTGAAGTCCAGGACGAGAAACATGTTCTTTCCTACTGCAATTGCTGTGAGTTGTGTGAGCTGCGCAGAAAATACAAGGACCTGTTCATTGATCTTTTTAAACCGTTACACACTTTTGCCCAGCTTCCAAACACTGATTTTGTTCCTTTCTTGGCGAGCTTTCACGTTGTGACTAATCTTGAGGTCAATGCTTTTCTAAATCAAGACTCGCACAGCTTTTTAAAATTTTTGTCTGAACTGGTTTTAATTTTTGATGCTGGATGAGAATGTTTTACCAGCAGCCGATCAGCCAGATTTTCGGGCTGTAGGCTAACCCCTTGTAACCCTTGTAACCCTTAACGAACAAAAACATACAAAGAAACAAAAACCCTTACTATCGTTTTATTTCCAGACTCATGGATATTTTTTGGGTGGCTGGAACAGTTGAGCAGGCGGAGCAGCCAAACTACCTCAGGCTGGCTGAGGGTCTAATCTCATCATAACCTTGTAATGCACGCAGCCTGACCTGGCTTGCGTATTCTCTTCTTTTTCATTTACTGCAGGCGAGCATGTGCCACAGTGGTTACACACAAACACCTATTTAGCTCTGTACCCCCAAGCAGTGCATCACGCCTTAGAGACTCTCTAAGGCATGACTTCATGAACCAGGCTGATGTCCTAGGATTATCCAAGTTCGTGCCTGCATGCCTGAATTGCTGTGACTGAGCTTCTAGTATTGCTTTTATATTAGACTAGTTTGGTTACAGCCACGTTTTGCTTCAGCAGCTAAGCTGCCCCCACAGGCAGGTACAGCTATGTAACCCTTTCCTTTGCTTACACATAAACATGGAGAAACTGCTACTCTTAAATTTTGCTGAGCAACACTAACAGACTTTGTTGCAGGGCATAAGCTTTCTCTTTTTTGATGCACATTTTGTAGTGTAAGATGATCTAGTTCGGTTACAGGCATCCTTTGCTAAAGCTGAGATGCCCTCGTAGGCAGGTACAGCCAAGTAACCCTTCTCTTTCCTAGCACCAGATACGCCCCTGAGAAGGCTTCTACCAACCCTAATTACCAGGATCAGGCACAGGGTACTGCTAATAATCCTCCTGATCGCCATCTCCTAATTTGATGCAAGGAGTGCTTTCACCACTTCCATACTTTTACTTTCTTTGCTTTCTTTTAGCAGACTCATCAAGCTCAAGCTTAATTGACTGAAAAGAGGCTTGCATTTAAAATATATTGCAAGAAAAAATGTAGAGCTGGAACCCTTGGGATCTCACTTGTTCTTGGGTGCATTGGGCCAACATTTTTGGTTGCTGAAATTACAAACATCCAGCACGACATGCTAACTGCATGCTGCCAGCTAGTATCTGCAGAGTATCAAGACGACTGTCAATATGTCCCTTTAATTTCTTGTATATAAATGTTTCAATTAAGCACTTGTAGGCATTTTTTTTCTTTCAAATGCAACCCTTTTGTATTGATGCTATTCCTCTGCATACCCAACACACTTTGTCTAGTTATTGAAAGCAGCATCTAGCTCCCCCCACCCTGCAATACCGGCTGTGCTGCAGCAAAGCAGTTTGTCAACTGCCCACTCCTAGCTCACCCAAGCCTCCCTTGCCTGCACATCGCCACCTGGCTGCATCCGCACAAATTCTCTGTGCCTGTGCAGGCCACGCAAGTTGTGCGCCTGATCAACCGTCGACAGGCTTTCCAAGCGCTCTGCAGGGCCAGTGAGGATGGTTGCATCCATGGTCAGGCCTGGTCGTGTGCGAAGCGTGTTGATTCCCGGCATGCTTGCCTGCACCTGCAGTGGAATCATAACACAAGCAATGAGTGATGCTGTGCACGTACAGGAGTAGACGAAGAGTAGTGACGAGCGCATTCATGTTTACAAGGCGTCATAAAGAGTGCAAAGCAGGTTGCATACTTTTTGTAAAAGTAAGCTGAACAAAAAGGAGCTTGCAATCCTAATTCAAACTCTGGCGATACAAAAAGATACAGGGGCTATATCTACCTTAATATAGTCATTGACAAAAAACACCGTGGACACAACTACCATAACGGAATCATTAACAAATGACAATGGGGCACAGTTACCTTCATGTAATCATTATCGCTAACGATGCGGTTGGAGTTGAACTGCCGCAAATTGGCTGTGTTGTAGGCTCGCCCTGTGACCACAGAGAGCCGCAGGTATAAGGCAGGATGTAGGACTCAAGCTTCAGAGCACCCTGGCGGCAAAAGCCTTGAAAACTTGTGAGCGCCAGAACAGGCAAACACCACTTACCGTAGTAATCATTTAGCCTGCTGCCACACCTGAAAAAGAAAGGACAGAAGGACCAGTCATGATCAGAAAAAACACAGCTGGGTCCCAGAGAGCTACACTACTAACATTGCCCTCTTCCTCCAGCCTTGCTGTGCCTCTTGCAGCAGCCTAGATTGGCAATACAAATCAGCTAAGCCTGCTTGCATATATTAGGTGTGAAACATTCAGAACGTATGTAAATAATGTCCAATTCTCCCCAAGCAAAATCCCCTTCCACTGAATGTCGAGAGAGTGCAACTAGGCTATTTTTGGGAGGGATTCTCATGAAAACTTTCCAAAATACCTACAGCCTCACCATTTCCAGTTCCTTAAATTGCAGCACTGTCATTTTCTACACGTGCACAATCCTGCGTTGAGCTTTTTAGATTGGTCAATGCACGCACAGCAACGTGCAAAGGGGAAGTTGCTCAGTAGGTATGCTCACGATGTCATATAGGTCCCAGGCTACCTCCAGAGCAATTGGGTAATGACGAGTGTGTCCTGGACTCTCATTATTGTAAACAAATCTTTTAAAGTCCGGCTCAAACTAGAAGGCTTCTCATTACCTCAGGATAACCATAGAAACATAAGCACCTGACGAGAGAAATCTAGCCTCAGTAGTAACCCTATGGCTCTCTGCATCCACCATCCTGCTCGCTGCCTGTCTGTGACTAGAGGGATCAATATAACCTTTGTAACCCCATCAATTACAATTTCTTGCGCCCCCTGCGCAAACAAAAAACAAGCTTTCATCAAATGCACACTATTTTGCTAGCTGTTCTATTGCCTCTTAACGTCAAACAAAAACTGCGCTCTGCTGTTTGTCATTCCACAGTGCAAAACGCACCGCCCGTAGTAATCAGTGTAAATGACATCTCCGTCCACAGGTCGCTGGATGTAGCGCCACCTGTGAGGCAAGAAGTAGCAGTCATGCATAAGGGGTGCTGCATTGGACATTACTGCAATAGCAGCACAATTTTAATTGACATAGTGCCCTTGAAAGGGGAAGATGGCAATAGTATGCATGTTGGATCAATGAAGTCCAGGGCGACGTGGCACTTGCTTTGCGTTTCCTTCATCATAATGCCTTCCATAATGAGGCTACAAACTAGGTGCACGAGAAGCAAGTGGTGCATGGCGCAACTCTTATGGTACACATAAAAAAATGTGCTCACCAACCTGCTGCCAACCAAACGACAATTCGCGCTGCCTGGCGAAACATTTTTGCCCAGAATCTCTTGACGTTGCAGGTCCTACAAACCGGCAGCATGTAAGTAGTTGGTCAGCTCTGCCATTGCTGCTCCAAGGTAGCTGATGGAAACAGCTGCACTACGGGGGCATAACATGCACAATGGATGAGGCTAGCCACGGCGGCTTTCAGATTTGGTAAAGAAGGAGGTTTTAGCCAACACAGGGGCATTGTACCTTGATCTGTAGATTGAACTCGGACCCAGACTGTCTTGCCCAGAAATCTTTGATTGAGTTTGATCTGCAGGAGAATGAAGCAAAATGGCACACTTGAGCAAGCATAGCGCACGCGACAATCATGGCACCACCCATGGATGGAGCTCATCAGAAGGTCTACGCGCCTTCAAGCATGACATGAAAACCACCTTGCGCATGCGCTTTTCCCCATAACACAATTTGAGGCATTTAGGAGCCAGGTGTACTGCCCTCCTGCACCCTTTTGGCAAGCTGCATCCACCTCCTGTTCACAGACTTCTGTCCACCCTCACCTTGCATCTGGGTTCCTGAGGTGCATTGGAGTCCTGTCTGTGTCCAAGAAGCTGGTGTTTGGTAGGCTCATTCCTTTGGGCCCTCTCCCAAAGCTGGAATGCCCTGAGGCACGGAGGTCTGGTGCAGCACTGAAGGGCCGTTGCAGGGTGCTTTCCTGAAACGTGCGACGCAACGTTTCCAGCAATTCATAACACGAGCCACCAGGACCCTGATCATCTTGGGACCAGTAAGGTGCAGTCTGAAGGCATCATTAAACTCTGGGCATGTTTGCTCTTGCATCCTTGACTTGAGCACGAAGGTTACCTGGGGATCACTTACTAGTCATGGCTGCCTTGAATCCTAAACCACCATCAATCACAGACCCCAAAATCAGCATTTGCCATGGTGTGCATACCTTCACTCTGGAACGGTCGAGGTCAGTGTCAGCAACATGATCTGCTGAAACCACGGGAGAGATGTCGTGGTATGAATGGACTGCAGTCACGGGCCTGAGCTGACGACTGGGGCGGCCCTGCCCACCTGGTGCGACATTCAACAGAGTGTCACTTCCAGTTTGCAAACAATTGTGGAGTATCATGGTACTGCACCCATTCGTAATAATTTGTGGCAAGGAGTTCAGGCACAAATAGGAGCCCAAACGCAACCACACCAACCTTTGGGCCCATGACTAATCCTCCTCGCAGCCCTCTTTGTCACAGCCCTCCTTTTTATCCCCCTCCTCAGACAATTTTGCTACCCTCCTTGCCACTTTCCAGGGCCAGCAATCTTTTGCCCATTTTTCTTGCCTTGACGTGCCCAATGGCACAACCATCCCTCCCTCGCTTCCTCCCACCTGCTTGCTCTCTCCAGCATCAATTGTCAGACAAAACAAGTCCCACACGCTACTTACTCTGAGAGGAATATGCATGGAATTTGACATGCATCATGAAACACATGTCCCTTCTGACACATGGTTCTTTGTTCCTCAGGGTTAGTTGATGTTGACCGCCAAGCACTTGAAGCACCCTCTTTATTTCTGGTTCCACGCACCAGGCAGCGTAGCCGTCAGTGTGGAAGTAGCAGTCAGCGGTTGGCTCTGGGACTCTGCGATCAAGCCAGGCATCTGCTCTTGGACCCATTTGCCGGAGTCACTCAGGAACCTGAAAGGAAGGGGAAGTTGCAATCACAAGACTAGCCACAGGATCATGTCAAACCTTCCTCCGCAACAGCGATTGCAACGCTCCAGCAATGTACACGAAATGATCCCATGCCTTTGCTATGCCTTGGCTGCTGGCTAAGCTGCTAGAAGCGCTGCTGGTTGCATGCACCAACGAACAATGGCCTGCTTTTATATAAAGCAAGAATACGCACGTGGGTTTGGGGTCCACCCTTCCATTCGGTAGGCTTCGGGTTGTGCCTGTGCTTGGCCGCCTCAGACTCAATGATGGAGGGGGCACATTTGGGCCGACCTGAAGTATGTTAACAGATGTGTAAAAGTGCGTTTGCAACTTGTAAAGAAAATTTCCTGCTTTTTTTCCATGTCCAAAAATGCTATATCATGACGACCTTATTTGTAATGTGAAGCTTTTAAACCCACATTTAAATGTATGATCCATCATCCAAGGTTTGACGGTGAACACAGAAGCTTGCAACTCACTCATAATACCGTACAGCAATATACTCATCATTGCCCCCCCCCCCAATAGATACTTTTGGCAACCACGCATCAACTACACACCCCTGGAAAAATAATTTCACAAAGCTGCGCACCAACCACATAGGGACTTCTTGCCCCCTTGTGCCCAGTAAGCACATTGGGCATTGCTTAGCCTTTCAGCAAGGTCTATGGACAGAAATCAACAGGGTCTGCTCAAGCATAACTTCAATCCGTATCAGCTTTCCAGCAATCCCTTCAATAGTCAAACCAACCCCGTACTTATTCCGCCTTGCCCACCCCCCCTGCTTCCATCCTCCATTCTCATTACTGTCACCATCTCCATGCTTCCCTCTCCTTGCTCCCCTGCTGCCGTTGGAAGCTTCCTCACACCGCTCATTTCCTCGCTGCTGCTGCTGCTGCTGCTGCTGCTGCTGCTGCTGCCCATGCAGCTCTTGCTGCCTGTGTGGCTGCACAAGCTGGCCTTGCTTGTACCCTGCCTGTGCTTGCCCTGAGAGTCCAAGGGGCTCCAGGCCACTCCTACCTTTTGCAGACCCCAAAACTTAATGAGCCATTGAGCAACCACGCATACCCGCACACTCACTAAATAGATAAATGAATAAATAAATAATCAACTTACCATCACGCAGCCACTGTGCAGATCAGAAAAAGTGACATTTTGCGCGGTGATACACGGAAAATACCATTTTTTAAGATCAGAGCTGCATTTGAGGTATTAAGTGACGACAGTAGGCAGGGCGAAGCCTCTGACATGGGGTTTCGACACTTTACTTGATAATAGCTTTATAAACTAGGCAGGGTAGCAATCTTTCTTATGTACAGGCATTGATATACTGTCTCTGCTCTTGGGTGGACTGGTCTGTTTGGCTTCTTTAACCTTTGGCTCAGCCACCTTGTTGGCAGGTGCTGCTAAGAAATCCCATACTTTCCCCCCCTAGTCAAATGGAGCAAGCCGCATGACTTCTCCGCAAGGATTGGGAAAGGCATGAAACAACTTGATGATGTCAAAACCATGTAAGCAGCACATGGCTTTTCTGCAGAATCACGTAAGACCATACTAAGATTTGCAATTTCCCACTCACCATGAAGCTTTTAAGGGGCACTTCATCCGCCCTGCATCGTGCAAGAAGCGGTGACACATGCTGTCTGCTGGGAAATGAATTCCCCACATCTGTAGGCCTTTCTGCATGGCCCAGGGACTTCAACATAATTTCGGCATGCATCTCAAGTTGGACAGCAGTGTTGCGGGGAAAAAGCAAGCAAGAATGTGCATTCTGCACAGGAGGCAAAAGGAAGCAACATCCATGCAGGTAGCTGTGTTATAAGTTATCAATAATGTCTAAAAAGTGATTTGTTGTTGTTGTTGTTGTTGTTGTTGCTATTGTTGTTGTTGTTGTTGTTGTTGTTGTTGTTGTTGTTGTTGTTGTTGTTGTTGTTGTTGTTGCTATTGTTGTTGTTGTTGTTGTTGTTGTTGTTGTTGTTGTTGTTGTCTGCAACGCCTACAAGAGCGTAAGTGCATCATCAGTGCCTTAGACCATGTGTTCATTTTCCCTCAATAACACCAAGGAATACCTTTGCGTGTACATCGTGCCTATGGTTGTATGTTCACGCATCCATTTATCCAGGTATTTCAGAAAGTAACCACATGTGTGTGTCAAGCAAGTTTTTCCCCTCAAAAATCATGAAAACAACCAAAATCGGTGTTCTTAAGTGCACATATGAAGGAAGAATGCATGCATGTGTGTGTGTGTGCGCGCGTGCGCGTGCGCGTGTGCGTGTGCGTGTGCGTGTGCGTGTGTGTGTGTGTGTGTGTGTGTGTGTGTGTGTGTGTGTGTGTGTGTGTGTGTGTGTGTGTGCACTCACTTGCCACCCCTGTTGAGCAGTTTCTCGTTTATAGAAAGGGAGACAGCGGAGTGCTTCCTAGGATCAAAATTGTGGCGGGAGAACCTGGAGCCAAAAGCCAAAGTAGCATGTTGTTGCCTTCCATGCACCTGCTTCGAAGTTAAACAGAGTTCTAAGTAATGTAAACAATGCTTCACTCACACATCCGAGCTCCCCATCTTGAGGATTTAGCGGCGAACGCTGTCTATGTACAATAGGGATTCTACAAAGCCGTCGTACGACGCGGCAAATGTGGCTGCATCACAAGCGGGCTGATTTGATTTAATATTAATCCTTATTATTCATCTTATGCCTTCCCAGCACAGGATAAAAAGGTATGGGCTCTGTTTGGCAGACAAAGTCCAAATCTGACAGAAGCTCCGCACGCACATTTGTGCTACAAACTCACTGCTAATTTAAAAGAAGTGCCATTCAAAATTGAACAGTGGTTCTCAAAACCGCACCCCAGAGCCAGGTGCTGCTAGGATCCTCCAAACCCTCACGCCCTCTCCTTCTTCCCTTTTCTTTCGTTCTTGTCTCACAGCATATGGCTTGAAAATGGCAAAAAGCCAGTACTCTATCAATATTTCCCTTTTCTGAAATCAGAGTAGAAAATGTTTTCACGTTTGAACGTGATGCATGCGGCCTTCTGGCTGACATGTTCCTTATAAACCGAGGAAAGTTTTCCTTCATTTGTTTTTTTTTCTGTGTTTTGTGTCCAACTTTCACTCCTTTCCAGACTTGAACTGTGTACAGTGTACAAACACTGTGTATGCCAATCACTGCTATATGACTTAACTTTTATGTGCACACCGTGTGCACAGAATGACTCTGCACATCAAAGGATGCCGGTTTCATAAAGCCCTTGATGCGCCTTACCTGCAGCATTCTTTGTTTATTTGGCTGATTTGGTTAAATTATATGCGTCTTTTGCTTCAGCTAAGCTATCCCCGCAGGAAGGTACAGCTGTGCCACCCTTTCCTTTCCTTTCTTTACCTTAGTTACAGCACATTAGCACTTCAGAACTCAACAAACGGCCTTTTTCCAGAGGTGGACAACTCCCCTATGTCGCTGGACATGCTCATTCCCAGTTTTCATTCTCAAATCTAACCACGCCAACCCCTATTATTTATAAAAAAGTTACATTCACCAAAGTAGTGATAAAACTTGGAGGAACCCAGACCACTCTCCTGGCCTCAGATCACACAAGATCGGTTCACAGCTCCACCCTGAGAACAACTTTCACTTCCAAAAATATGTCTCTGTAATCTACATGTACTCTGCTAACATCCTGCATATTCAAAATAGAAAATAAGGCAGGCAACAACTGATCTTTTTGGCACCCTTCGTGCTGGATTTCTTTTAAGGGAATTGGCTGAAATTCTGTGTCTCACTAACCACCTGGTGTTTTTACTCTACTCTTTTTGCAATAATATTTTATGCAAGGACTCCAAATCACTAAAAACAACTCACTTTGGTGCAGTAAGTGACTGGGTATAGAGATTTACTGCAGTTAATTTGGCAGGGTGCATCATTTTTTGGACTGCCAAGTTTAAGGGCTTCGACCGCAATTCCACTGGGCCCTGTCCGGGAAATTCAAAAACAATTTCCCGGTCCGTGATTCAATTCTCCGGTCTACCGGGAAAAGAATTTCCCGGTCACTTGTTTTCAGTGGACATGTGTACCGGGGAACTGCCTTGCCGCTTGGGAGCCCTTAGACATGTTTGCAATCGTGATTGATGTTATCTTAAAGTTTTCCAAAGCATCTGGGGTCTTCTGGAGGCATTTGAATTTCCCGGTCCGCCTGAATTTATATGCAAGGGGGGGGGTCCACATATAAATTCCCAGAGGGGGCTGACTGAGGCCCAAAATGTTTTTTGTTTAATGATCACAGGGTATGGGCCCCCAAATTTGCACTTGTCAAGCTCAGCACCAAGATGTAGACCTGAGCATGGGCTATCCATAGCATTTGAGCTTGAAGAGTGCAAATTGGTGGGCACGTGCCTAATCGGCCGCGGCGTGAACCCTACTTTTTACCACCAAATCTCCATTCCAGACCACCTGCTGCACCAAATTAGATGGTTTTCTGTGATTTGGTGTCCTCGTATCAAAATAATATCATTGCAAAAGAATTGGAGTGAAAAGGCCTAGTGGTTGGTAAGGTACAGAATTTCAGCCTTCCTTGAGGCGCATTCTTGGAGTAAAGAACAGTACTACAAATTGGCCGGTGTTGAGAGAGTGTGGCCAGGAGCCTCTGCAGTTCTTCTGGTTCCGTGCCTCCATCAAGTTTTTTAATAGCATGCTTGACTCCAATAGTGAAGTCTTGCGTCGTGTGCTGAGGGCTGATTTAAGTCTGGCTTCTTTTGATTCCTCTTGCTGGGCTGCTGAAGTCTCTAATGCTTTTGGTGGGATGCGGAATGGTGATTCGTTCAAACAGAACATGCTGAGAGCTGAGAAGATCCCCATGCAAGAGTTCATTGGTGATTTGCGATACAGACAGCAGAAAGTGTGGAGAGGGGCCGATGTTTTTTGTCCTCGTGCAGTTAACAAGAAGGTAGTGACGTACCATAAGTGGTGTGGGAATTCTGAGAGTGGTCCCAGAGGTGCTCCTTTTTGTATCCCCTCGTATCTGTTCAAGGATTTGGACAAGCATGTTTTGAGAAACATTAGCAGATTTAGATTGCGTGCTCATCACTTGAGAGTGGAGTCTGGTAAATGGCTTGGGGGTTCAAGTATCTGTGATAAGTGTGAGTGTGGGGAAGTCCAGGATGAAAAACATGTCCTTTTCTTTTGCAAATGTACTGAGGTGCGTGAGCTACGCACGAGATACAAGGACCTTTTTGAGGAGATGTTTAAGACTTTGCGTGTGTTTGCTCCGCCCTCAAACGCTGACTTTATTCCATTCTTGGCTTGCCATCATACTATCACTGATTCTGAGATCAATGCTTTCCTAAACCAAGACTCATACAGACTTCTTAAATTTGTGTCAGACTTGGTCTCAATTTTTGATACTGGTTGAGCTTGTTTCACCAGCTGCCATCAGCCAGAGTCTCGGGCTGTAGGCCACCATTGTAAACCCTTGTAAACCCTTGAATTTCAGCCATTTCCCTTAAAGAAATTGCATCACAGAAAGTGCCAAAAAATTCAGTTTCTGACCTCATTTTTTCCTATTTTTGAATATGTAGGATGTTAGCATAATATATGAGGGTTGTAAATACATATTTTGGAAGTATGACAGGTCCCAATGTGGAGATGTGGGCCTTTTTTTGGGTGATCTGAGGCCAGGAGAGTAATCTGGGGACCTCCGATTTTAATGAAATTTTGGTGAACATGATTAAATTTGAGAAAGAAGGATGGGAATGAACATATCCAGTGATATAGGCCAGTTGACGCCCTCTGATAGATTCCCCGGTCCAGGAAGTTCATCTACCGGGAAATCCATCTTCCCGGATTGCTGAGGAATCCAGACCGCCCAATGGAAACAATTTTTTCCCCCAGTCTGCCAAAACAATTTTCCGGTCCCAGTGGAAATGCGGTCTTTGAAAGCCACATTTTATAATTAAGCTAAGTGTCCAAGGTTTGGGGCACTCTTCGCAATGAGCATCCTAAAAGCACTTGTTTATGGGGAGGAGTTATCTACCTCTGGCTTTCTTCTTTTCCAGTTCACGTACCTACTTTGGGTTACTTTGGTTTGGCCACAAGCACTTTTTTGCTTCGGCAAGCTGCCCTAGTAGGCAGGTGCAACAATCATAGCATGACTATACTATAGTAGGTTGCCCTGCCCTTCCTCTCCTTTCCCTTGTTTTCCTATCCTTCCTCCTGTGTTCTCACTGCCTACAGTTTTCCTCTTTTCAAAAAAGCTGCAAAGCCAAAGTATCTGATCAGAAGTGGGGAGCCTCATCTCAACCAAGTAAGAAGTAGTGCTTCTTAACAATTCAACACATCTTTTCCTTTCACAGCTTACAGGTCAGCTGTCATCCACTAAGCAGACTAGCAAAGTCAAGCAAAGGTCGGAAGAGCAGAGGCAGTTTTCCTAATGCTTCTTACAACACGAATACTAAATTATTATGGCCAAGCCAAAATCATGTCACCCTTTCAGAGGGCAAGCGCAAACATGTTGGTAATTAATTATCAAAAGCAATTTTTTGCCATTCCCTCGCACTCGTTCCCTCTCACTCCTGCTTACAATACCCTCAGCACTCTAAATTTTCAAAGCATGGGCCTGTATGGGCTGAATACTACTATTACTCCTCCTACTTCCATGCCTTGATGCAGCCATCCCTTGCAGAGGTCAGCAGCACTCGCCCCCCGCCATAACCCTCTGCTGCAACCATATGCGTGAGGGCATCCCCGTGGGACTGGTCATGGACCCGCATCTTCTGGCGCAACTCCTGCATGCAAGGGGTGTAAAGGGCTTGACACTTCTAGACCAAAAGTAATTGATAGTAGTACCTTCACGTCATCTCGCAATTAATTTTGAAAATCAAACTAGATTCACACGATCAGCTTAGGGACACCGCTGATTCATTCATCCATCATGGATTATCCATCTTCTTCTCATAGCCAGAACATGTATTGATCTTGGAAAAAGTACAGCAAGTACCTAAGAAAAAAAGGCAGCCTCAAGCATCCAGAGCATGAGCATCTGTACATGGGCATGATACACGCACACACACTCTTTTTGCATCTCAGAGCAGCTCCTTGGGGGTCATGCATGCAGGATACTGAACACGCAGGGACTGTGAGGGGCAGTGCTGCTCCCACTCACGGACGAGTTCCCCACTTGCTTACCACACACATAAAAAACACGCACCTGGCTGCTCTCTGCAAGCCGCACCACGCCCTCCAAGCTGCACTGCTCCTCAACAACAGGCACACCTCTTGTGCGGCTGTTGCTGCTGTATTGGTACCTGGGCAATAAGTGAGGGGATTGAGCTCTGCTGCTAAATAAAGCACAAAGTTTTTCCTTTCTGGTACACATGCAGGCACTGCAAATGACTCAATTTGAGATGAGACTTGGAAGCAATTCATTCGTCTGGTCCTCATTCAGGTGTTTGCTGGCAGCTATCCTACCACACGCCCTCCCACAATTCAACGCAGTGACACACTGATGCAGTATCAAACTGGGAACAGGCGAAAGGCACCCTTGCTTCTGACGCCTACTGCAGGCAACTCACCCACCCATCCTGCACCACTGCAAGGCCCATGGCGTGCTGTGGGTCGGGCACAAAGATATACACAATCATAAAATACAAATGATTTGACAATACAGTTATACAATACAATACAAACAGCCCACCTAAACTGCGGCACTGCAAAGCCCATGGCGTGCTGTGGGTTGGGTGCACTGCCGGGGCCCCCTGCTGCCTCCAAAGCAGAGGGAGGCGCAGATAGTAGCGTGTCGTTCGCCCACAGGGGCCCAGCCATGAGGTACGAGTAGGAAGGCCGCGCGCCGTCCCAGCAGCGGATGCACCTGCGTGGGCATGGCCACATGTTGTTGGTGGTTCCTGACTTTCTGTTGCTGCCTTTCTGTCATGTCTTTGCCGCACAGCATAATGCAATTCCACAAACAGAAGTCTCGTGCAGGCAGAGGAACCAGCCTGTGCACACAGCAAGGCTGGCATGGGTCATGAAATGTGAATTCCTTGGGTGCAATAGATCTATGGTGCAGGTATCAGTTGGGATTAGATCGAGCTGAGTGTGGAAAGCTAAGGTGATATAACTCCAGGCTGAGGGAGCCTGGGTGAGCTAGGGATACAGTCTACTGTGGACATGCTGCTAGCTCACCTCAAGCGAGCAATGGGCACAAGCGACGCAAATTGATCACGAGCCAGGCGAGCACACATTGACAGCCTATAGGTATTTTTGGGATTGAGGGGCAGGCAGAGGCTGACTTTTATGGGCCGATATCCAAGGCCCTTGAGGAGCTCCTCAGGAGCAACACAGCTGTTTAGAACTTAAGACCAACAAACCGCAATGACCACAACAATTCTAAAATGTCCCAGCAAAGCTTACACAGCCTCAACATTGAAGACATAGGCAACCTGCCTGGGATGGACAGCCATAGCGTGAGTTGCTTGATTATATGGCATTCAAGCATGTGCCTTGCTCGCATGTGCGAACACACACACACAGCTGATGAGCACCCCTGCATTGCTCACCTGTCGCTACTGCCAGTCAGGAGCAGGCCAGAGTGTAGGGGCAGCACGCATCGGATGCCGGGCACACGCGGCTGCGGGCTGGCCAGCAGGCCAAGCACATCCAGGCTTCCTGCAAAGAAAAAGACAAGCACAGCAAAGGTAGGACATTGAGCTGCAGAAGGGGGCAGCGGGATGGCCAGCAGGGCAAGCACATCCAGGGCTGCCTGTCACAACAACAGCAACAACAGGAGCGCAGCAAATGAGAGCAGCGATGAGCAGCAGGGTGGTGGTGGGGGGTATTTGAGCAGCAGTGAGAAATAAGGGGCATCAAGCACAGCAAAACAGGGGCTGCACAGCAACAGAGGGTGGAGAGGTGAGGTAAATAGAGGCAAGGCAAAAAGAAGAAAAACCGGCAACCAGTACTGCAGGCCACAGAACACACCCAAACAGGGGTGGAGCTGGGAAAGCAAAAGACGGAATTTGATCAAGGACGGGGCATCATGGCCTGATGGCGCAGCAACAAAAAAGGAGTGATTACTCAAGAATTTTGAATGACCAAGCGAAAGGAAGGCTGCTGCAGTTCAGATATGTGTGCCTGATCGGACCATCAGCCCTCTTCCCTTCTTGTGTTGCCTCTTGTTCCTCATACCTGGGGTGGGTAGCTGCGGCTGCTGCTGGGGCGGCTGCAGGGCGCTGGGGACCTGCTGTTGCGTCCTGGCAGTAGCAGCAGCAGCAGCAGCAGCTGCAGCGGAATTAGGGCCAGAGTGGGCGGTTAGAGTGGTGGGGTCCTCTGCGGCCACGCAGCGCATGACCTGCACAGGCATGTGTGTGTGTGTGTGTGTGTGTGTGTGTGTGTGTGTGCACCATTCATGCGGCATTGCGCCATGTTCAGGGGAAAACTTTTAGTGCCATGCACTCAGGCATGAGTGCTTCATTGTGCTGTGTAGCCTATTGTTAAAGGCACGACCTCCTTGCACACACAGACACAAGGGCTCGCATTGGGTAGCCACACTCAATCTGAAGCTAAGCCTGCTTAGCTACAACTGCACACACAGGTCTCATACCCGCTAAAGGAAAATCAGAGACTGAGCACGCCTCATGCATGCACAACCGGGCCAAACGTTTTTGAGCCCACGCACGGACACGCAGCTAGGCTTTAAACCTCAGTGCCCACACCTGGTGCCCACCCACCCTAGTGCACAACCACTCCCACACCTGGTGCCCACCCACCCTAGTGCACAACCACTCCCACACCTGGTGCACACCCACCCTAGTGCACAACCACTCCCACACCTGGTGCATACCCACCCTAGTGCACAACCACTCCCACACCTGGTGCACACCCACGCTAGTGCACAACCACTCCCACACCTGGTGCCCACCCACCCTAGTGCACAACCACTCCCACACCTGGTGCACACCCACCCTAGTGCACAACCACTCCCACACCTGGTGCCCACCCACCCTAGTGCACAACCACTCCCACACCTGGTGCCCACCCACCCTAGTGCACAACCACTCCCACACCTGGTGCCCACCCACCCTAGTGCACAACCACTCCCACACCTGGTGCACACGCCCGGCTGCTGCGTCCCACAGCGCGACCTCATTTGGGCCCGCAGCCACATACACCAGCGGCCCCCCTACTCCTCCCAAGGACCCGCCGCCCCTCAGCGCACCGCCCCCTGCACCACTGCTGGCGCTGCCGCCTCCGATGCTGCCGCCGATGCCTGCACCAACACCTGCTAGGTCTGCCAGGGAGTCGTGGGACAGGCCCAGGCGGGAGGCGGGTGCCAGCGCAGGCGCCATGGCATTGATGCTAGCCCTGTGGTGAGAGAGTGCGGGGAGCAGAGAGTGGGGTCAACAAGCACAAGAAGAAGAAGAAAAGGCATGTGCGCACACCAGGCGCCTGGCAGCTTGCGTCGAGGGAGAAACCACTTGATCAACAGGCCATGCAGTGTTGTTGATCCTAGCCCTGTGGGGAAAATGCTGTGCGGGGTGGCATTGGTACATCTACTGCACGCTGACCACGTGCACTCATGCTGGTCCTGTGAATGTTGGTAGCGTTGCACAGGCAATATTCAAGAACAGGCACGATGAGAACGGGCCCAAGTACAGCTAGCCGAGCTCCACCTCCACGCGCCTTTCCTCCAAAAGTAGAACACACATGAACGAAGAAAGGATACAAAATGCACGGCCTGCCCTTGCGCTCCTCACCCTGTGGGGTGCTGCCACGTGCTGGCAGGCAGCTGGAAGCGCACATCCCACAGCCGACAATGGCCTTTGCTGCCCCCAGTCATCAGCCATGTGCCTCCACCTCCTGGCACCACCACCTGCAGTACGCGACACACACACACACATACATACACACGAACTCTGAGCTTTTGCAGCAGCTCTGTGGCATAGAGTTGGCATGGCTTGAAAAGAGGGCGGAGGATGTGAGTGCAGCCCAAGCCCCTGCATGAGCACGGTGACACCCTCAGCAACTTTGAGCCCAACGTACCCCCCACACACATGAGGTGGACAAAATGACACTTGGAATCAATCCTCGTTTCCCACCCCGTTCCCACACAAGCCATGCTCATTTCCCTTCATCACTGTACTGCCATGCCTCCTTGCGACAAGCGTCCCTTTACTGTTGTGCCCTTGCTGCTGCCTTGCGTTGCTGTCACTTGCACGCGCACATCTGTGTTGCTGAGGAGGCCATGTGCAGCTTGCGCACTTACCGGATTGCCGGGGAAACCGCAGGGCTCGCAGATGAGGTGCTCTGTGAGCCCCATGGAAGGGGGGCAGGGCAAGCGCCACACATCCTGCATGCCAAAGGAGAAAAAGAGGAGATGTGTGTGTTTTGTTTCCAGGTTTTCATTGTAGATGAGTTGCTTTATGAGCCCCATGGAGGGGGGGCGGGGCAAGCGCCACACACCCTGCATATCATGCACGCAGGTGCAGAAGCGCAGGTGTGTGTGTGTGTGTGTGTGTGTGAGCGTCAAGGTTTTCAGTGTAGACGAGGTGCTCTGTGAGCTCCATGAAGGGTGGGCAGGGCAAGCGCCATACATCTTGTATGCCATGCACACGGGACATGCGCGCTTTGTGAGTGTGTACGTGTGTTTATGTCCACTGTGACAGTCATGAGCATCAGTAAGTGCTTGACTGCAGGGCAGATGCATGCCATATTTTTGAAGGAGGTGGAAATGATAAAGGTGCTACTCCTAGATGCAGGAAGCATGCCACTCAAAGGTTACTTATTTGGCAGTCTCAGAATGAGCATCGAGCAGCTGGCCAAAGAGCATCACACACACATGCAGATGCGCGCCCCCGTCCATCCCCTCCCCTCCACTGCAATGCAGGCTTGAGTCACCTCGCCATCCTCCTCTCCCCACCTGCTTCACCCGCAGGTCCCATGCATGCACACCGCCGTGCTGCGTAATGTACAGCAGCACATTTGGGCCCCATGAGCACATGTCCAGCACGGCGCCGCTGCCAGGGTCCAACTGACGCAGCCCAATCACACCTGCGCAGCCATGGACTTTAGGAGTGTTGGTTCGGGACTCCAGAACTCGTATGACACACAGCTATGCATGTCTGAATTTATAGTACATGCGCGTGTGGGTGTGGCTTCTTTGCATGCTGGAACAGAATGGCAGAAGCCTTCCGGAAAACCCTGCCACAAGCAGCAGGCTGGCGAGGTCTCTTTCATTGATTGTCTTTGCATGCGCAGAGCAGCAGCATACACGGGAGTGAAAGCTGGACAGAGCCATCCCACAACCACCACCACCACCACCACCACCACCACCACCAAGGGAAAGCCATCCCACCACCACCGCCACCTCCATTGCCATCATCACCGCCACCGCCACCACCACCACCAGGGACAGAGCCATACCACCTCCTCATCCTTGCAGGACAGAGCACATATGCTCGCAAGCAAAGACCTCCAAATGACCGAGCATTTTTGTTTGCTCTTGCCCAAGGCGCTGCTCCTGTGCTTCCATAGAAGCTGCGACACCCGCGGCAAGCACACGACAGCAGAGGCCATGTGATGGGCACTTGAGTACCCTACATTTGCAACGTACCACTTTGCTGGAACTGCGCAACTGTTTTGAAACTACTCAAATGCGTGAGACTGGACCATTATGGTTTTCTTGGGTGCGCAGCTCCATCCCACATATGTCCAGATCCCTGCATCGTAGCGTCAGGACACACCCACATCCTACACCCTCAACACGCACACACATGCTTCATGCCATCACACGATCCCAGGAGCACACACGTGCACACCAGCGCTAGCAGCACCTGCATGCGCTCAACATCCTGGCCACCACCATACGCACACCTCCACAGCTGCAAGCACCCGACGCAGACATTGGGTCGGCTGAGGACGCACCATGGTACTTCTCAGGGCCCCCGCTGGCCCCTCCCGCGCTGCCTGCCGCTCGCCTGCGTGCCACATCCACACGCCAGACGTGGATGGAGCCAGTGGCAGACGCACTGGCCACGCTGGCGTCGTCTTCCACAGCCGCAACAGAGGTAATGCGGCCGCCGGGCTGCAGGGGTGGATGGAGGAGGGAGCGTGCACATGTGTGTGCACACGTGGTGTGGGGGGAATGGGGACGGAAGGCGTGTGTTTGTGTGTGCGCTTTCCTGCACACATCAGGCCTAAGTAGACACACAGAAATGGGAAGCAGGAGATCGAACAAGGCCAGCCAAAGCAACAAGACAATGCACAGGAGCCCTAATTCCTAAAACCCGACTTCCCTTTACTACAGCAGGGAGTGTTCCTCTGTCTACGTGATGTCTCCCTTTTCATGTTCCAACGGGGCCCCAACTGAGCAATGTGCGTGGGATGGCAATCGAGGACAACACCAAAGACCATACAATGGCCAGCCAATACGATATAATACATAAGGGCCTCACCTGAGCAGCGTACGTGAGTTGGCTGTGGAAGGCCACATCGCGCTCCAAGCGGCGGAGGTCCCACACCTGCGCACCCCAGTGCGCAGCATGCGTGAATCACACAAATTTGCGATTTGAGCGAGCTATGATTATGCACCTTGGATGTTGTTCCTTAAAATAGTGCCATCAGAAAAGGAGCAGCAGGGAGGGTACTCTTCTTCTACCCTTGAGCAAAGCACACAAGCAGCTCAAAAGCATGAGCAGGCTAGGAAGGCATGCTGTCCCGAGCTACTTTTCGACCTAGGTTTTGTGCTACAGCAGGCTATGTTTGAGCACACAGTGTGCATCGTCGCAGACCAGACATACCTTGACAGTCTCGTCAGCAGATGCGGAGACAAAGAAGTCACCGCTATAAGCCACCTGCATTGGCGGCACAGCAGGGTAGGTTCAGAAATTGAGGAAGCTTGGCAGAGCTGAACGCTGCGCTCTTTCACTGTGCCCAGCAATTGCTTTAGAAATGGTGATGCTGGGGTTAATTCAGTGGGGCAAGTTTTCACAAGCATGTAAACCTCCTCAGGTGAGCCAAAGACCATCAGTTGACATGAAGTGGTCTCCTGTGCAACCTCACAGTAGACACACACACACACACACCAGTCCTGTGCCTAATTCCAGCATCACAGGCATCGCAGGAACGGGCTGCAATCTTCCTCAAGTCACTGCCTGGTTGCACAAACTAGAATTCTGCAGTGGCGCACCCACTGCATCCCCACCCTTCCCTGCATGCGCAGTGAGCTCACACCAACAAACGCTACCTGACACAAAGCTGGCTGCGCAATCAGGCATTGCCATCACCCACCGCCATCTGCGTCACAGCCTTGCGGTGCTCCATGAGGTGCCCCAGCAGCACACCCCTTGGCCGCCACTGCCCACCCCCCATTGCCCCACCCCCTCCTTGCCCCGCACCTCCACCATACCCCCCTCCACCCCCCCCCACCATCACACAGCGCGTACAAGCTGCTGCCCCCCACAGACCCGCCTCCGCCATGGGCTTTGACGGAGGGCTCCCCCACGCCCCCCACACCCGCCGCCACCGCCAGGTTGTTCAGCTGCGAGGGGGTGGGGGGCGGCAAAGCTGCCGACGCAGCGCCAGCTGCGCCACTTCCGCTGGACCTTCCTGCGGGCACCCCTGTGCTGCTGAAGCTGCTGCTGCCGCTGCTGCTGGGGTAGGGCGCGGTGGAGTAGGCGGACAGCGGGGGGTAGGTTGCGTAGCTGCCAGGCCCGGAGTACACGGCGGAAGTGCTGCCGGCCCCGCCCATTGCCTGAGAAGAAATACGGACACATGCAAGCATACATTCTTATACATGCGTGTACCACGGCAGGGTTATATCATTCGCCGGTCTGACAAAATAAGTTTGCCAACTGTCCGATAAAATTTGAGGTTCGGGGAATTGTTTGAACGTGCGTTTGCCTGTAGGCGCGGGGGAGGAAGGGGGCACCGTCAGGACCCCAACCTCCCCTTCCTCCTCTCCCCCTTGGCCCCCCTTGCACAATTGATTATGGGAAGGACGGGGTCTGTTGTAGGGTTCCAGGGGATCATGGAGGGTTGTTAGTAGGTGCCAGGGGTGGTCAGGGGGTCCCATTTTTGCAGAGAGCTTAAAGTTCTATGAACTGGCAATTAAAATTTGTAAACAGTTCGAAAAAGTTCGAGTTCTTGAACAGTTTTAAGTTCTTAAATGATATAACCCTGGCGCGCACACAACTGTCACGGTGGCTCCTAGGATGCAGGGAAATTAGAGGCAAGCGTGCACGCATGTTTATCTATCGACTGGCATGCAGGACGCTTGCCACTTGCGAGTAAATGCAGGCCGCACTGACTGTTCAAATAAGGAGTCACATCATGAGTGATGAACACAGCCTGGCACTGCAAGCAAGCTGGCATCTTGTGCAGGGTGCTGACACGTGCGCTCCATGCCTGAGTTGATTCCTTTAAGTTATGCGGATTTCTTCTGCTTTTGGGGTTACTCCTTAGGCTTTTGCCAAAGAAACCCGATCCCTGCTGAGTCAGCCTGTTTTGAACAGACCAGTTCATGGCGGGCAAGCTAACATAAACATGCATACAAACACACACACATGCATGCAAGAATAGAAGAGACTACACCAGCTGGAGGGGTTGCATGCCTGAAGGAAAGGTTTGCTAACTTGCAAGCTAGCATGGGCCTCACCAAAATGCATGCATGCACAAATGCACGCACCAGCGCAGTGCCCACAGCTTCTGACAGCACAGAGGGTGGCGGATGCGCTGCAGCTGCTGCCGCAGCAGCACTGCTGGGGCCACTTGCTGTGAAGTAGTCTCCCTGGTGCGGCTGCAGCAGGCTGGCTTGGCCACCTGCGTGGCGCGTGTATGACGGAGGGAAATGCATGTGCATGATGCTGAATTATACCTGATGCGGCTGTGATAGACTGGCTTGGCCACTTTGCGTGGCATGTGCATGATGCAGGGAAATGCACGCGCATGATGCTGGACTATATCTGATGCGGCTGTGATAGGCTGGCTTGGCCACTTTGCATGGCATGTGCATGATGCAGGATGATACAGTGCATTGGCGAGGCTTGTGTGAGACTGGAGACACAGGATGAGTCAGAGGGTCCTGATAATGATGCCTGGTGTTGCATACAAGAGGTTCTGGTGATGGTCCCAGGTGGTATACTAGAGGAGTGCTGCTGCTGCTGCTCTGTCAGCAACAACAAGAACGCAGCCTGCCTTTTGCAGAACGTGCACAGGGCAGGAGGGATCCAAGTAGTAGAGCCATGCGTATGGCTTGGGGGTGATGTCGGGAACAGGCTGCACGCACTCTTTTTTGGATGTACACCAATGCGTGCATGTGCATGTGCATTTTGCATTCAAGAGGAGCTGTGCGTGCATGTGTGTGTGTGCGCATGCGTGCATGTGTGTCTGTGTGTGTGTGTTAAGGCTGCTAAGGGTCACCATAGCAGCCTCAAGCCATGCAGCGGCCTCACAGCATGCAGCAGGATGCACAAGCAAAGTGGCCACGATCCATTCGATCCACCAAGCACGCAGCAAGATGGCAGCAGTCGTATCCCCTACAGGAGTGAAGCGAGAGGGTGCAGAGCTCTGTGACTTGGAACTTTAGGGAGGGACCCTGCTACCTGCTCGGTGCCCAGCCACTCCTGACAGTGCCGCAGTGGCGCCACTCATTTGGCGGGAGGACAGCTGAGCCAGCTGGAAAGTGGTGAGGGCAGGCTGGGGGCGCACATCAGGGGGCGTCTGCCAAGAGAGGGCGTCAGGGGAGGAGAGGGAGAAGGGGGCAGACGAGCTGGAGGGCACGCTGCGCAACCTGCGTGAGCAAACGACACAGTTGCAGCAGTAGCAGGAATGTGTGTGTGTGTTTGTGTGTGTGTGCGTGCTGCTGTACACTGCAAAGTTATGGGAGAGCAGTTTCGACTGTGGGACCAGTCACTTGGACGGAGCAGCACCCTCCAGGCGCATGCCACGTAAAGCTGAAGAAGCTGCTTGGCCGTCTGTCACAAGGGCATGCCAGCAGCCTGGATGTGCTGCTTTGCCTTTGCTTGCATATGTTGTGCATATGTTGTGCATACATGCAGCTGACACAGAAACACAGCCTCCTTTTCAAACCCCATCATAGAAGTCACAACGTGTACCCTATCTCACCCTGTGATCACACATCCCGCCTGACAACAGAGGGTTTGCAGGATGCTGCGAAACTGCAATTCATGTCATGAAGTTGAGATGGGAGGAGACAGTTCCAAATGCGTGCGGCAAGCTCCCACCTGGCCAGCAGCGCATGCAGGCGATCCAGCTGCAGCCGCTCGCCTTGATCAGTACCACTCGGGTCTCGGCTAATACGATCAGAGAGCAAGGAAGCCGCTGCCTCCGCGACCGCCACTTTTGGCTGCGCACATTAAAATGCGCACAAACATGAGCATATTTAAATACATGTGCACAATGGAACGGGCACCTGTTGGAGGCAAAGGCTGGCCCAAGGCGATGGCCAATTTCGGAGGCAAATGTGCTTGTAAGTGCTTGCACATGCCACGTGTAAGCACACACACACACGTGTTCTCTTCCTTTTCCTCTCCTTCTCTCTCTTCTTTTCTCTCCTTCACACACACACACACACACTCACACACACAGACACACGCACACTCAGTGTCGTTCCGCACCTGAATGCTCGCAATAGCAGCGGCATGTCGCGATGCGCCCGGCCGCAGGCTGGCCACTGCGCACGCATGCAGTTGCTGCAGGGCATTAGTGAGCTGCTGCCGGTGGTGCTGCAGCTGCTGCAGCTGCTGCTGGGAAGCAGAAGAGGGCACGCTATACTGCTGCTGCTGCTGCTGCTGCGGCGGCTGTGCTGCTACGGATGGGGGCAACAGCGTGGCAGTGGTGGTGGAGGGAGTGCTGGGTGTGGGAGCGTGGGTGGCAGAGGGTTGCGAGGAGATGGGCGGGAGGGATGCGAGCTGCGCGGCTGTGGTGGCAGCCGCTGTGACGGCAGCGGGTGTCTCTGGGAGCTCGCACACGTAGACGGGGGCAAAGTGGGGCACCAGGAGCGCATCGTCCACCTGAGCAAGCAGCACAGGAGGAAGGACAGGCCTGAAAGGAAACAAAAAGAGAGCCGCCTGGAGGTGCGGGGCCAAATGAGGATACTAGAGATGGCAGGGAATGCCACAGGGTCAAGAGGGGCAGGGGCAGGGGCAGGGGCAAGGGCAGGGGCAGAGGGGCAGGGGCAGATGGCAGGAACCAAAAAAAACAGCCCTTGAAATTGACCACTGGCAGGTGAATCACAGGAGCGTGAGGTTTTCCTACAAACATGCATATGGGTTGAGCTGCTCTGGAGGAAAGGAAGGAGTCGTGTGGTGGAGGTGAGATGCCATGTGAAGGCAGCAATCAACGCTCTGCTCAGCACTGGCCTGGAAAACAGAGGAGATTGCTGGCTGAGCTGGTTCTCAGACAGTGAGCATGATCTGGCCAGACTGATGTACCCCCTTTCCCTTCGCAGCGAAGCCTGTCTGCTGGAGGGCGTAGAATGGGTGCCAACAGATCTGAAAAGCATGAAGGCTGCATGACCAAGGCCAGGCCGGCAGCACCTATCTTTGTGCTGCTATTGGACATCATTGTGGCAAACAGGCACAGCAGAATATACACAGCATTTGCGTCCCTGCAACCGAGCTTTGCATCAGGATCAACCAACACAGTGCACACAGGAGCCCTACAGCGCGCAAGCACAGCCGCACCTTGCCGCCTGTGCTGAAAGGGCGGGGCTGTAGCGAGGATGGAGAACCATAGGCACCTGTCGCTGCGGTGGCTTGGCGCAAGGCCTCGCTGCGCTTTGCTTTCTGGGACCCAGGGCTCACAGAGGGTGAAGCACTGGTGGCAGGGCCCAGCCCTAGCCCCAGCGCACTGCTGCCTGCAGCTCTTGACCCTAAATAAGTGCCTGGCATTTGTGGGTGAGGGCCGCCTCCTCCCCCTCCTCCTCCCAGAGCAGGGCTGCGGGCCATTGCACGCGCTGCCACGGCCGAGTGACCTGCAGTATGCCCACGAATTGCGCAGGAACTGTGTTTGTCGTTGCCATGCAATGCAGCGTTTTTGTGCTCAAATGTTCATGGCATTAATGATACCTCGTGGACAGAAACGTGCACACAAAACACATGCAGGTGCTGTACGTGCCTTTGCCACGCAACACAGCATTTTAATGCACGTAACCACTCAGGCATCCATGAATCCTCGCGGACACACAGGTGCATGTGCCTGCACGTGCATCAGGCGCGGTTGTGCTGCAGGCGGTGCATGAGTGTGGGCCCCTGAGCGCGCCCCGGGAAGGAAGGCTAAGTGCAACATGAGCACCTGCAACTTCCTGCAACCAGTGCTTTCGTCCACTGGGGGCCAACAGTGCAGAAAACCATGACACATGCTTGAGGCACCAGCAAACAGGAGTGCTACCTGACTGACCACGGCGGGCATACCTTGCTGGAGAGCATGGACACAGACACAGAGGCTACCTCACAAAGAGGAGTGCAATCTGGCAGACTAAGGCAGGCATGCCTTGCTGGAGAGCATGGACACAGACACAAAGTTACGCAGGCGTGCAATGGCAGCGTCCCCTATCCTTGCCTCTGCGCCCCCCCCCCCCCCCCCGCGGCTCAACCCCAACCCCCTTTCCCACATCCTTCCTCACATTTCCCAGGCCCAAGCACACATTTGGCCATATCCATGCTTGCATGGTCTGCCCACCCGCGGATTCAGCTCATGGTTGGCGGCTGCCCACCTGCCCCACTCATCCTTGCTCTGCAGACGCTCACATACATGGACACCCACTGGTACCCCCAAACATTCCCACGCTTATCCTCACCCTGTAGGCATTCCCACCCAAGCTCCCACCTAAGCTCCCACTCACTAACTCACTCATTTTTCCCCATGCGACCACACTCACCCATGCCCTGCGTGCCCACACCCTGGGTTGCCTCCCCCCTGGCTTGAGCAGTACCAGATACATGCAGCCTGGGCACTGAAGCGGGGCTGGGGTACACTGGGGGGAAGGCGGGCGGGGCGCCGGCATCACGCCCAGCAGCAGCAGCAGCAGCAGCAGAGGAGGGCTGTGTTGCATCAGGGGAGCAACCGCTGTTGCTGCTGCTGTCACTGCCTCCGCTGCCCTTTCTGTCCAAGGCAAGCAGCGCCTTGCTGGATTTCAAGTGGCCACTGAGGCTCCTGTTGCTGCCGATGGCAGGTGCGTGGAGGGAGGAGGTGGCAGAGGCGCGCATCAGGGCTTGCTGCACAAGCACAGGCACGCGCACTCCCTCCTCCTCATCGTCGCACTCCTCTTCTGCGCATGCAAGGGGCGCATGTGTGTGTTCTTGTGTCTGTGCATGTGTGTGTGTGTGTTAGTGTATGAGAGTGTGTGTTTGTGTGTGTGCATGTGTGTGTGTGTGTGCGCGTGCCTGTGTGTGCCTGTGTGTGTGATGTGGCAAGATGAGGGTGGTTGTGTACCAGCCTCGATCCCAAGAGCACACGTGATGGCAGAACTTGTAAACCTGCAGCTCATCCTTTTCATTTTCCTTTTTTCCTTCTTAAGCCTGCGGCCTGTCCTCCCAGCTTCCTCCTTCCTTCTGAAGGCATCAGACTTTAAGCACCCCGCCTTGCCGGATTCTGAATGCCAACACTTTTTTGATGCACAAGGGCACACAAGCAGAGCATGCACAAGATCCTGCTTTTGAACATGCAGCTTGTTAAAACACACGCTGACAGGCAGCTCCACGCACGGGTAATAAGGAAGCCTGTGATGCTCATAAAACATTACTGCAAGGTTCTCCTTTCTCATCGCCATGCTTGCACCCTCAAGTGTAGCCTCGGCAGCTCAGCACACCAGCGCTACCAATCACTTCCAGCTTGACGTCAGGGGAGCCCCACACTGAGCCACTTTGACGTTCATTCAAGTCACCAGTGCATGAAGGTCCACATATCCAAGCAGCAGTGCAAATCATTCACCCATGTTACAAGTGCATTGAGACCCACACACCCAAGTCACAAGTGCAGTTCATTTACTCAAGTCACAGATGCATTCAAACCCATGCACTCAAGTCCACAACTGCATTCAGGTCCATGTATGCAGAGTCACGTGTGCGCCTGCTTGGCAAACAGGCAGGCTGCAAAAAGACCTAAGACAACACTCTCGCACACACATCACTGTGACATGCATGTAAAAAGGGAGCTAAGCACCTGTTTGCTTGAGGCAGGCCGCAAAAAGGCGACATCCTTGAACACACATCACTGTGACATGCATGTAAAAAGAAAGCAATGCACCTGCTTGCTTGAGGCAGGCTGCGAAAAGGCAACATCCTTGAACACACATCACTGTGACACGTGACAAATGTAGAAAGAAAGCAATGCACCTGCTTGCTTGAGGCAGGCCGCAAAAAGGCGACATCCTTGAACACACATCACTGTGACATGCATGTAAAAAGAAAGCAATGCACCTGCTTGCTAAAGGCAGGCTGCGAAAAGGCGACATCCTTGAACACACATCACTGTGACATGCATGTAAAAAGAAAGCAATGCACCTGCTTGCTAAAGGCAGGCTGCGAAAAGGCGACATCCTTGAACACACATCACTGTGACACGCATGTAAAAAGAAAGCAATGCACCTGCTTGCTTGAGGCAAGCTGCAAGGGCGGCATCATCGCCTTGGGCAAGAATAAATGCCAAGCGTGTGGCGCATGGCGCCACCCCGTGTCTCAAGTTTGACTCCACCATCGGCAGCAGCTGAGCATACACGTCAGCAGCAGGTAAGGACCTGCAGCCAGTGTGAAGTGCACAGCAGGTGTACACACATGCTATTAATGGCCAACGACCTGCAGCCAGTGAGAGTGGAGGTGGTGAGCATGCACACCAGCAGCATGGAAGGACAATGGACATCATGCTTGAGGGAACAGCAGCAGGCGATATGCAGGCAGAGCTTTTGTTTCAGGGTCTTGCGAGGATACGTTGAAGCATACCTACTGCCTTAAGGCAGCAGTAGAGCAAGAGGACTTAAATGCAGAGTTATTGGCCTTGCTAGCAAGCAGGGTGTGGCCTGGTTGCTCAGCATCGCATTTACTTTTGCCCTTTGCACAAACATGATGCCTCAGCTGGAGACTGCCATAGACATTACCAGAGCGCATGAACCACACATCACATGTGCCTCCGCAGCTAAATGTCCAACACATACCTTGCAGCGGAGGCTGAAAAGGTGATGGCTGCATAGCGCACAGCAGGAGAGGGATGGCGCAACAGAGGAGTGACCTGCACAGTGTAGAAAAGGACGAGGAGTGCCCAAGCTCAAAGAAGGAGACAACCTTGCTGGTATGCTTGCATGAATCCACAAGGAAATGAAAGGGATCCAGTGAGGTGCACAATGTAAGCACTAACCAAGGCTTCCATTGAAGATTTCAAGCTAGATTTGAACACCTGATTGAAGCCAAACCACTTATTTGCCTTAAAACTGAAATGCATTGCATTCAGCCAGGACTACAGCACTGCACTGGGATGCCAGGTTCAAAACACTGCACAATCATTTTGAGCAGGTATGTCACAATGCCCTGCACAGAGCATGCTGGATGAGGTGCATCCGTGAAAAGAATGCGCACCTTGCGCGCAGCTGCTAGCAAGGAGCGCTTGCGCAGGTGCTTGGCCACTGCAGCCATGCAACGCACAGCATCGCACACCACAGCTGCCTCATTGTCCGTCAGGGCCTGCAAGCCATGTTTTGTAATATTTCAAGTGTGAGAAGCGAGTAAGGTTCTGAGAAGCCTTTGAAGTGTTGCACCTCAAAGTTTTACCAAGATACATGTTGTCCATGCCTCAAGTTGTACATAAGCCATGCAAGATATCTAGTTTGCCACTCAGTGTAGTGGTGTTCAGGTCCCGAGGCGACTTTCACCAAATGAGTACAAAATTTGACAACAGGTGTACATTTGGTAAACATTAAGGGCTGCATACTTGGATTTTTAAAAATTGGCCCAGGGGGTGATCTGAGTGCCCCAGAAATTGATATCACACCCCAGATCGCACTCCTCCTGCAATAGCAGACCTGGAACTGGTCCAATCGTGACAGCTATTGCACTAGTGGGTGAGTGAGATCAAAGCCTATGTATTGATGTGCTAATCTGGGAAAACTGGTGCCAAATAGGCTGACTGCGCCTGGAAATGTCAAAATTTTAGTCATTTTTGGCCAATGCCACACACAATAAGCCCCAGAAAAGACGGGCAAACCAATTACCAGGTCAGTAAATTGGCATAGCTGCTTTTAATATTATAACAAGGGTAGCAGGAGAAAAACAGGATGAAAATGTGGCCTTCGGGGCTAATGCTTGCCAGAAACGTGGTAAAAAATGCCAAAAAATGCACGTTTGAGCCCACCCCTGACCAACCATGCAATATTTTTTGGTCATTTCTGTTGCAAACCTATTTTTTTGTCACAAGGTATCCAATGGTGTGCTGCTTGACCGAAACGGACAACTTTCAGAATGACCCCCTTTTTGGGGTGCTCATTTGCCTAAGTGCTGACACTGAAAATGGGTTTTGGTGCATAAGGGGCCCTCAGGGTGGTTGTTTCGGCACGAAACTCGGCGTGGGGGTCCAGAATGGTGTTATGAAGGGGCTGTGCGTGGGAAACTGGGAACGCGCAGGTGCGTGGGTGACCTGCTGGGGGAAACATGCCCATTTTTAGGGGTAAATGCATGTAGGGGGTGGTAGCATGCTGAAGGTGTGTTCCAAGCCCTGCCAAAGCGAAAATCTGGCCATACCTTCATATGATAGAGATGTTCAACTAGGAGGAGTAGCATCAGCCGATGCTGGGCGATGCAGCAGGCCCGGTTAAAAACGTAAGAGCCATTTACATGTCCTTGTTTGGGCACACCACCATGCGCAGCTCCCTTGCCCTTGCATGCCACCCCCTGAAAACCTTCCCAGACCTCACAGGTACCCAAAGCAGCCCTGCTACACAGGGCCTGCAAGGTTTGGGGCAGCGCATGGTCAGCTGTCCAGCGTTTTGCATTTTGGTGATGGGGCATGCAGGGGGTGTGTCAGGTGGCCTGCAGTGGTGCTCCCAAGCTCCAAATGCATGCATTTTGACCTTATTGACTCTTGCTGATGCTCCTCGAGTGCTGGAGTGCACTGGGCAGGCCAGCTGGGGGTGCATGCGTGTGACGTACCCCTTGCCACCCACACAGCATGTCCACAGCACGCAGCTGCAGTCACCTGTGCGCAGGATGCCCTTCCTCATGCCTTGGTGCAGGTCTGGGACAGGGTGGGGCAGGCTGTCCGGGCTGCTGCTGGCTCCAGGGTGCTCCTTTCTGCTGGTCAAACCTCTGCAACAGCTGCTGTAGCTGCAGCTGTGTGGAGTCGCTGCCTCAAAATTAAGACAATGATTCATTGATTAACAAAGAGCAAACGTGTCCCAAAAGCGGCCAGTTTGGTGGCCCGTCAGGAAGGCGATGTCGCCAGACGTGTCAAATTTTCTAACGCGACAGCTGGTGCACCGGGGCTCATAAAACGAGTGCAGACGGACTTTTTAATTTGCATTTAATGAGTTCGATGGCTCAGCTTGACCTGCCCGTGTTTTTTGGTGGGCTGGTCCAATCTATGTCTGGACACCCCCCTCCTGTATCTCCCCAGCCACTGCACCATCCAGAATTCTGAGACCAGGTTTGTCAACCAGTTTTGCACCATAAAACTGCTCATGAAGTCAAAAATGAGTTTGGAGCAACTTGGTCTGGGGGTGAACACCACTACAGTGTGTGGTGCCAGAGCAAAACGGTATAGGAGAATGAGAAAGCATTGAAGTCTAAGGCAAGCGGGAATAGTCATCTTAATTTCATGCAATGCCTGTGCAGAGTCTTCCAAGAATTATATTGATAATGAAGGTGAAATCGTTAAAAAAAGGGTCAGAAAACTCTGTTAAAGTGTCAGTCAAAATACTCAGAGCAGTGCAACAGCCAGCCGTGCACAGTGCACGTGGGAACAGAGACCTTGATCTCCATATCCAACCCTGGGTTGTGATCCAAATGGTCCTAACTTGGCCATTCTGGGGGGTCTGCCACAGGAAACATTTCTGAGCCTCCCTGGCCTCGCCCTTCCCAAACTGTATATGCAGTCCAATTATATGATTAACAAGGCACAAATTTGCATGAAAAGTGTTGGAAACATTGGCTTGGTGTGTGTGCAAGGGTGCTCAAATAGAAAAAAAGGGGGCAATGTGGTGGAAAATGGGAATTTTCCAACATACCCCGTTTTGTCAAATACACTTTATTTGATAGTATGATTGTGTCATCAGGTGTGTTGCAGCTATAAAGTAGACGCATTGCAAAAGAAATGGGGTCAATTGGTGGTTTGGCTGGGTCAGGGTGGGCAAAAACATCTTAAGGGGTAGGTGGACCTCTGAGCCCATTTCTCTGTTTTCCCTTAAGGAGCACTTCCTGTGAGCTGTTTATAACATTATTATTAGTCAGGTCAGCCAAGCTTTACAGACATGTGTAAAAATGAGGGGATAATGCCCTAAAGGAATCTGTGCAAACTAGGTATGCAGAGTAGTTAAGGGTGACTTACTTGGTGCTTCTGTATACAAAAAAATGAGGATGGGGCTTCGGGAGTGAACCAGGGGCACTTTTTGTGGCCTTTTAGGCCATTCTTGGCCGTTTCCAGAAAGATGGGTATCAAAAAGCCTGCTCTGACCGGGTTTGTCCCATTTTTTGTCTCTCAGACAGGTTTTAGGTCAAACTTGATCCATTAAACTGAAAAAATGGGGGGGCAAATCCCCCTTGGTCCCAAAGCACTCAGAGCATGGTCACTCATGAGCGCATCTGGCAGGCAAAAGAGGTGCAGACTTGGAAACCAGGTAAGCACAATGCGTGGACACAACCTGAGTATGAAGATCTGTTCAGCATGCTTTCTAGGTATGTCTGCCAGGTTTGGGGGCCCCAAAGTGCAGGATGTGGCTCCTGGCGAGCAGTGAGAGCTGGGTGGGTGGTTTTTTGACCAAAACAGCAGGCTATGGACAGCCCGCATGAGTGAATGCCCAGCTGGCTTAATCTTTCAAATTTGAAAGAGGTCGCGACTCCAGATGGTACAGCATTGGCCCTGTGATGCTAAATCGCCACTTTCATGGCCAACATTGGTGTACAAGGAGCAATTCTCTGGACCCCAGCTTCAGCCCTCTGGACTCCCTAAAACTTGTTCCTGATGAAGTGCCCATTCATCGCTGTCAGTCAAGCAAGCCAGAGACAGATTTCTAAGGAGCCCATTTTAGCAGGGATTTTGCCTGATTTCTGGCCCCGCACCCTGGCCTCCTCCGGCAAAAACTGAGTATGCAGAGTTGCTCAGATAGGTCCAGACAATGGTCCTGCATACTCAGAATTGGCTGGTTGCAGTGGGGCATTAACTCAAACCTACTTGGCTGACCTGATTGTTAGCATTATACCATCGTGTACCATCTTGTCCACCATAAATAGGCCCAAATTTGGGGTCGAAACTCTGAGGTTTCCCCGGATTTTCAGCCAAACTTTGAACAGCATAGACCTGCACCGCCAGCTGGCGTTAAAACAGAAAATGGTGCTAACAATAGCTTTGTAACGCACAATTATTCATCTGGCACCAGCTGGCAGCGCAAAGTTACAGCAGCTCTAGCTTGTGTAGGCGACTTCCAGTTACAAGGGGGGGGGGGGGGCAGACCAAAAACCAAAGCTGGCCTGCGCGGCCTACTCAAACAAAACAGTGAGAGACCCACACTGAAAGCACGACTGAGACCAGGAGGCAGGCGGAGCACACAAGGGAGCCATAGCAAGTCTGCTGCAAAGGTCTGGAAACGGCCAAAGGAGCGAGAGCAAAACTAAGCCAAAACTGTCTGCGAAAGCCCCGAGAAAGGAAAATAAAGATGGTGACCTTATTGCATGAGCGGCAATAAGGAAAGGTCACACTTCTCACTCGCCTCCAAGAACCTCAGTTCTTCTGCTAGGCAGAGAGCTGGATGTTTCAAAGTTGTACACCTGAGTTTGGACCCTCTGATTGTGATCCATCTGACCAAATCTTGCTTACAATGTTCAGGACACCGCAGGACAATTTACAGAATGCTCTGGGCAGGGCAGCAAGAAGACGCGGAACAACTCCCTACTATGCACAAAGTGTTCACGTTTTTGGGGGGCAGGGCAGCATGCAGACATCCTCAACTTCATACCTGCTCCAGGCAAGGCAGCAAGAAGACATCTAATGACTCTCGGCCGGTGTGGGGGGCAATGGCTGCCACCGCCTGGAAAAAGGCGGACCTGAGGTGGAGAGGGAGAGCAGCACACTGACATAAGAACTCAACGATGAAGGAAACCCTTCATGCAGAGCTGAAGGCCCTTGCCCCAAACAAAAATCAGCATGCATAGGTCCCAAAGGATTGCAACTTGGGATAGCAGTGGCACATCACCAGGAGTTCAATCTAATTGAAGCCAGCAGTAAGATATGAGAGGGAACAAGTGCTGTCAGTTTTGCCCAGTGGGCGAGAGCCAGCACTCATGTGAAGATGAGTCCAGCAGTGTTTGTAGATTAAGATCGTAGGTTATTACAATAGCAGCAGCAGCAGCAGCAGCAGCAGCAGCAGCAGCAGCACCAATGTCTTCTAGGCAGATAGAAGTACCAAACCTTGCCTTCACTCTGGGTGCATAACCGCTTAAATGAAAAGAGCAAAGAATAGAAACGGTGTGCTCATTTGCAACATCCTTGTTATGCAATAAATATTCGGTACAAAGGGAACTTGAGGAACTGGTTGCCGATTGCCCTATGTAACAATCCTGGCACAGGTAGAGAGTGGACCACATGCAAACCCAGTAGTCGACGAAGGCTAACATGTAGGGGATGGTCTACTTTGCCAGCACACAAAGCATGCTATATAGTGCCAGGCGGAAGGAGTGCTCCAGTACCTCAATTGCCACTCGCTGGCGTTGAGGCACGTGATGATAAGCGGCAGCAGCGCATCATTCAGATCACTGCGCCCAAAAAACACAGCCAAGGGGACCTGCAAGGTGTGCAATGTAAGCATGCAGCCCATGGAAGGCACGTACTGTGGTGTGGTGACGTGCCTATAACAACAATGTCTTATCGGTGCTTAAAGGAGTGTGCACAAGTGTAGAAGCGCATGTACACACACAAGACATGAAAAGGAAAGACTGTGCCAGCCAACAAAAGGCCGCGTGAATCAAGGACAGGCTCTGCTTTCTGGCAAGGAAGCAAGAGTCATGCGCGCACACAAACACAAACATATGTCGCAGAAGCACACAAAGCTACCAGCATCACCCTGCTCCTGCCTCACCGCATGTGCCAGCAGGCTGCGCTTAACCTCGGCGGTGGACTTCACGCCTGTGATGAGCTCCAGCACGACCTTCTCCACCAGGCTGCGCACCAAAGCCAGCTCACCGTCAAACCTACATGTGTCACATAAATAACAGAGAATGAGGAATAAAAGGAAGGGCATGAATGAATGTGAAGAGTTTGCTGCTACACATCTTCATACAGCGCAGCATGATGAACTAAGGCCAGCTGGATAGTGAACCCCCGCAGCAAAATACACATGTTTCCATGCAGGCCACCGATTGGCTGAATTTCAATTGTAACAGATGCAAACCCACGCAGCAGCGTGGAGCTATGCTCTGACTCCAAGTATTATATTTACAGCAAAAACACATGGCAACCTCAGGCTCTGCAGCCCATGCTAGACCAAAACATGCACCGATGCGCACGCAAAGGTTCACACACACATATACACACACACACCAGTCACACACTCACCTCACAGGCGCCGCCTCTGCTGCTGAAGCAGCCGCTGCCGCAGCCCCTGCAGCTACAGCCGCTGCCTCTGCCACCGCAGCCGTAGACTGCTGCTGCTGCTGCGGTGGCAGCTGTGGCTGCTGTTGCTGTTGCTGCGGCGGCTGCTCCCACTCGGCACTCCCATCGCTGCGCTCTTCTGACTCTGTCCGGGCCGGATGCTTGGCCTGGGAGGCTCCGTTAGGGTCTTGTGGCTGGGATGCATCTGCATTCTTGTCTGCCGCAGGCGACATAAGGGCACGTAGGGCATGTGTGAGGGAGGGATGATGGTCAGGAGATGAGGGGGGGCAGAATGCGCTAGGGGCGGTCAAGAGGTAAGGGGGGGATGAGATATTGAAAGGAGGCAGGGTTTGCAGCACGCAGAGGTGTGTCAGCAGGTTGAGGCAAGCTAGGCTCTGTGTTTTCCTATGAGATGCAAGCTTGGGGGCAGTGGTGGAGACGTGAGAGGGGAGGAGTACAATTGTGCCTGGATTCTGAGGCCAAGAATCCAGGCAAAACCAACAAGAATTGTGACAAGACAGGCACAGGCTCAAATGCCTGTGACTGTCTGGGACACACACACAAGCACACACACACACATTTTCATCATCCCCATCACACAGCTGCGGCAGCAACAGCAGCACTCCGCCTCACCTTCCGCATCCGACACCGTCCGTACCGCAGCAGCTAGATTGGCGGCAGTTTTTGCCGCGTCTGCTGCCCTCTGGGTGACCGCTGCCTGCTGCAGGTTGCTGGCATGCTGCAGGCGTATGAGGTGCAGGTGGGCGGCTGCTGCCAGGCGTGCGATGCCTGCAGGGGGCACAGTGGTTTTGATGCAGTGAAAATTTGCACGAGGGTTTGATCAAGGGAAAGCTTTGTGGAAGGAATTGTAAGCCGTTTGTGCTGTGTATCAACACCGATAGTGCCATACGTCAGATCAAAGCTGCAGTGTCCAAGTATTAGGCGCCGCAGCTCTCCGAGACGCCTGATCCAATTCACAAAACTTAAGCAAGGACATGTGTGTATGTTGTGTGTGTTTAGATTTACAAGGGCCTACACTGTTTCAAAATAGTGGCTTAGACCCAGCTTGACCTCAACTGGGCGCACCTGCTGCATATTCCACCCTTACAGACTCTTCAGGGTCGTTAGGTAGGAGGGACAGCGAGGGCAGGACATAGTCCTGGAACACCTTGGCGTCGCTGGGCGGGATGGCCTGTGAACATGCAGCAGATCATTGCAGCACATCAATGAACAACAGTGCAAGTGAAGGTGACAATGGCAAGCTTGCATGGGCAGGATAGCATGTGCAAATGCAGCGGACCAGGGCAGCAGGGGCTCAATAATGGAGACTGGTGCGATTGAGGGTGACAATGGCAAGTTTCCAGCAGGCAAGATGGCGCGCGCAAATGCAGCAGGTCAAGGCAAGAGGCGCATATAAATGGAGACCGGCGGGTGAAGGTGACGATGACAAGATTGCAGTGGGAAAGAATGGGGTATTGCAACAAATCCTGGGCATCAATGATGCGCGGAGATTGCCACGACAATAGAGGCAGCGTCGGGGCCTGCGCTACTATACTGATAACAGCACTCATGCAAGAGATGGAGATCTCAAGCACAGTCCTCGAAGAACAAGAAAGGGCCGTCAACAAGGAGTTGCTTGCGGAAGGGGCTGCATTCAAGCATCGGCAACCTCTGTGATCAGTAGCACCGGCGTGCAGTCTTACAGCTACATGTACAAGGCAGCATCGTGGAGCTTGGAGGAAAGTGCACATCTCCTAGGCTTATGATTCTGCCCTTCTGGGCTACAAGCAAAACAATGGCCGAGCCTGTGAAGCGCTTCCCCGGGCGCCATGGTCACTGCAGCCGCACACCTACCATCCCTATTTCCCAAGAAGCAAGCCATAGCTCTGAGGCATGTGTCTGACAATGTGACTCATGCCACTCCCCACATTTCCGCTGCGCTCCTGACATGCCATGAGGCTCACTGACACAAAAGAGCATTGACGCACGCAACATCGCGCATGGTGTGAGGCATGCTTGGTCCCATGTTTCTCGCACCTGTACGCTGCACATGACCTGCACTAGCGCACGCAGCGCCAGGCAGCGCACACTGGAGGACCCATCTGACAGCAGCGTGGCCAAATATGGCACCACACACTGCAGCAAGCATGGCACAGGTGAAGTTGAGAACATGGTTCAGGCAATGTGTAGGCAGCACAGGTGGTGCATCTGGCTAAGATCAGGGGTCAATGTGACTCTGTTTGGGGTAACGGCTCTGCTCAGTGTAGCCAATACCTTCTCTGAAACACATGGGCAGGCACTGTTGACGACTCTTTTTGAGCCTGCTACACAGTTCGAGCAGACAAACATGCGCAGGCGAGATGAGGAGAGCACATGCAAGCAGCTGAGGGTAGCAGCGCCTCTCACATGCGTGTGCACAAAAAAAAAAAAACAATGCCATGAGCACCTAAGAAAATTCAGGGGGCTGAGCATGAGGAATGATGCAGAAGGTGGAGGCCTGAACATGCCGCCCAGTGTGCCTTTGTACTGTACGTACCTGGAGCCTCACATCATCGTCGCACATGGCAGCCGATTCCACCAGCAAGCTTACGGCAGAGAGCTGCAAGAGCAGGGAGCAGCAGAGGGGAAAAAGCAGCATGAACAAGCTCAAATACAGAAGTGAAGGGAGTGCCTGCCTGCAGTTGCTGTCCCATCTAGCAATGTGTCCAACAGTGGCAATCCGTCTCAGCACTCTATTTGACGTTGTGGATCACAAGATCACAGCTCTAAAAGAGCGTGCCATCAGAGCAACCTCAATGGTGACCCCCTACCCAGAACAGCGCCAGAAACGCGGCAAATGTTGTGTACCTCACAAAGTACAACACACCTTGGATTCCGTGAGCCTCGCCCCCCGGAGCTGGCTGCACAGCAGCACCACCACAACCACCATGCCTTGGCCCGTCCTGCCTGCCCCATTACTCCCCAGGCCCCCATCAGCCCGTGACCCCCCATGCTCCTCGCCCCGTAGAGCAGCACCCACGCGCCCTCCCACATTCAGAGCACCCATGCGTGCATACTCCTCGCCCTCAAAGGAGCCATCTGTCCTCTCCTCACTGCTACTCAGCAGGTTGCGGCTGGAGGGAAGGGATGGTTGGCTTGTCTGCACCATGCAAGGTCAAGGACAATGCTAACAGGGACAGAGTGTGTTCATGTTGCTGTTAGTGCATGGTGGGTAAAATGTTTGTCCAACGGGCAAAGCATGCAGTAGTGCAGTAGCAGTGTATAAGATACAGGGCCTGGGGCGGGATATGTGAGCCCATGTGCCATTGCCGGACAGGTTTGGGTGTGGCATATCTTGGCGGCATGTTTACAGTATGCCTCCCGTCCTGTTGCCCATTCCCAATCATACACATACATACACACATACACACACAGACACACACACACAGACACATACACGTGCTTTGGCGGTTCTGCAAATGCCCTCCTCGAGGAGCGCACGCCCTCACCTGCGCCCCTGCTCCGCGCAGCAATGAGGGACTGTGGGGGTGCGTGCCCTGGGTGTGTGTCATGGGAGGGCTGCTGGAGGTCATGCTGGTCAGGTGGGAAGCGGCGAGTGGGAAGGATGAAGGGGGAGAGCGGCAGGTGCCGCCCCCCCCTGTTTCCAAGGCTGTGCGTGCCTGCAAACCCCACTCGCTTGAGCAGGCATCCAAGCCACTGTCCCTGTCCCCCTCCGCGTGCTGCTGCTGCTGCTGCTGCTGCTGCTGCTGCTGCTCCGCAACCCCCAGGGGAGGCGGCCGGCGTGCATGGCTGCTGCCACTACCACCTCCGCCGCCATGCCGCAGCCGCCGCCGCTGCCACAGCCGCCGTCGCGCAAAGCTGCGCGGCTGGCATGCCAGGTCCCACTGCACGTACTCGCCACCTGTGTGTGTACCCGCCTCCCCCGCCCCCCTCCCTGGCTCCCATGCCTGGCAGTACTCCCACCCGACATCCTCAACCCCCAACCCACCCTTGTTCTCTCCAGTGCTGTCAGATGAGACCCCCGAGGGCAGGCCCACAACTTGCCACGAGGCATCCTCCCATGCCCACCCCGCCTCCGCGGGCAGCCCCACACCCTCCTTGCTGCGGAACGGGTGCAGCTGACGCCTGCTGGGCCTGCGTGCCCCCTCCTCCGACACCCCCCTGCTCGCTTC